>ML779222.1:407826-484876 GCA_009831015.1 Picea engelmannii
AGTGGAAGATCACATCGAGAATCAACAACAAGTTCTCCAAATCTTAAAGGACAACCTGACCATGGCACATAATCACATGAAACAACAAGCATATCAACATCGTAGTGAAAGAAGTTTTGAAGTAGGGGATTGGGTATTTTTAATACTACAACCATACAAATAGATTCCCCTCAAGAAATACAAGAAGGATAATAAATTATCACCAAAGTACTATGGCCCTTATAAGGTGCTGCAAAAGATTGGTACTATGGCATACAAATTGGAGTTGTCTGCATCTTCACGAGTACACCCATTTTTCCATGTTTCATGCTTAAAGAAGGTTATAAGAAACAAGATCCTTGTTCAAAATATATTTCCAAAACTTGACAAGGAAGGAAAAATCATATTGGAGCCTAAAGAAATCGCTAACACAAGAATTCACCAGCTGAGGAATAGATCCATTTCAGAGTATCTCATTAAATGGAGGAAACTATCGGCTGAAGATTCCACTTGGGAAGATGAGTCTTTTATACAGAAGCATCCAAAGTTACTCAAGCATTGCAGACAACACTTGTCTCAAGGGAAGGGGCATGTTAAGCCCTAATATTGGCTCATTACCCCTTAATTGGGGCATATTATCTTAGTAATGTTATTTTATTTATGTCAGCTTTAAGCCATTAGTTGTAATTAAACCTCCTAGTCTCCTATATATACCAAGGAGACATTTTCATTTTGAGCATCTTGTACTTGAACATTTAAGTGGGGTAAAAGGAGGTTTCCCCCTCGAAGAGGCTTATTATCTGAAATTATCTCTTTTTCAAGGCGTTGAGTACTTTTTCTGAGGTTTTTCTATGCTATATTGATATTTGGTTCTTAACATTGTGATGCAACTTTGCTTTGGATTAAATCCAATGAATCTCCATATTTTCTTATCCTATCCTTCCATTTAACTCGATTCGACGAATGACGAAAATTCAGGTTACCGAGATCTCAGATCTCATCCCTTGCTTATCCTATCCTTCCACTTAAGGTGATCCAATGATCATCACATTTTCTACAGATTCGATGGTCCTTATTCATTTCGTATTTTCGGGCTTCGGGTAATTTGACTTTCAAGTTTCCAATTCTTCTGAAGTGAGATTCCCCGAACAGTAACCTCCTCGCAAATTTTGACATGAACCAAATGTTGTTCATCGATCATGTTCTTAGATCGATGGCTCGATCCATCTTTAGTGATGCTCTTCTATCTTATCCTGTCCTTCCACTTAAAAGTGATCTAATAGTCGTGAAGACACTCGAAGCAGATCAATGATCAAGGATGGTTCTGGAACCACAACTTGCGAGTGATTTAACTCATCACCAAAACTCCACAATTTTAAGTTGAGCATTGTTGGTGAGTCAACCACAATCGTCGATATTCAAGGCTATAAGATCTGACGGTCCTGACTAATTGCGAGATTGGAAATAACACGATATTTAATTCTCTTTTTGATCTCTGCAATCTATCCCCATCGTTGATCTAGCGATTGCACATCTGGCGGTCACAAATTAATCTGACTTGATCTGATCATTTGTTAGATCAACCACAATCATCGATATTTGGGTTTATGAGATCTGGCGATCTAGACTAATTGCGGGATTATAACTAGCGAGTTGTTTAATTCTTCTTTCTCTCTTTGCAATTACTCCCTGTCGTTGATCTGGCTTGCAGATCCAATGGTCGCGATCCTCCAATGGTCCTCAAGCCCAAGGTCACTCATATGACCGACGTCTGTAATATTAGACAATCGACACGATCAATTTATTGATCGGACGACTATTGAGGCTTCTCACCCTGAGATTATGCTTTTCCTTCTGAGCTTTGATCTCTGCATACTATTCATTTCTCCTCCTAAGATTATTCTTTTCCTATTCACCATCGTCGTTGTTGTTCTTTCCATCAATGAAAAGCACACTCTTCCTGTAAAAACATGCTAACATGGTCATGAAGCCCAAGTTTAATTCAGGAAAATGATGTTGAAGAACATTGCAAGTAGATGAAAATCCCTCATAAATGGATATTCCTCGTCATTTTGTTTCCAACGGTATGTGGTATGCCATGTAGATCCTCATGGTTGAGGATTTATGCCCTCTTGAAGTTGTAAGCCTCAAATAATGGTTGAGGAGAACCTAAACTATTGCAATAAGAAGTTACGAGTCATTAATTAAAGGGTAAAATGGTTATAACAACAAAGTATAAGTCAGCCCTAAAGATAAGTAAATAAGTCACTTGGAAAAGTATAAATACACCTCAAGAAGCCTCTCATTTGTATACACACAAGTTCATTGAATATTTATCTCTCAAGTGATCTTTTCATAGAAAATCTAAGGAATTAAGGAGTGTGGAATTCTTGAAGTTGCAGAAGTGAAGGGTTTCTAAAAACCCTAATTTATCTTACCCCAGTCATTCAGGCTACAGGTGTCCCACAAGGAACCCCTGTGGGTTGTATGAAACTCATCCAATGAGGCCTCTCTAGATGAATATTCTATATATAGTGAGGCTAAGGAAAATTCAATGAAGATGTTATATTAGACTTGTTCAAGATGATGTGCACCAAGTTGGTATAAAATGATACACTTCAGTTTTTCTTCATGAGTAACGACATGTCTTTTATGTGTTTTTTTAAGGCTTCTATCATGGATGGATTGACACATTCTTAAGGCATGTATTTGATACATTTCGTTACATGGTGTCATATGGTTGAGGTTCATGTCTTGGTGATATTGGTACATGCTTGAGACATATCCTTGGTACTTGGTTTATGGTTTTTATGGTTCATTGTTAGACACACATCTTTATGATAATGACATATGTATGAGGCACATCATTGAGGTTATGTTACTTTCTTTTGTCATATCTTGTGGTACATGGTTTATGACATGATTGAGACATATCATGAGTGATATGGTATATGGTTAAGGTACATATTTTGGCATATGGTATGTACTTTGGATACTTGATGTTGGGCATACATGTTGGTGCATGGTCTATGTGAGTGGATCTAGTTGTTGATGATGATATATCATTATCAGTGACAGTGACATTGACAATGACAGATATAGTGATAGTGCCAGTTTGATTATCAGTATCAATGGTAGTGACAGGTTGAGTCTACACTTATATTTCAAGGAGGTAGGACGGGGCAAGGAAAGGGGGTCATAGTCTCCTTTCGGTTGGAGCCGAAGAATCTAGGGGGTTAGAGCCTCCTTCTAGTTGTAGCTAGAGAATTCATGGAGTTGTATCTTCCTTCAAGTTGGAGCCTGTAAATAGGGGGTTTGAGATTCCTTCTAGTTGGTGCTAGAGAATTTGGAAGTTGGTACTTCCTATGAATGTGATATTTTATGTATATAAGAAATAATTTTGTGGTTTTCTCCCATTTGGGTTTCCACATAAAATCTCCTACACACTTTGTATGGTGTGATATATTGTTGAATTATATTTTTTATGGTTATGTTTTCATGAAATAATAAATGAAGTAATAAGTGATAACTATGGATGAATTGATGCATAGATATTATGGTTAAACGTGGTAATTATTGGATAATATTGATTCAGCCCACTCTTAGTACTCCAACTTTTTGGTCATATACTAATTGGAATGGTGTTTTTCTTGTCAACTTTTTACATGTATTATGATATTCCCATAGTACTGTAGGAATGCTCAGGTCCCATTCGTCTCGATTTACATTACATATCTTCATCAACACATTCTCTAGGATCTTGTTAAATGCTCCTATTGTTTTGTTCGCTTGAGGATGATAAGGTGTGCTCTTCTGGTGATAAATATGAAATTATTTTTTCAAAGAAACAATCATTTTATTCAAAAAAATGGGTCCCCTAATCACTCATAAGGATCCTCAGACATCCAAACCTTGTAACAATATTCTCAAATAGAAATTATGCATCAATCTCCAAGTTGCAATCTTTGACAGGTTCTGCTTCATTCCATTAAGTCAAGTAATATGTCGTAGTGATTATACATCTTGTTCCTGACCTTTTTTTTGGTGGCTTGATTGGTCCAATGAAATCAACTACCCATTTACCAAAATCATGCAATGTAACTTACGGTATTTAAGTCATATTGTCTCTTCTGGATGGATTCTCGACTCACTGACAGACATCATAGGTCTAACAAAACTCCTTAGCATCCTTATGAAGGGTGGGCCAACAAACTTCTACGTGAAAAAAAAGTTGAGTCGTTGCTTTCCCTACATAATGGCTTCCCAAAATTCCTTCACGTGCATTTGATAGTATCATAGGCCTCTTATGCTTCAATACACATTGTCGAAGAATACCATATGCACCTAACTTATACAAATTCCCATCTATAAGATGATGATTTGTTTCCTTTACTATTAACTACTTCTTGTATACAATTGTAAAGTTAGGTGGGGCTACTTCTGTGCTTAGGAACTGAACAATATCTACAAAGTAATCATCAACCATTTGTACTGCAAACAAGTGTACATATGGTATACTTTCATCCACATTCCCTACATCTTCCCCTGTTAATGTGCGTGAAAAATGATCAAGTCCTATATTTAATTTTCCTGGTTTCACAATCACTTCAAAATCATACTCCTGAAATAATAACATCCATCTTCATATATTTCCCTAAAACACTAGCTTATTGACTAAGTATATCAATGCAGAATGATCTATGTACATCTTAAAGTGTGATCCCAAAAGATAATGTGTAAACTCCTATAGTGCATACACCATTTCCAGCCCTTCACACTCTGTAGTAGTGTAACTTTGTTTAGTATTCAATAACTTTGTGATGGAAAATGCAATAGGATGATCCAAACCTCCTTCCCTTCGCTGATATATAAATGCACCTAACGCTATATATGATGCATCTACATGGACATGGAATTCCTTCTTCGAATATAGAAATACTAAAATTGGCATAATAATGAGTTTCTTCTTCAAGGTGTCCAAGCATTGTTGACATTTCTTGTTCCATTGAAGCTTGACCTCCTTCTTCAACAAATTTTCCATTGGGGTTTTGACATGTGGGTATCCCCTAATAAAAATTTTGTAGTACCTCATGTCACCCAATGTTTCTCACAACTTTCACACTGATGTAGGTTATGGAAAATCAACAATAAAAATAATCTTCACAGGATCAACCAAAAGTCCTTTTTTACATAGTACATGACCCAACAAGATACCAAAAGGTGCATAGAAAATACACTTCTTAAGGTTCAAGGAAATGTGGAATTTTCTACATATGTCCAACATTAATAACAAAATTTCAATATGGTCCTTCAACAAATTGAACACTTTCCAATCATCCAAGTATACTTCTATGAATTTATCAATAAATTATTTTAAATCCACAACAACAACTCGAGAAAATATTTCACACATTTTTCAATACAAAAAACATAATTGTATATTGATAACATCCCCATTCCATCACAATTTTTTTCTTATGCCTATCCTCCTACGCAAGCTTAATCTGGTGATACCCATAGAATCCATCAGTAAATGAGTAATCTTCATGCCCTCCTACATTCTTCAAAACTTCATTTGTAAACGAGGTAGGAAATGGTTCATGTAAGACATCATCATTCAATTTCCATAGATCAACACAAATTCTGATTCCACCCATTTTATTTTCTTGAATCACCATTGGACTGATCCATTATGACTCTGAGTTAGGTTCAATAACCCCATCTTCCAGTATCCTATATATTTTTTCTTTCACTTTTTTCTTATATACTGGGTTCAATTGGTACGATCTCGGCTTCACTGGCTGGTACAGAAAAATTCCCCTTCGGATAGGTGAATATCCTCTTGGATTATATACCCCTAATACCAAGACAAAAACATACAAATGGACACTAACATACCTTTTAAATTCAATTACCTAATTATAAAGATAAAGAGAAGGAATAAAGTGTGATGCACCCTATTCCATGGTTCGTCCTCGCTATCTCCAATTTGAGATTGATCTCCAAACTCTTCAGCACCACTCAATACCTACAATGAAATGGACAACAAAAATACAAATAACTCCTCTACTCTAAAAGATTAAACTAATCAAATTCATTTATCAATATCGACGATCATATGCAAAAATCACAATTGTGAAGGGAATAGGCCAAGTAATATTCATGAGAACATTAAAAAGACACTTATAATCTGTAGATGCAGTTGTAGTAGCCTCTCCAAGTCCTCTTCATCCATCCTTTGCACGATGCTCCCAAGATCATAAGTTTGATATTCAAAATATTCCTCCTTCCAATATCTTAAGTTTGATACCTCTAATATGCCCTCCCTTTTCCATGGAAAAGCCCTCATTATATTGGATTTGGAGGCTTAACCACCTTGGAGAGGATCACTCATCAGATCCACTAAAATGGGATCTCCAAGATATTTAGGGGGAAAATATCTCTTAATGATTTTAGGGAGGAAATATCTCTCAAGTGTTTTAAGGAGGAAATATTTAAACAATCCATGAGATCCTCAACCTCCCCTAAAAAATAGGAAACTAAATGTGAGGTGGATTCTCACACTAAATTAATTTCCTTTTCATGAATATTAATAATAATTCATGTGCACATACTATTTTTCCCTTCATATAATATATTTCTCCTCTACATTGACTAGGGATTGTGACATATGTTATTTCATGGTGTTGAGGTGTATGTGACACTTATCAAGGTGTGTATGACACTTTTATGACACTTGCGACACTTAGGGAGAGGTACCTATGTGTGGAAATTTGATGTGTAACAGTATGCCCCCTAAAGTGTCAGGTTAGAAGAGAAATTGATGGCCAAAACACTTTACAATTATTCAATGAAAGGGCTTGGAGTCAAAGAACCTAGAAGAAGCTTCAAACAACCATCAAACAATATTAGTATATGTTCCATTTCCGAGGTAGACATACCTATGCTTGGAATACAAAATGACTCAAAGCACGACCGCATACCAATACACTATAGGTCCATGAAAAATATTGGCTAAGGATATGGCCACCAAAGATACAATGTGGATCCATAGCTCCATGACATGAACTAATTGTCACCATGAGAAATACATAGTTGAGCTATGAGATGATAAAACATAGCCACAGACTGATACAATGTGGATCTATGTAATAGTCTATATATAAACATGCTCAAATGATCTCCTTCGTAGCCTAGGAAAAGAAGATAACATAGTGAACGCTCAACCCAAGGTCTTCGTCCCAATCCCTATGTGGCACAAATCTAACCATGTGAATAGATGTTTTGATGTCAAACATAGTAGAAACCACTTGATTACCAGTCATTGAGGTAAACAATTAACAAGTGTGAGGGAAATCACTAATGATGTTAATGACTCCCAAGGTACCCTAGTACAATCCAATGAATTTGAATAAATTAGCTGAAGTCAAACATTTATGGAATCAACTGATTAGAGGTCAATGATGTAAACCTATTTTCAGAGGCAAGGAGCCCTGCCATTGAGGCATGCATGTCCCAAGATAATAACTGATTTCTAAGTCTAATTCTTGGATGATGTGTTGAAGTTGACATGAAAAGATTCGTTGAAGGAGAGCCTTGATGTATCCCCCATAATTGACACAAAATTTACATAGGAAAGTGATGTAAGATGGTGAATACAATGAGTATGGAATGACACATGAAATAGAAACATGAAATACTATAGATGGATGGTTTGAAGTGAAAATTCCCTTGAACATGATGAGGCATGACAACTGACTTGGCAACATTAAATCTACGAGTACCAAGAATGTAATTTGATGAGAATAAGAGCACTCTTCAAATGGATAGAAAAGTATGGAGACACATGGAATTGGTATGAATCGGAGACAAAAAGATTACCCAACTATAATATGAGATGAAAAAAGGTGCCATGATCAAGGGAGACAATAGCTGCCATAAAGGATTCTCAAAAACTTGACCCACTTCCTTCAATTTTACCCCCACCCAAATAGATGAGTATCTCTTTTTAATTTAACGAGCTCTAGGAGGGTAACACATGCTCTATATAACTCACCTCCAGTAAGTTCCTCTTCCTTTTCTTAACAAACTAGAAGAAGTAAGGGTACGTCCCCATATGGGCCCTTCAATGTGTAGTTTAGCAAGTCTAGAGAAGGAAAAATCAATGGTTTTTCATGTTTAGAGAGTCTGAAAAGAACTTAAAGGCGACTCTAGGGTTGTATTTTTCATAATTTTAGTCTTGTGAGGCCAAAAAAGTGATAAAATACCACTTGAAAGATGCCCTTTCAAACTTGTTAATGAGTCTGAAACGAAGAAAGATAACTCAACAATCTTTTCATGTTAGAGAGTCTGAAAAGATATTAAAAGAGACTCCATGGGGTTCCTTTTTCGTATAACCTTTACAAGTTTGAAACAATGATAAAAGTTTATTCAGTCACATTCTCGTGTATTTATGAGCATGAAAAAGAACAAATACTAAGCTTGGTATTGGTTTCATTTTTACACAAGATTGAAACAAAATTAAACTTATGCTTGTAAATTCCCAACGTAATTTACGAAGGTAGGGATACCCATGGATGGTTGGTACTCTGCCCCCAGCTTGCAAAGCTAGTGGCTTAACTCTAGAATGATAATCAAAGGATGGAGACATGCCCCCCCAAGCTTCATTTCATTCGTCGACTTTGAGGTTGTCACCAATTTTTGTACTAGATGGAGAAAAAGGATAAGGGAAGATGAAAGGAAGGTTCAAATATGATACCTAACAAAAAAATCAACTCGACATATATGAGATCTAGCTAAAGACTCAAATTGTTAGGAGAGGTGAAGATTTCATTTTTTATTGAGCTTGACACAGGAATAGAACTATGCTGAGGACCTCTATTTCATTTTTTAACTCTCTTGCCACAGAGAAGAAAAACTATGCTCATAGCTTCCGTTTCATTTTTTAACAAGCTTTCCACAGAGAAGAAAAACTATGTGCATGGCTCCGAGTTCAATCCCCATATTTTTGTTTCAGTTTTTAACGAGATTTCTATAGAGAGGAAAACCATGCTCATAGATTATATTTAATGAAGGCTTCTAAGAGGATAATACTCTAGAAGGAATACATGTCAAAGGACAGACATCGACAATGGCATCCACGAGTTCTTCTCTAGATGGAAGAAAAGCACTCTGGAAGGAATACATTTCGACGACCGCGATAAGGGTAGGGAGATTTGGCTCCAATAGGTCTATCAAAGAGATGACCATGTAAACTACCAGATCTAAGTCAGTAGAAGGGAGAGATTCCCTCTTGTGTGAAAATGAACGCATGGGGTAAGTCATTACATAACTGACTTGCGACAGGGTGGACATCACTAGAATGTATGGATTGTTCAAGGAAGGTGGATGGTTGACAATCAGATGAGGGTCAATGAATGAAATTTGTTCGATCATTACGATGTTTCTTTTGTGAGGGAAACACATCACTCAAAAGAGAGTGGAAACAAAAGATCTCATAACATAGACATAGTCTCTCCCAAGGAGTAGATTAAAGTCCAAGGGATCTTGAGCTACCATCACATCGATGTAGACTATTTTTCCTCCAAAAGTAACTGGAAAATGAGGAAGGATCCATAAAGGTTGAGTAGCTCATCTGTCAAAGGTCAATAGATTCTGAGTCACAGGCGCAAGTTGCGGGGAACCAAAATATTTCCAAGCATTCATGGATAATATGCTAACAGAAGAACCTTCATCTATTACAATGTTAGGAATATTCCTATCACAAACCTACACAATGATTTGGAAAGGAACGTAATAAGGAAGACAAGGTTTGATCAAATGATTCCAATTAATAGAAATCATATGATTGCTCAAAGGGGGTGCCATCGGGATGGGTGGAGTGTCCCCTTGTTCGGGTGAATTAGTATTAACAAGGTAGACGTGAGATAAATCCTCACTCTTTGAATGAGGATTGGGATCGATCAATGATAGAATCAGATCAACCACTTTGGTTTCACTCTTCAAGAGAGGAGTGGGATCGACCGATGGTGGAACGAGATCGACCAATTTGGTTGCACTCTTCAAGGGAGGAGTGGGATCAATTGATGGCGGAACTGGATTGACCATGTTTTCACTCTTCAAGGGAGGAGTGGTATCGACCTATGGCGGAACCAGATCGACCACTTTGGAACTCTTTAAGGGAGGAGTGGTATTGATCGGTGGTAGAACCGGATTGACCACTTTGGCACTCTTCAAATGAAGAGCGGGATCGATCGATGATAGAACTGGATTGACCACTTTGGCACTCTTCAGATGAAGAGTGGGGATGATCGATAATGAAACTAGATCAGTCACTTGGGTTTCACTGTTTAGATGAAGAGTGGGGTTCATCGATGATGGAAGTGGATCAAATACTTGGGTTAGTGGTTCAACCAAGGATGAAACCATATTGACCACCTAATCAACTGGATTGATCAGGGATGGAACCATATTGACCAGTCCATCAACTAATTATGATTTGGAGGAAATCTTACAGACTTCAAAACCTTGTTCTTAGAGAGGCCTACCGTGAACACATAAAATTCATGAAGCACAATGTTATCTTATGATAACAAGTTGGAAGTTGAATATTTTCCAAAAGATAAGAAACCTCGGTATAACGAGGGAAAAGGTGAAAGTAATTATCACCTTCACATAACAAGTAAGGAAATTTGGAAGTTCTCTTCTTCTTACTAGCCTTAATGTCACTAGCTGTCAGGGTGTCACCAACATGTCCCACAGGTGTTGATGACATGGAAGACCACATTTCTAACACCTTGGGGAGACCAAGGAAATCCCTCAGAAAGTGGTTACCCTTACAAATCCTTCAAGGGAATTTGGGTTTAGGATTCTTCATTTTAGACTTGTCGACTTTATCAACACTCCCAGTACGATTAACAATAGTTGGTTGCTTGGATACAACATGATATGCTGTGGTTGGAGGCTTGGTCCCTTCCTAGTTATTATTATTCTTCTCTTTTTGTTTCTTCTTCTTCTTATCAACCTAGCTACTCACTTTAGAGATTTCACTAGGTGAAGAAGGAGAAAGGGAAGGAGACCTGATGGGTGAAGAAAGACAAATATCGACATGAATTTGACATGTGGGTGTTGTGATTACATATGAATCATTAGGTGCATTTGAAGCACTAGGAATATTCAATATCACTAGAGTGGGGAACAACCAAACCGGTAATATGATCGCGAGTCCCAGAAGACTTAGTGTGGCAATGCATGGAGGACCAATTTTTCCAAAAGAAGGAAAGGCAAAAGATTCCCTAGGAAAATGGGTTCCTTCATTGGTACTATTAGGATTTGACGCCATTGACACTGACTCGACCTAAGGTCCACTAAGGAAAAAAAACAACACATGCTTCAAATCTAAGAAGCAAACAATAAAAAAAACCTTCCCAAAATGAAACCACTAGTTGGTGATGAAATCCAACATCACGAGATCAATATAGGAAGGGGTTGGGATATAGCAAGTGGATCAGTTACGTTGGTGACCTACTTAACGGACTTACGCCTTGCTACAAGTTCCCACATGATTTTACCTGTGGGTGTACCCTCCAAGGACCCCGAGTGAGTTTGGCCAAAGTCTAACCCAGGTACAATGAAGAGTCCCTTCACCGTCACCTTGTGTATCAACCCTATAGATATAGTCCACTAAGGTTACCAACTTGCAATCAACCTCCAAGTGGGTATAGTCGATAGTCGGGAAATAATTTATGGGAAGGATAACAAGTCCAAAATTCTTTAAGAGAACCGAATACAAGTCGAATGGAAAAATCTAGAGGACCTCGAATGGATTCGAAATTCACAAATATTCTAGACCAAATGAAACAGTCGTTTCTCAGAAAGAACCCCCAATATACGATATTTTTGCTATGTGGATTAATCTTTAGAGGGGAAATCTCTGCTTCTCTTCTGCACGTGACCTCGTGTTTAACCCCTATGTGAGAGGGGGATCCCCTCTATTCTTATACAAATAATTTGATTTACCACTCCCTAGCACAAGATTCTAAGTTTGTCTAATGGCTTTGGAAAGTTATCCTCACAACCTGTTCCAATTCCCTACACTTTCTAATGTAGGTTCACTACCAGAAAATATAAAAGTATCTGATCAATTTTATAAGCGCTTCATTTTAGGGTTGTTGTTTACTCAAGGGTGCAAAAGTGAAACTGATGATGTTGTAGAATCGACTCCAAAAGAATGCAGAAAATGATATGCAAATATTTTCTTCAATGAATTCTACATACGGGACATAGAAGAGGTTCAAATTTCTTCAACAAAAACACCCAATTCCCAAATGCAATCTTCTAAATGTAACCTCATTATCTACACTACCCAAAATAAAAAATGCAACTAGCATCTTTGTTTGATTCTAATATCTAACGAAAGCAAAAGAAAATGCTTTAACACTCTAATAATTTCAATCAAAATGGAAGAGTCAAATGCAGATACAAAAGACATGAAGGAAAAAGGATTTCAAAAAAATCATGCACTCAAAGGATAATGAGAAATTAATGAATATAATTCACTCAATCAAGGACTCGACAATCACCAAGAATTCAAGGAATACAAGAAAGTTTAGAGAAGAATCCAAAAATTGATAAGGAGAAAGAGAAATAAATCCACTGTCTTGACAAAATGAGCAACAGAAAAGAGAAATACAAGCTAGGTTGTGGTCAGTATAAAGTCTCAAATAATTCATAAAGGAAATATTTGAAAAGCAACTTAAGACCAACGAACCTTTGCAATCGGTCACATAACCAAAAACTTCGCAAGATTCAAACCAAACCAAGAAAAACAAGGTGAATCAATCTAGCAATTTGGAAAAGGTTGCAAGCTAAAACAAGATAGAAAAAGAAGTGATAGGTACCAAATATTGAATCCAAACAAATCCACAATCCAAATTACAGACTTTGGGCAAGAATATCTGCAAGATAGACTAGGAAAAACTGAGCAGAAAAGGGAAGAAATCACCAAAAAAGGAGATCAACGATCCTATTTTCAAGGGCACATAGCGTTGTATCACTCTGATATACACTGTATGGGAGCATTGATTACTGATCAACACTAATATATACACTCCAGGGGAGCGCTACCCTTCCCATAAACTCATAATAAAGGCTTAAAACTCAAAACAATTCACCCAAAATGACCAAAATTTTGTGAAATTGTCAATGAAGAGGGGAGAAAGGAAATATATCAGGAAAAAAAAATAAAAATGATATAAAATGTGGGAAAAAGGAAGATATGATCCAAGGAAATACAAGTCAGTGTCCTTCCCCAATAGAGTCACCAATTGTTTTTACAGAAAAATTCCCCTGTAGACAGATGAATATCCTCTTGGATTCTAGACCCAAAATACCAAGACATAAACATACAAATGGACACTAACATCCCTTTTGAATTCAATTACCTAATAGAAAAGAGAAAGAGAAGTAAGACAATGTGATGCACCTTATTCCATGGTTCTTCCTCACTGCCTCCAATCTGAGCTTGATCTCCAAACTCTTCAGCACCACTCGATACTTGCAATGCAATGGACAACAAAAAGAAAAATGACTCCTAATCTACTATACAATATTAGACTAATCAAATTAATCTATCAATATCAACAATCATTTGCAGCGATACAAAATATTGAAGGGAATAGGCCGATTAATATTGATGAGAACATAAAAAACAAACTTACAATATGTAGATGCATTTGCAACAACCTCTCCAAGTCCTTTTCATCCAACCCTTGCACGATGCTCTCAAGATCATAAGTTTGATATCCAAAAGATTCCTCCTTCCAACATCATAAGTTTTATACCTCTAATATCCCCTCCCTTCTCAATAGAAAAACCCTCATTATATAGGATTTGGAGGGTTAACCACCATGGAGAGGATCACTCATCAGATCCACTAAAATGGGATCTCCAAGATATTTATGGAGAAAATATATCTTAAGGATTTTAGGGAAGAAATATCTCTCAATGATTTTGAGGAAATATTTCAACCATCCATGAGATCCTCAACCTCCCCTAAAAAATAGGAAACCAAATGTGAGGTGGATTCTCACACTAAATTAATTTCCTTTTCATGAATATTAATAATAATTCATGTGCACATAGTATTTTGACCTTCATATAATATATTTCTCCTCCACATTGACTAGGGATTGTGACATATGTTATTCCATGGTGTCGAGGTGTATGTGACACTTATCAAGGTGCATATGACACTTTTACGACACTTGCGACACTTAGGGTGAGGTACCTAGGTGTGGAAATTTGATATGTAACATTGGCTTAGCATCTGGCTTCAAAGGGATCCTCATATCCACTAGCTCCCTAGTTGATCTAGATTTAGGAGTGGAACGAAATGAAAGCAGAGATATTACAAAGAAACACTCATGAAAATTTACAGAAATAGATAAATAAAACAATACTTGATTTCTATTAATGAAAGAATTGTGAAGATATTGTAAAAATACAGAGTGCAAGACTCACTAGAATGGTGGAATATTTATCTCTGAGAAGATATGTGATGACTACACTCATTTGCCAAAAGATCATTACAATAAGGATATGAAGAAAGTTTTATGAAAAACAGGAATGCCAAAACTCTCGACATCCAAAAAACTAACCCTAGGAGTTGAAACACAAAAATTCATATGGGACCCATTTGAGTAAGTTAGTACATTAACTTCCCGGGGTTGTAACTTTTACATACGATCTTTGTTTTAGGCACGTGATAGATCATTGGAAAGATATTTTTGAGAAATATGCATTACATCATAAAACTTTGACTCTGTTTATAGTTGGACTATGTCGAGTCAAAAAAACATTGTTTAAAAGTCCAAAACAAGCCTGTAAGTACAACAAGATGTGTTGACATGAAAACATACAAAATAATCCTATTGTATTAGGTGAGAGGGCACCAATATTCACCTGGAATATGTGTAAGGCTTCAAACATCCCCAGAATTGTAGAACCCACAATTACAAAGAACTACAAAAGAACGTTTTGTACTAAAAGCTGACAAGAGGAGCCAGTTGGAATAGGTGGGTGGCCACCAATATCCACCTGGATCAATCCCACCCCCTTAGGAAACAATGATATCCATTGCGTTGAGTGCCCAAGGAAGAGAGAAAATAATTTTCTAAATATGAATCTTGGTAAGCTACATTCATTGTTGGAGAAATTGTGTTGCTTGGTATGTGGAAGACTGTCACATGCCTATTGTTGGTAGGGTTGAATATGATCCACCAATTTGTTGTCTCTGGGTTTGATGGGGCATTGTGTAGGCACCATTGTAGGTGAAGAAACAATTTTTTTTTCTTGGATAGAAGGTTTTGAGGCTGCAGGGGTTGTAGTAGTCTTTTGTGCATCCATTGAATAGACTGTGAAGAGGATGGATTTTATAGTATGAGAGATTACCTTGTGGCATTGTTTTGGTGGACCAGTAGTCAGAACTACTTCTAATATCCTATAGAGATGAACTCCCAAAGTAATAATGAAACTACGGGGTCTATACTCATAGAAAACATGATGTATCCACATATATGGTTGGTCCAAAAAACATCACAGACATCAAGAGGGGAAACATCACACACTACCTCATCCTTGAATGGTTGGATGCCATAGGATAGGAAACACTGCTAGCTGACACGAATATCTCATCCTTGGTGAAGCTAGCCGATGTTGTATGGATGTGGGTGTGTTTTGTCGACAACCCAAAATGTTTGACAAACTTAACTGAGATGAGGTTCTTATAGTTGTTGTTATCAATAATGAAATGCAATGGGGTCCCCTTCACCCACATATTTGAATGGAAGAGATGCTCCCCATCTTCAGGATCTACTGATTCTTCTGTTTGAATTTTTGTGGTAATGAAAATAGTAGTGGGGTATGCATCGATGATATTTCTATTTTCAATATTTTCTAGATCGAATTCTGAATCAGGTTTCAACTCAGTTTCTTTGACCTCGGCCACCAATGACTGTTTCGAGAGACATTCATCGGTGTTGTGCCAGGGGATTTTGTGGAAGTCACACCACTTCCCAGTGTCATTCTTCATCTTCCATTTACTATTTTTTCCTGTTTCTTGGAATGGTTCTCTAAAGGATTTTGGCTAGGGAAATCTTTACCAGGCTTTGGTTGTGGTATATTTGCAGACCCGAATTCCCATTTTTTTTGGTGCCTAAATTTTTGCTCGATTTTGACAACATATCGATAGGTAGCTCACAATGATGAGATGTTTAGGAAATCCATTTTGGTTTGGATGTACCTATGCAGATCCCCACAATATTTTATAACTAGATGTTGCTCGGAGTCTTTGATACCTAGCTTGGTGCGCAAGGTTGTCAATGTTTCATGGAAACCTGCACAGGATACCTAGCTAAAGCATACACAAACAAATATTATCAAGAAAAGTAATAGAGATACAATATGAAGAATGAGAATCAATGTATATTATGATATGTTCAATGAGTGAGTGATATTCAATCATATAGGCAATCACATCCTAATTAGAAATGCATTCATAATAATGATGGTATAAAATTGGAAATTCTAAAATAGAACTAGTGACTTAAATCCCACTGAACTAGTGTGCCAAAAATAGAAATTTCTCCAACACCCCCCCTAAACATCACTATAGAGTAAAAAATTAGTCCTGACTACTAGGCTATATTACGTACTCATGTAAAATGCAACTAATGAACACTAAATAAAAGTGAGGAAAGAGGGAAAACCACTTCGGAACCCCCCCCCCCTCAAAAGACAATGCATCGAAACAAGAAAATACAGTTGCTAGGCAACTGTTTTCCTCAGTACAAGATGATATCACAAAGTTTGAAACTTATACTCAGTGAAGGTCTTGGTGAATATGTCGACAGTCTGTTCAAAGGAAGGACATAAATGCAAATAATGATCCTTTCATGTACTAAATCTTTGATGAAATGCATGTGGACCTCAATGTGTTTGGTTCACTATCGTTGTACTGGATCTCTACAAAACCTCAATGTACTTTGATTGTCACACCATATGATAGTCGGACAGTGAAAATGGATACCAATCTCGGTAAGGAAGTGTTGAATCCAAATTTTCTTAATGACATAGTTGGTTACTTCTCTGTAATCGGCCTCTTCGGAAGATAGAGAAATGGTTGATTTCTTCTTACTTGACCAACAAATTAGGCCTAAATCCAAACTGAGAGTGTACCCAGATGTCAAATTTCAATCTATGCTATCACTAGCCCAATTTGAATCTATGAATCCTATGAGATCTAATGCATGACCAACTTCATAGTGAATCCCATAACTCATGTTCCCAACACATAACTGAGGATGTGCTTGGAAGCCTTCCAGTGCAGATCATGGGGTTCTTGCATGTATCTAAAAACTTCTCCTACTGCATATGCAATATATGGACGGGTGTGGGTGAGATACAAAAGACTCCACACCAACTTTCAATACAAAGTGTTTTCCACTAATGGTGTATCCCCGCCATCCTCAAGTCTGATCCCAGATAAGAATGGTGTAGGTGCAGACTTACAGTCTATCCTGTGGAATCTATCCAGAAGATCCATGAAAAACTTATGCTGGGAAATTTTGATGTCGGAAGCATTCTGACTTATCTCAAGACCAAGAAAAAAGTTTGGTGGACCCATGTACATCATAGATAACCTATCATGAAAAATATATTTGACCAAAGCAATGGTTGAAGCAGAGCTACTAGTGATCAAAATATTATCAACATAGAGTACTAAAATCATCACAGAGTCAGTAGTCCTCAACATGTACACATTGGAATCATATTTACATCTAACAAAGTCATGTGAAATCAAGTAAGAATCCATCTTTTCATACCATGCTCTAGGTTCCTTCTTGAGGGCATAGAGAGACTTCTTCAGTCTTCATACTAAAGATGAGTTATGAATGAACCCTTGTGGCTTCTCCATGTAGATCTCCTCTGAAAGGTTACCATGAAGAAAATTATTCTTCACATCCATCTGGTGCACTTCCCATCCTTTGGTTGTTGCAATGGCTAGAGCCAAGTGGATGGAGTCCATATTTTCTACAAGAGAAAAGGCCTCATCATAATCTATCCCATGAATCTACTAGAATCCTTTTTCAACTAATCTGGCCTCGTACCTTCTCACCTGACCATTTGTTTCTCTCTTGGTCCTACAGACCCATTTTCACCTGACAAGTTTCCTCCCTGGTAGAAGTGGAACCAGATCCCAAGTCTTATTCTCTAGGAGAGAGTCATGCTCCTCCCAGATGGTTACTTCCCATAGTGGATTTCCAACAACCTCACTGTAGGTATGTGGATCAGAATATTGAACCATATAGAAATGCATGGGAATCACTAGTTCAGGAGATAAAAGTACATGATAAGGATCCACATGATGAGATTTATTCCTCCTCAAATCCAATGGATCACCTGCAAGGTTACCTGCTGCATGAAGTGTGGACTATGCCCAGTTGGGCATTTTCTGAAGCTCTAACATTGGCTCCTCATTTGTTCGTACTACCTTCTATCTACATGTACAAAATCCTATGAATTTGTGTCTGAATATGTAGCATATGAGTGTGTGGAATCATCATCTCTGATTTCTAGAACTTATGGAAGCATAGGAGTCTCGACATGTTGCACTAGAGGTGCATGCAAGGGACTCTCCTCAAACTAAAAAATGTGGTCAATGATGAGTCAGTCTATAGAGGGATCAATCAATATGTACCCCTTCACATCATTTGAATACCCCACAAAGATGCAAGGTGTGCTCTGTGGATCTAAGGCTTTCCTCTTTTCAGAAGGAATATGGGCCCATGCTCTAGATCCAAATATGTTAAAGTGTGTGACATCTAGTTTGTCACCTGTACAAGCTTCAAAATGTGTCCTATCCTCAACAAATCTGTGAGGTTCTCTGTTATGCATGTAAGTAGCATAGTTAAGTGCCTCAAACCAAAGCTTGGAAGGAAGTGATATTGCATGCAACATGCAACTGGTCATCTCCTTGAGAGACCCGTTCTTCCTTTCAACAACTCCATTCTCCTATGGAGTGTATGGAACTATGTGATGCAACTAGATACCAGCTTCATGAAAAATATTCTGAACATATTTGTTGATATACTCTGCCCCATTTTCTGTATAGAGGATCTTGATTTTCTTCCCAGTTTGTGTCTCTAATAGAGCTTTGAAGTCTTTGAGATTCTCAAAAACTTCAGACTTTTGTATGAGAAAATAAACCCAAGTATAGAGTGAGTAATCATCAATAAATGTAAGAACATACCTTGCATTGCTGATGGACGGATGTGGAAATGGACCCATGATCACTATGAGCAAGCTACAAGGAAGAGGAGGCTCTCCTTTCCTTCCCCTTTTCAAACTTCTCTTCAAGATGCTTTCCAAGAGTGCATCCTTCACAAACCCCTTCAGAAAAGTGAATTTCTGGCAAGCCTTTGACTATTCCTTGCTTGGAAAGTTGTTGCATGTACCTAAAGTTTAAATGACCAAATCTCTCATGCCATATTGTACTACTATCATTAGCATGTGTAAGTAGAAAAGAGGAGTCATAGTTAGTAAACTTAGTGAACGTATACAACCATGATTTGTGATCTACCTCACCAACTGCAATAATGGAACTTTCATGCATGTTAAGTACAATAACTGAATCTGATGTAAATTCAACCCTTTTACCTGTTTGAGTGATCTAATAAACTAAGAGCAGATTTATAGAAAGATTTGTAACATGTAAAACATTCTCAAAACTTCCATTAGGGAGTTCCACTCTTCCCTCTCCTGCAACTGTTATTGGAGTATCATCCCCCATGAGAATAGGAGGTCCACAACATGAAATCAAAGAAGTAAAAACTTCCTCTTTAGATGCCATATTATGGGATGAGCTAGAATCTGTAATCTATGAATCAGATGAGGAATTAATTGCAACTAGAGATTGATGATTACCTTTCTTAGGTGCATGTTATTCTTCCTTCTTCTTCTTGTCTCCTTTAGGAATGGAGTCTCCAAGGTTATTCTTCTGAAGTACCTGTGTCATAAGATTGATATGCTTCTTCATGCATGTGGATTCTTCATGATTCAATTTATTGAAATATGTGCACTTCTTTCCCTTCTTCTTCTTCCCTTTGGAGTTTGAAGAATCTTTGGAACCTGAAGAATCCTTGAAGGTTTTGGAATATCCCTCCTTCTTTGACTCTGGATGTAATAGCTCCTTTCGTTTATGCTTTGATTTCTTATTGGATGACCCTTTTCCATAATGCATGGTGAGTGCATGTGCTTTGGGATATTTCATGAGGCCCATATGTATGAGTTTTGTCTGCTCTTCTGTGAGAGACTCAATGAACTAATCCATCGTAGGCATTTTCCAATTTTCTCCCAAAAGACATTTGTCAAAATGGAAATTGGAGACACATACAATGTATTCTTATCCTAGCTTGGCAAAGATTGTTAGAATAATTTGTTTCTCTTGTGTATGCTTGTCAATACCACATTCACCCAAGCTCAATATCAAAGACTTAAATTTAGTAAATAAATCATGTATATTATCAAAACTTTTAGGGTCTAAGATATTCAACTCTACCTCAAGCATATGACCTCGCATATCATCCTTTTTTCCAAAGAATCCTTCCAAGGTGGTCCAGATATCATTTGGAGTCTTTCATATGGCAACATGAAACCATAAATCAGTGGATATTAAATCAAGAAGTAGTCTTGTGGCCTCATCCTTACGGTTCGCCCATCTAGTCTTGTCAAGCGTCGATGTAGGTTTTTTTTATGTTGCCATCGTCAAATTATGTAGTACTTTTATTTTTAGTTGGAATGTGGACTTTGGATTCCATTCAAAATAGTTGTATGATGTGAGTATTATCACCAGACTTGATTGAAGAAGTTGCATTACCTCCATCGATGTCATTGATTTTGAAAAGATCCTGAAAACCCAGATCGTTGATTCCGAGATATGACAGATGGTTCTATGGCAGCTATAGATATTATAAAGCAACTATATTTCCTAAAACATGATGTGGGTTTTGGATATTTTTGGTGAGAATGAGCATCCCTATGTTATATGTCTCTGGTTGAATTGTCACACCCTAAAGAAAGATATAGTGCGACGATGTTGAATCGTCTCACCCTAGAGAAGGATAAAGTGTTGAATCATCACACTCCAGGTGAAGAGTACAATGCGACGATGATGCACCCTAAACTATGTATAGGATGCAATGATTCCAACCACCGCACTCTTTGATAGCAATAGGCTGTGACGTTTCCAACCGTCACACTCTTCGATAGGGATAGCCTATGACGATGGTGGAAAATAGTTTTACTCAGTCCTTTTTCTCTCTTCTCTAGATTTTCTGGTTTTCTCCAAGAAACTCGGCTCTGATACCATGTTAGTGTTTCGTGGAAACTTGCACAAGAGACCTAGCTAAAGCATACATAAACAAAGATTATCAAGAAAAGGAAGAGAGATACAATATTAAGAATGAGAATCAATGTATATTATGATTTGTTCAATGAGTGAGTGATATTCACTCATATATGCAATGACATACTATAAATAGGAATGCATGCATAATAGTGATGGTATAAAAGTGAAAAGTCTAAAATAGAACTAGTCAGTTAACTCCCATTGAACTAGTGTGTCGAAAATAGAAATTTCTCCAACAAAGGTATGGAAATTATTTGTGAACTCCGGCACTGTTTGGATATTCTCTTGCCGTAGTATGTTCCATCTCATCTACTGGTCTTCATAGTTATCAACATGATTGTACTTTTCTTTGACCACATCCACAAAAAAATACCAAGTGTGCTTGGCCCCATATATTCTAGATTCTTTTGTGGAACTTTTCTCCCAATAAGTTTCCCACCAATTTTTGACATGGGGGAGAGCCTTGAGGAGCGCAAAGGTTATCTTTTCCCTATTGGAAAATTTTTCAACAGAGAAATAACCTTCTAATAGATTTAACAATTTTTCTAAGGAATCCACATCTATTTGACCTTCAAATATGGAAATATCAAAATTAACTTGTACCTTGAAAGGAGAGGTTCCTCCAAAATGGTCACTTGATGAAGATGCACCTATTTCTATCGATAGGCATTGAAGGATTTGTGCAAAATTATCCATCATTTCATCCCTCTGTCACGTGAGAGCTTGCTCAAGCAACAGTTTAATAGAATCTTTTGCTCCATCATCTTTCTTTTCTTCTGCCATCAAGAGTTTCTTTGGCATGCAAGAGTGACTATCCACAAGAGAGACAAGATCAAGACCCAAATGGCTATACTCAGACCTTTTCGGGGATATGCGTTGAAAAATAATCAAGAGCAACCTACTCTGATACCACCGATATGTATTTAGGAGTGGAACGAAATGAAATAAAATATATTTCAATGAAACACTCATGAAAATTTCCAAAAATAGAGAAATACAAGAATACTTGATTTCTATTAATGAAAGAATTGTGAAGAGACTATAAAAATACAGAGTGCAAGCCTGCTAGAAGGGTGGAAACTTTGTCCTTGAGAAGAGATGTGACGGCTAAGCTCATTCACTAAAATAAGATTACAATGAGGCTCTTAAGGCTTTTTTATGATAAACATGAATTCCAAAACCATAGACATCTAAAAACCTAACCCTAGGAGATGAAATGCCAAAAGTCATGTGGGCCCCGTTTGGGTAAGTTAGTACATTAACTTCCTGGGGTTGCAAATTTTGCATACAATATTTGTTTTAGGCACATGATATCCCGTTGGAAATGTATTTTCAAGAACTATGAATTACACCATCAAAATATGACTCCATCTATATTTTGACTGTGGCGAGACAAAGAAAACATTGTTTTGGGGCCCAAACTGGCCCTGGAAGTGCAACAAGATGTGTTTTCATGAAAACATACAAAATAAGCTAGTTGGATTAGGTGGGAGGCCACTAGTATCCACTTGGAGAATGTGTATGGATTCAGACAACCCCGAAAGTGTAGAACCCACAATTACAAATATGTACAGAAGAATGTGTGTTACTAAAAACTAACAAGAGGAGCTAGTTGGAACAAGTGGGTGGCCACCAATATCCACCTAGATCACCAACAATCCCTTTCATTTCTAAAAATGTAGTTGGAAAAAATACTTGGTATTCATGTAGTAAATCAACAATCTTCTCGATAGTTTCTTCATTCTATTAATATCCAATTTGTGTGAAATTGGGATTATCCTTCGTACCAATATTCACCTTGTGTGTTTTGAACCACTTTGCATACTCAACAGATTCAAGCTAGGGACCCTCTTCTGCATGCTCTCTTTCAGTTTCTGGCAATTGCAAATTTATTGGGTCTCCATCCTCTTGGTCATCTCCAACAATGTTATAGCATTCCAAAACATCTTGAATAATCGCATAAGATTTGGGTGCACTACATAAGGATACCGATATCGTCGAGTATTTTGATGTAAATATATTTTTATTGATAATTTGTAGAGTTGTGTCTATCGAAGGGGAATCATCTTTAAACTTGAAAGTTACCTTCAAGTTGTGAGTCAAATATTTCCAGTCTATTTTTCCTCTGCATATTTCTAGTTCTATATACCGGTAGCTTGAAATTGCATCGAGAGTATGTAAAAATGAGTGCGTCCATTCCTTCTTGGGTATTGAGCTCCATGTCGTGGTGCATAGTGTAAGATGATCTATAGAAAAACTCAACCTAATATACTTCTGCATATTACATTCATTTTTTGTTTCGAACCTGACATGTAACATCCTTCTTTATTTCTTCTAATTATCTATCGTATCCTTATGTGCATCCCACCACCTTATAAGAGTTTCTTTCATTTCAATATCTAAGGATATCAATCTATGTTGTTCTGATATCTGCAATTCAAATTATTTTACAAAAGAATATATATCTTTTAGTCCATCATACTTTGGAGCATCACATACCTCAGCTCCAATCCATTGCAATGTAAAGGTAATACGAGCACATCTCCTTGTAGATACTTCATGTAACCTCCGATACCAATTTGTAACGCCCTCAGCCACCCAAGGCAAGAAACTCCACTACAATTCTACTCTGTTAACAAAATGTAACATACCCAACCTCCCATAGGATGGGCATGCCACACTGAGAACACACCTCTTAGATGATTTTGAATCATTGATAACAATTAATTAATAAATAAGCATGAAATACATAAATGCAATGATCAAGATTCATACCACAACATAAAATACATGCACAATATACCATGCAAAACATTATCTAGCAAGCATGCATATTATAGGTACAATCTCAGGTATAATAATTTGATATGCAACGACGATAAATATACAAGAAAAAGAAACCATAACATAGATCACCTATATTTTATAAAATAAGACACCAACTAGCTACAGACCAAGGACATTCGACCCAATCGTAGACATTGTTGTTCCAAATCTCAAAAGAAATGTCACCCTCCAGCCAAGGCTATGAATCCAAAAGGATGGTTCTAGAGTGTTACTTGGCTTCCCAAACAAGTCAACACTCAAGCTCTCATGGGATTCTCCAACACTCACAAAAATACAAGTACCCAACTCTCTTCTACCTAGCTTGCACCACCCAAGAGAATGGACCTACACCCTTTGCTTCCACGCAGTCCCTCATGCAGTCCCCCTCCTTCCAGGGCTCTAGTGAAGTTGGTTTAGAATATCCATGTTGGGACTCTTAGGAATCGCATTTGTGGTCAAATTTGAACACAAGCCAAGAATCACAAACATGTAGGCCTCTAATCATGGTTGGGTTACACCAGCAATCTCTACAACCAACAATTTTGGTTGTTCTTCAACAGTTCATCTTCCTTTCCCAAGTCGAGACATGAAAATGAGTAAAGGTGAGTGAGTGAATGAATGAATGGAGTACAAAATCCATGAGAGAGGATGAAAATTTAACAAATTGGGTGAATGAATGCATGAGGTGACCAACAACAACACCAGAATGGGGACGGAAATGAGAGCGAGTGAATGACCAAAATGAATGAGAGAATTAGCCAACCTGGGGAACCCCTTCCGCAGACCAGGGATGGGTTTTTGTAATTCGTGGGAATGAAGAACCTCTTGTCCTTCCCCCAAGAGCTCACGTAACTGATCCCCCCACCATTACACAAAATGGGTAATATAAAATAAATAAGAAATTAGCCCCTCAATCCTCCTCTCATGTAGAATCATATCCCCCTATAACTCTAGTCCTTGTCTATATAGAATCGAACGATGTATTTATTATTAATAATGATCAAAAATTTACATTTTTTAGGCACACTGGCCTTTTCATAATTGTTTGGGGTAGTCTAGGGATGATTTTAGGGGCTAAATTTCACTCATGGGCTAATTTTCCATGGTTTTTCCAAAAACGAGATTCGCTATTTTAAAAATTATTCGCCCAAATTCTATAGGATAAAATTATTTTACCTTACAAATCACCAAAATTTTATAAAAACTATATAAAATCCTTAGAAATTTGAATATTTTTACAAAAATATCACCAATCATTTATAGTTGGCCTATGAAGGATTAGTAAGAGTCGCCAAGGTTTCTACATTTTAAAATAAATTTCCATCCTTAAAATCATCCATGCTCTGGGGCACATTGGCCATTTAATATGGGGGCTCAAAACCTAGGGTGTTACATCCCCTCCCCCTTATTTTGGCATTGTCCTCAGTACATATACAAAACAAGAATCAAAATTCCAAAATTTATTCAAAAATTTATGAGTACTCTACCTGCTTGGCATCTTCATGCTCCCGGGTAGCATCTTCAGGACCATAGAGGGTCCACTAAAATTTTACCATCTCTATAACTTGATTCTAGATCATTTTGAATTTTATGTCCAGTATTCACACTAGTTGGACTTGGAAGTCTCCCCCTATCTCTACTTGAATAAGATGTCAATCAATAACATAGTTAGGATCATGTACATATTTCTTTAGAAAATAGACATGAAATACATTATGCACATTCATGGAAATAGGAAATGCAAACATGTATGCAACTAATCCTATTCTATCAATATCTCAAATGGACCACAGAATCTGGCTGCCAACTTTGTACAACTACCCAAATTCAAAGAGCTCTTCTTGGGATTTACTTTCAAAAGAACATGCTCTCTTACTTTAAATTCTCTTGTTGTCCTATTCTTGTCGGCATAAACCTTTTGTCTATATTGAGCTGCGTTTAAATTATGCTTAATATTAACCATCTGGTCTTCCATTTCTCTGAGCAACTCTAGCCCAAGTATCCATCTGTCTGTTGGTTTGTCCCAGCTTACTGGAGTAATTCATTTTCTACCATACAATGCTCCAAATGGGCTCATATTGAATGAATCTTGATACCCATTATTATAGGCAAACTCAACCAAGTGCAGGTAATCTTCCCACTTTGATGGCTTATCCATCACATACATTCTTAACATGTCTTCAGTTACTCTTTTGACCCTCTTTGGCTTCCCATCTAACTATGGATGGTATGTTGTGCTAAATTTTATATTTGTACCAAATCCTTTAAATAATCACTTACAAAAATTTGAAATAAACTTAGTGTCTCTGTCTGAGACAATTGTCCTAGGTATTCCATGCAACCTAGCAATTCCCTTGTGTAATGTTCTGCAATATTAGTTGTTTTTACATGAACAAAATGAGTAGTCTTTGTCAATTTATCAATCCTAACATGATTGAATCGTGTGGCCTTACTTCCCTGGGCAATTTAGTTATAAATTCAATAGTTATCACTTCCCATTTATTCTTTTGAATTGATAATGTTTGTAGCAAACCCGTTGGGATTCTCGGCTCAGCCTTCACTTTTTGACATTCCATACATCTGGAGATGTAATCAACAACATCCTTTTTCGTTCACTGGCCAAACAAACTGGCTTATTACTACTGTAATTGTTTTCTAGTAACCAGGATATCCATCATATCGAACATTATGCATTTCCTTTAATACCAAATTCCTAATTTCTCTAGAACTAGGAAAACAAATTCTATGTTTATGCATAAGTAGTCCATATTCCTTTATCTCATACTCTTTCACTTTTTGTTGTACATCTCCTTGTTGTAAGATTTCCTTTACCTATAGGTAATGTTGATCTGTAAAAACAACACTTGGAATTTTTCTCTTCAAGTATGACTAATGCATACTAACAGTTGTAGCATCCATGAAATGCACTCTTCTACTAAGTGCATCGACAAATTTATCTATTTTCCTTTGATATTCTTGATATCAAAGTTGTATTCACTTAAAAATTACAGCCATCTTGTTTGCCTCGCATTAAAAGTTGGTTGTTCAAAAAGATAATTTAGACCATTGCGGTATGTTCTTAATTGAAATCACTTTCCCATGAGATAATGCCTCCACATATTCAATGCGTGAACAATGGCAGCAAGATCCAAATCATGTGTGGCATAATTCCTCTCATGTTTCTTAAGATTTCTCGACTCATAACAAATTACATGTTCATTTTGAGTGAGGACTCCACCAAGTCCTTCCTTGCATGCATCTATACATACCACAAAATTCTCATTTGGGTCAGCAATCTTCAAAATAGGTGTACTAGTAAGTAATTCCTTCAGCGAATTAAAATTTTCTTCAAATTTTGTTGTCCATTCAAAATTTATTCCCTTGTTTTGAAAATAAGTGATGGGATGAGAAATATTGGAGAACCTTGTTATAAATATTCTATATTAACCAGCTAACCCTATAAAAGATATGACTTATGAAACATTCCTGGGTGTTAGCCATCCTCTAATGGCTTCAATCTTCTCAATATCTACTATTATAACATGTTCTGAAATAATGTGCCCCAAGTAATGGATATGTTCTTGATAAAAATAACACTTACTCAGCTTGGCATACAATTGATGTTCCCTCAGCACTTTCAATACCAATATTAGGTGATGTTCATGCTCCTCCTTAGACTTAGAATAGACGAGTATGTCATCCAGGAATACTATGAAAAACTTATCCAAGTAATTTTTGAATATGCCATTCATTAAGAACATAAAGAAAACTAGTGCATTGGAAAATCCAAATGGCACCACTACAAACTCATAATTCTCATACCTAGTTCTAAAGGTTGTCTTATGGATGTCTTCCTCCTTGATTCTTACCAGATGGTATCTTGATCTCAATTTTAACTTTGAAAATATCTTTGATCCTCTTAGCTAAGCAAAGAGGTCATCAATTTTGGGAAGAGGATACTTGTTCTTTATAGTAGAATTATTTAGTTGTCGAAAGTCAATACACAACCTCAAGGTTCCATCCTTCTTTTTGACAAAGAGTATTGGTTCTCCCCAAGGTGAAACAATTGGACGTATGCACCCTTTCTTCAACAATTCCTCCAACTGCATTTGTAATTCTTTTAAATTGGTCTTACTCATTATGTAAGGTGTTTTTAACACCGAGGAAACTCTTGGCACTAGATCAATAGAGAAATATTTCTCCCTTTTTGGTGGCAATCCTTGTATTTCTTGGAATACATCCTTGAATTCTTGTAGTATCGAGAAATCTTCACGGCTTGGCCCCTTTGTATCTTTTGTCTCCTCCACATGGGCTACATACAATTGACATCCTTTTCTAAAACATCTCTTCAACTGTAAGGTTGAAATATCCCTTATAGAGCTGGGTCTTGGAATTCCTTTCACAGTGCTCTGTTTTCCATATCCATCAAGACATGTAAATGTCTTTCTATAACAATCTAGGACAACATGATGCTTGTCCAACCAATCAATTCCAATTATAATATCATAAGACACTAATGGTATGATGATTAAATCAAAACTAGTATTCATACCATTAAGACTTATGGAACAACGTATGACCATATCATGGATTCTCCTTTTGGTTCCAGTGGCTAGTTGAACCAAACTTGATTTCCAAAGAATTTTTCTCCAAATGTAATCCATCCACTATTTTAGGATCAATGTAACAATGAATTGCTCCTGAATTAATTAAAATAGAAAAATACTAATTTATTATCTTACCTTCCACCTCAATTATGTTGGATTGGTATTCTACTTTTTGATCATCTAAGGTTGAATAAATCATTCCCATGTCTTCCACTTTTATAGCCACTTGGATGTTGTGTACAGTCATCACTCTGTCCTTTCTGTGTGGGAAGTCCTTCTACAAGTGATTTTCTTTGCATCCCCAACATTGATTTGGTGATCTTCCCTTTTTTCCCAAGGAGTCTTCTTTATTGGAATCATCCTTAGCATACTGGTCTTAATGATTTTTATTAGGATCATTTATAATGAAAGGAGGTTTGAATCCCTTCCTCCTCTGATCAGACTTCTCCTTCTTCTTATCATTCCAAGATTTCTGCATGGATTCTCTTCCCTGGCCTTGCTCATACATGTATTTATCCTTCTCGATGGCCTTAGTCAAGGTCTTGTGCTCATCAAACCAAATCGTTTCTTTATAAAAGGTTGGTAGTCCACTCAAAAACCTCTGTATTTTCACCTTTTCAATGTTTATAAAACCAACATACTTTAACAACCCCGAGAACTTTTTCTCATATTCTACCATAGACATGCTTCCCAACCTAAGTTCAAAGAAATCCTGCATTTTCTTGTCATAAAAATTATCTGAGAGGTACTCCCTATGGAAATACTTCTTGAATTGATTCCATGTGATCCTATTATCATTAATATGTTCAAATTTCTTTAGTTGATCCCACCACATATCAAATTTTCCATGTAAGTAGTAGGTGGAAATTTTGGCTTCTAGATTGGATGAATAGTTATGAAATTGGAAATATCTCTTGATTCCAAGCAACCGTGCTTTAGCATCATCTTCCCTTTCCCTTTCACCATCAAAGGATGGTGGCTTGATCTTCCTCATCTCTCCTTTCAAACTATCCACCTCGTGTCTCCTTATTTGGTTCCTAACATGAGACACCTCTAGACTACTTAAGGAATATTCAGATGTATAAAAAATCCTTGTTGAGTAAGAAGGTGAGTGGTGTCTATGAGCTCTTCTAGTACTTTTGGACTAACCCTTTCTTCCATGATCATCTCTTCTTCCATGACACCTTCCTTCTTCCTATTGGTTCAAGCCATTCTTGGCTTGACCTTGCAACTAATTTAGGCTCTGCAACACTCGATAATTTATCTAACTTTTCTCTCTCATAAACCTCTTGTTGTTTTCCTTGTAGCTCTACGCTTCTATTTTTAGGCTCTACATAGTTTCTAGCAATGTTTATTGCTCCCCTCGGTCCTTGCATCCATTGGTTTCTATTTTTTCATTGCCAATTCTGGTATTCTATCCTTCAACCTCTTTATCATGGATGGAGGCACCCTCTCCTTATTCCATTTATTCAATACACATTCTAAGTTGATATGCTTAAATCCCTTAATTCTAAAAAATGTGCAAGTGACCATTTTGTCAGAATTAAGCAAATGATAAATAAAATTGTGAATAATGCTATAGATCATATCAAATCATGAAGAATATATATAAATAACACTTCCATGTTATCCCTGGGATGAAAAAAAAATCACTTCTACATAGGCACTTCCTTCAAACCACTTTCCCAAGTGGCCATGGCTCGAAACCACGGGCCAAATCGTTCTTTGCGCTCTTCTACATTATAATTACTATATCTAAGATCATGTGGTTTAAAACCAATCAAGGGCTGAGATCAATGGTCAATAAGAGCTCAGGGACTCTGGGTTTCGGGAGTTCCAGACTATCCACACTCTCAACTCTTCTGGAGTGCCAAGTCTCAGGACTATAGGATCTGTTGCCATATATCCTATCCTGATCAACGACTATGATTTTCTTCACACATCTTAGCTTTGGGGCTTTCCCAAGAATCTCTTCACATATCTCCCATAGTGTTGAACTACCAAAGGTCATCTTCTTCCTCCATGTATCATCTCCCAATCAACAATGGAGATTAACTCCAGCCTTTGGGACTTCTTGATTTAAAGAAACTTGAAACACAAATTCTCTTGAGTACCAAGTCTCTAGAACTTGGGATCTTGCACCACATGTCATATGTAATCAATGGCTGAGATGGAATCTATCCTTTAGGACTTTGGGAGTCCTCGACCCCAACTGCTTATTCCTTGAATCCTCCAGAGTGCCAAGTATTTGGACTATGGGATCTACTTCCACATGTACCTTATCGATTAGCAATGAGGATTTACTCCTCTCTTCGGAGCTTCGATGGTTTCACCTTCATCACACTTCGTTCCTTCAGAACATTGAACTGGAGAACTCTTGGAGTCTTCATTGGTAACTAAACATAAAGGGGTGCTACATGGCAAAAGATAAGGCATAGACATGTGGCCCTATTTGAAGGGTGACACATGTCATATACTAACTCGCATGAATGGTATTTGAAAAACATGAGACACAGTGACACGTGAAAGCATCAAGTGTGTCCATGTCACCCAAGGTGACATCAGCAGGCCATGTCACTATGGTGCCTCATGCTTTCAGGACTTCGGAACTTCGGGAGACTTCTCCACCTTACACCACAAATCCCCCAAAATTTGAATCCCCAAATAGTTTTAACTATGGACACATTTCCTTAAACATGAACGGTCTAGATTTACCCCAAATTTTGGGACTTCGAAGGTTTTATGTCGATCCCCGACCATCAGTCATCGGTGATCAGATATTTTCTTTGTCAGGGGAAAAAAAGGAAATCTTTACTAGAATCTGGTGATCCCTAATTATCGATCATCAACAATCGATGATCTTACTTAGTCTATATTCAACCCTTCACCCAATTCATCGATCCCTGACCATCGGCCATTGACGATTTTTGTTGGTGAACTTCCACACTTAGAATTTTTGACAAAATCCCTGATGAATCTAGGCCATTGATCTCCCAGCCAAGATGAGCTTGACTATTGATTTTATCCAACTCCCCAAACAGACAAAATGAATACAAATTGTTGATGTTCTTCATTTTTCAAATTGTCGAATCAATCCCAGCCATCGATTTGGTAATTTCGCCAAACTTTGTCCAACATTATAGCAGCCATTAAAAGTTGAATTTTTCGACCTTCTAAGTTGAATTCGGCTCCACAACTCTGCAGATCGAATATATTAAATTCTTAGTCAATCCTAGAATAATTCAAACTCAGATCTATTCATAAATTTGGGGAGTTTCACTCAAACGTTTCCATTTTTTTCTCCAAATTCGCACAAACATATAAAATCTGTGATAGTGAATCTTTTCGATTCACACTTGTTTTTTCCTGTAATAGTCTGGTGTTTGAACCAAAATAGCTTATATGAATTTGTAATTGTTGGCCCTTTACAATATTTTGAGGATCCTTGGTCATGTTTGACCTATTTTTGGGACTTAGATAGGCTGTCAAAGGTGGAGCGCAAGATGAAGAGGATATCACAGGATCTCGACCCCTTTTTAGGAATTTTTGGGTTTTGGGTTTATCTAACGAGTATGGGAATGTCGGCCCATGGGTTTACCCATGCTTAGGCCTATTTTGTATGTATAAATAGATGCTAAGGTGATGTAGTGAGTATGAATGGCTAAGTGCCCTTTGGCTAGATGCAAGTGATGGTTATAGTCCAATCTATGTGATTGACAGTGCTAAGTGCTAAGTGGAGATTGCTTTTGTGCATACTATGTGAGACTTGCAGAGATAAGTGCAAGTCATTGTAAGGGACTATGGAAGGATGTGTTCTTAGATCTACTTGGGGAAGGAGGATCTAGTGAGCTACGCAGATCTCCTTTCCTCTGCAGAGTAGGATTTTTGAGGCTCTGTGCATGTAACTGATTGAAGAAGCTAGTAAAGAAGACAAAGAGTTGGTGGATGTAGCCCCAGGGTGGGGGTGAACCACATATATTATTTGTTTCTCTGCTTTGTGTGATGTATTGATGTGTTTATATGTTGTTGTTCTTATTTTTTTGATATAGATTAATGGTAGATAGATATGTTAATGTTATGTGCTTAATAATATGGATCTGACCTATGTGGATATGCTTAGTGCTTAAATTCCTTATATCTAAATGAATATTGTGATACTCTATAATTAGGGTTTAACTGCGTTGTAACTAAGACTATATATTGATGAATGTTAACTGTTGAGTGCTATGCTAAGTATTAGAATCACAGATCTGTGTCCTAGCTAAGGTTGCAGACATATGAGTCCTGCAACCACTCCTGCCTCTACCTCAGGTGATACTTCATCTGCTTCACGGGTGTTGCCAAAAGGATCAATAGTTAGGGTTTTGTTGGTGCGTTGTTGTAGCGTTGAACCCTGGGTCTACCCTTGTGCCAACAAATGGTTCCGTTGCTAGGACCTAAAACTATGATCACTGAGAACTGAGGAAAAAGGAGCTTTGTGTGAATATCTGAACATAAAAAAGGAAAATCTTTGTACGTAGATTTGTTTCCCTAGTGTGCAGTATTCTACTTGATCTATGGAGCTCTGTGCCAAGAGGAAGGGTCAAATATGAAGAATAAGGGCCATATCTAAAGAAAAGAGGTAAGATCTAGAAGATTTGTGCCCTAATAAAGGTGAAAGTGAGACTAAAGTGGTAAGATCTGCAAGCTCTGTGCTCTGATAAAGGTAAGAATAGTGAAAAGTTTTAGATCTGAAAGTTATGTGCTCTGCTGAAGATAAGATAAGTGGATTTTTTTTTTTCGAAAGAATGAATCTAGGTATGTTTGATAAGATTTGTCCTAGCTTGAAAAATGGGGCATTGATAGATGAAAGAATATTTGATATGAGTATATCTGATAAGAATAGTGAAATATATGTTATACCTATGCATAGAGAGAATGTTTGGACTAACAAATGGATGCAGGACCCTAGAAATAATTTGTTGCTAGTTAGCTACCATGATCCTAGTTCACAGTATAGGAAAGGATGGGGATCATTTAAGAGAAAGAGAGGATTAACTCTTTGTTACAGTTGCAAAAAACCAGGACATATTGCTAAGGAATGCCCTGGAAGAAGGCCTAGTTGCCTCTATTGCAAAGCTATGGACCATGAAGTATTGGATTTCCCTAGAATGATTGCTAAGCTTGAAAAAATGAATATGAGATGAGAAGACCATGAGGAAGGTCAGGCAACTGAGATTATGGAAGAACCCCATAAAGAATCATAGAAAGTATTGCTACAGGTGAAAGAAACCCTGAATGACCACCGACATATTCATTTATCATAGATCTTCAAAGAAAAGAAGTGCATAGAAGCAAGAATAAGAGACTTCGAAATTGACTATGCTCTAGATGAAGAAACAAAGGTAAATATTATGAAAGAAAGAACTTGGGAAATTCTAGGAAATCCTGTTATGATTCCTTCATTGGGAGGAATAGGGTTATTTAGAGGAAATATGATAAACCTATGTGGAAATCTCACCTAGATATCTATGAATGCCAATGGAACTTTGATAGAGGAAGAATTTGAAGTTGTTAAATTTATTGAGAACATCACTCCATTTTCTATGTTACTAGGAAAACATTGGATTGAAGGACATCAAGCCAGAAGAAAAGAAGAAGAACTCCTAGAGCAGAAGAAGCAAGAGTTAAAATATGTCATGACTAGGAGGATCGCACACTTGATTGAAGAACAAAAAAGCCAAGTGAAGCTATTTAAAACTAGAGACTTGGATGTCGAAGTTGCAAGAACACAAGAATATTTGCAGAAGACTGAAGTACCTATTCCAGATACAGTTGAGGTATTACCCCTAATTTCTAGGCAAGAATATCAACAACGCGAAGTTAATCTGCCAAAAGAATATAAGAATAAGAATGGAAAAAGGAATTCTAAGACGAAGCTCACCTGAAAGAAGGATAGAAAACTAAGTAATAAGAGAGCTAAGATCAAAAATTTACAGAAGGTTCCAGAGGGAACTTCGTAGAAGGAAAATTTGCAAAATTGGAACTTCACCGAGACATCAGAACTACGTCACATGGCACTTCACCATGGCAACGCAATATAGATGTTGGGAATAGTATAACCATTAGATCAATGCCCTGAACGGGTATAAAGGAATTTATGATCAGAAAGTTCTCCACCAGACCATTATGACCACACCATAATGAACAAAACTGAGTTATGAAGGCTTCTTACCCATTGCAAGAGATCTGTTGCCAAGTTATCTATTTATCCCGTCACGCCACGCAACGAGAACACTTTTTCTAACAGTGAATCTAAGCCCACAGAATAGTTGAATTTTCACAATGATCATCGCAACATTTCCATCCATCCCATTGCATTGAGTAGTTACTCTTTGAACCTAAGATATTCAACCACGAGCATGCATGTCGGACGAGCTTAGCGCTGCAGAGAAAATTGTCGAAGAAGTTCTCATTGACCTAATGACTAAAAGAGTAATGTCTACAAGTATTCAAGCATCATTGATGAGAGGAGTGTAGGCCTCTTCGTCAAATTCTTGCAGAGCCGGACCATCCTGATCATCAGCGAAAATGAGAACCAAACACAGAGATGACCTAGAAAATGCGAAGATGATCCCAACCATATTTCCCGACTACATCCCACCTTTGGACGACATGGTGAGCCGAGATAGTGTGCCAAGGGATTTCGAGTACTCCATGGTTACTGCGTACCTCTAGAGGGGGATACACGCAGTAAGAGAACAACAGGACAAGATCGCAATGTTGAAGTTCAATGACTTCAACCTCGAAGATCGCAAGAACTATAGTATGCTCGCCCCGTATAAATACTTGACCAAGACGAAGGGGAAGAACTCAAAGATACTCCCCCAGCAGTGGACGATGAACCTCGCATAATCCACCCTATTAAATGTAATGAAAATCCCACACTTCGGAAGGCACAAGGAAGTGAACGTCTGTGTCAAGATATTACTTTCATGTTACCATGGTGGCTACTTATGGCTAGACCATTGTATCACAGTCGATCCAACACTGATCCATAAGATCACCAGATTAAGTATGCAAGGACCCGACCTGTAGGAGTTCTATCCAGGAAAATCCATAGACCGTGCAATAACACAGAAGATCAAGGATACATACGACGATGTTGAAAAAGGGAAATGAGGCTATAAGGTAGTCTCCATCCAGAATGGTGCAATTCACCTAGCCTACCAGTTAATAGCTGGAAAGTTAGTAAGGAAGAACAGACCCACGCAGGTCACTGGGCAAACTACCTGGTTAATCAGTTGGAACTAGACTTTCACGAAGCACAGGATCAGGGCTACAAGTTTCACTTTAGCTAGCTCTTGATCCTCATCGCCTTTGTTTCCTAAGAGATGCCAGAAGGAGCGACTTTCCCAGATATCGATCCGCTTGCTGCTAAGTTCACTACACTCTGGTACTCGAGTGATATGAACAAAATGTGGCATTCAAACATTGTTTTTCACACATATTACCTTTAGCTGAAGAGAGCCATCAAAGTTGAACCTCTCATGACTTTGAACACCCTATAGAGGTTCCAAACCCTAATGAAATTCTGCACAAATTGGCACTTCATCTACATAACAATGTGAGTCGATGAACATAAGGAGCGAGTTCAGTTGTAATACAAGTTCAAGGAAGAGGATCTTGAGGAGATCACTAAAGACTGGTCGGAAAACCTCCTTATTCCCATATACCCTATAGAGATTTTCGACCCTGGTAGCCTAGAGACTGCACAAAAATAAAATTATACACTTGGACACAGTAGAATGAATAAAAACAAAGAGCTCTAGGACTTAAGGAACCCCTCAGGCAAGACTGCTTCAATATCACCTGACTGAGGGGGTGATGATGAAATATAAGAGATAAATGGCAATGGAGATGAACAAAAGCAAGGCAAAGTAACACCACACAGAGATGAGCCTGATCCACTAAAGAAGAGGAAGGTTTCTCCCCCAAAACCTTCTTCCCTAAATAAATCCAGAGTCACTTTGACGAAAATGCAGACTGTTCTTACTGTCAATGATTTTGACTTCATCATCGCAGCTCTCAATGATGTTTCACTGGAAATCGTGGAGAAACAAGAAGCCAAGTAGGATGAAATGTACGATAGAATTGAGGTCAAACTCTGAGGGGTACATCAGGCCCTTCAGTCTAGTCGTGCATTCTCCATTGCGCCCCAGCCATCAGGAGAACCAGAGTTGGGAGATGAGCCATATCTTACACATTATTTTCGTCATCCATATGATTGTTAGTGATGTAAACCTATCTTTTGCCTTCAGAGGGGTCACAGTGGCCTGAGTTCCTAAAGAGAGAAGGGAGAAGAAATTCTCCTGAGAAAAGAAGTGGCATTTTCCTATGTAAAAACCTTATAAAAAAGGATGTTCGCAGGTTTCTATATAGGCAGGGTGCGAGAATGACCAATTCTCGCAGGTTGCACTATATCCAGGGTGCGAACAGTTCACAGGTTTCACTATAGCTAGGGTGCGAGAATGCCAGCATGTGGGAAAAATGAGCATTTTCTCGAATCTTCTAGAAGGAGAAGCTTCTATGGTGAGGTGGCATCTGAATGGTTTGGATCTTACTCGGTTTCATGATTTAGTGGGATCATCCTAACCTCCTCACCTTATCCTATTCAACTTATAAAAGGAGAGGAGCTCTCATGGAGAAGGGGTTCTTGGTTCTTGTTCTTTGTCTTGGAATTATTAGCTTGATTGGAGTGGCTTTAAGATTTGCTTTGTCAAGATAGATTGTGAGTAGCTATCAGATCTGTGGTTTCAGAATCCTTGGAGCAAGAAGTGTGTGGGGAACGAAGGACAGTAGGAAGGGATCTTACGACATCAAGGAAACGGTTGTAATCTCTCTTTCACATTTAATATGATACAGTAATATGTTTCTTTCCCATAAAGTGAGATCTACTTTATTACATAATTCCTTGATCATATGTATAGATTATCTATTGGATATATTATTTGCTTTCACTTTGGTTGGTTTGTACTGTTTTGATCTTGACCGCACAAGAGCATTGGAGCGAAGCAAGGAACAACAGAGACCAAGGAAGCGTTCATAAGGTATGTCCATGATCCTCATCTCTCAGTTCATTCAATAGTTAGATCTAGGGGAAGCGATATGTTTTGTCCTATTTTGTTCTAGATCCAGGTGGATCTAGGGAGATCGGTTTGTGTCCGCACTTACGGATTTATCCTATAACAAAATTGGCAACTCCACTGGGGATCGAATTGTTTCCTAGTTAGTCTAGTTTCCCTTGCTTTGATTTCTTGTTTTCTGGTCTCTGAGTCTATGGGAGATCCATCAAGACTCTCTGGATTTGAAAGTTCACTCAAAATTTTTGTCATTTTTCCAAATTTTGTGTTTACAGACATTCTCGCACTGTACCCTTTAGTGGCCTGCGAGAATCATTGATGTTCGCACCCTACTGTTCAGTTAGGTGCGAACTTCTCGCACCCTACATATGTCTAGACTGCGAGAATACCTAATTCTCGCACTACACTCTATTGCTAGGCTGCGAACTTGTTTGTGAAATTTTTTGGATTGGGTATTGTCATTTTTTGATGCCCAGTTTTACTTTGAATAGATGGATTGAACTTTTGGAGCCTATATTGATCTGTTTACAGTCTGGTTGACATTCTTTGAGTTGCTTATAGACATATTTGCTTTGTTTGGTTTTGAAGGATTAGTCTCTTTCTTTGAGTGTCTTTGAATTACAAAGCATGTGTTTTCTTTAGAATTGTTTAGGGAAAGATCAGATTTCTTCTGAATAGTTCGCTTTAAAAGAAAACTTTTAGTTTGGGTTTTGTTGTTTTAAGAAAGTTCATTATTGCTTTTAGTGAAAATTTTGAAACAAAAAGATTTAATTTCTTGCTTTATATTAGATTGGGGGCATCCTTGCATTTGAAGTAGCGAAATTGCATGCTTGGTATTGATGAGTTTAATATATTTTGGGACATTGTGCATATGGGAATGATAAATGTTTTCTCCCTCTCGTAGCATAGATTTCATTGAAATGAAAAGATTGCATTTTCATATCTTTGCATAATTTTCGAGTCAGTCAAAACACCATATTGTCCACGCCATCTTCCTTTTGAGTAACGACAGCCATAAAATGAAGCACTTATAAAAACTGACTAGACATTTTTATATTTTCTGGTAGCACACCTACATTAGATTAGTTGTAGGGCTTTGGAATAGGTGTGAAAGATAACTTTCCAAAGCTGCAAACACACATAGTATCTTGTGTTAGGGAGCGGTTAAATCCACTTATTACATTTTGTCTTGGGAAGCCCTTCTAACACAAGGGTCAAGCACGAGGTCACATTGAGACTGGCAAAGTTACTCACCCTGCTTTGTTGGTCTTAGTGTAGAGATTGCGCGTATTATGGGGGTCGCTTGAGAGGTATACCCACAATGATGAGTGGAAGCCTTTCAAGTTGATTTCGGGCTAGATACCCTGCCTTTGCACGTGGATCGGACTATCGACTGTTTCCCTAGGCATCACTGTAGTGATTGGTAACCTTAGTGGCCTATCTCTATAGGGTCTTTACACAAGGTGACTGTGGAGGGGCAAGTCTTCACGGTACCTGGAATCGACGTTGGCCAAACTCACTCGGGCTCCTTGGAGGGTATACCCACGATTATGTGTGGGAGCTTGCACTAGGGTGTAAGTCCGTTAAGCAGGTCGTCAACGTAAATTTTCCACCCATTCTATCTCAGCCCCTTCTTACTTTGTTCCCGCGACATTGGATTTCATCACCAACTAGTGCGTTCATTGTGAGAAGGTTTTGTTTGTTTGTTTGCTTGCTTCCCAGATTTTTAGCGTGTGCTGTTTGTTTTCCCTAGTGGACTCTAGATTGGATTTTTGTTTTCCATGGCATCAGTTCCCGAAAAGACCAATGAAGGAACCTCTGCTCCAGGGGAACCTTTTGTTTTTCCTTCTTATGGAAACATTGGTCCTCCTCACATCACTACTTTGAGCCTTCCAGGTCTCACAATTGGATTGCCGGTGTGGTTGTTTTCCACTTAGGTAATCCCGAATGCAGTAAGTGCTTCGGTCATAAGCAATTCCCCCCAAGAACATCAACCTCATGTTGATCCTTCACCATCTTCACCAATAATGTCTTCTTCGCCTTCTTCTCTTGCAAGGTCGCCTTCCATTTCATCTTCTTCGTCGAGTGAAAGTTTTGAACCTAGTAACTCGGTGAATAAGAAGAAGAAGAAAAGGAAGAATAAGAAGAAGAAAAATAAACAAGGATCTAAACTTCCAACCACTGTCAAACATGTTGAACAAAAACCAGTCACTGTTACTCGTGCTGGGAGTGTTGATGATATCAAGATCGCCCAAACAACTCGTAAGCCCAAGTACCCTTCTAGGCTTTGTAAGGGTAGCCATATTCTTAAGGATTGCCCTGGTCTATCCAAGGTTATAGAGGCATGGTCTACACATCCTCGCCAACTCATGTCGTCATCCTCTGAACAACATGCTGATGACCTCCCGTCAACTAGTCACAATACGATTGGGAAGGAGAAACGTAGAGTCAAGTTCCCATGTATGTTATGCAAAGGGAGTCATCTAACTCATGTTTGTCCTCATATGGAAGAAGCCTCGAAATTCCTGGAATACATGACTGTTTCACAGCCTCAACTCCCAGCTTCTTATCGCAAGCTCTCTCTCAACCCACCTATCGTTGATGGAATGATCACTCTGGTCCCTTCACCGGTCAATCCAGTTGATCATGTTGTCAATCTGGTCACGTCCTTAGTTGAACCAGTAGACCAAATGGTTGATCCAATCTCATCCTCGGTCAACCCCACTCTCCCGTTATAGAGTGAAGCCCAAGCGGTCGATTCATTTCCACCTGTCAACCCCATTCTCCCCTTGGAGAATGAAACTCAATTGATCAATCTGATCTCTCCATCGGTCGATCCTACTCTCCCGCTAGAGAGTAAACCCGATACTGCCCATGTTTTTCTCATTGATACAGACTCTGCCATGTCAGGGGGTATTCCTCCCTCTCCCCTGGAACCCCCTCCAAGTAATGAGGCCATCCATTTTGATTGGGATGTACTAACTGGACCTCGTCTTCCCTCTTACATTCCTTTCCAGATTACAGTACAGGTTTGTGGTCGGGACGTTACCAAAACGTTGATAGATGAAGGTTCGTCTATTAGTATTTTGTCCTCTATTGCTTGGAAAGCTTTGGGTTGTCCTCCACTTGCGCCGGTTATGCCGAATCTATTAGCTTTTAACAGAAGAACTAGTCAACCTTTAGGGACCCTTCCTCAGTTTCCTGTAACTTTGGGAGGGAAAACTATCTTCATTGATGTCATGGTAGTCCAAGACCCCTTGGATTTTTCTTTACTCCTTGGGCGAGATTATGTCTATGCCATGAAATCTATTGTCTCTACTCTTTTTTGTGTGATATATTCCCTCATGATGGATGAGTTGTGACTGTTGATCAACTTTCATTCATTGACCCCGCCTGGATTGCCTCCCTGAATGGTTCTTGTATGCAGATAGTATCGCCCCCGCCACAGGTCAATTATGTGGCGTTGTTGCCCATGGCTTTGACTTCTGATGACTTTGTTCCAGTAGTTGACATGGTCATCTCTTCGATAGGGTTGTTAGATCCTGATCTCTTTACTCCTGTCGCGACCCTCGACATGGTGTCCTTCCAGAGTGCGTTTCTTCCTTCCAGTGAAGATCTCTTGGAAGCCATGATTGAGTTTTATCCCTTGACATGGTGTCATTCCAAAGCATTTTCCTCTTGGAATCCATGATCAAGAAGATATTTCGAGGATAGTTTTTACGTCTCTGTGGCAACCTCGTTAAAAAATGAAACAGATATTTCGAGGATAGTTTTTGCATCTCTGTGGAAACCTCGTTAAAAAATGAAACAGATATTTCGAGGATAGTTTTTGCGTCTCTGTGGCAACCTCATTAAAAAATGAAATAGAGATTTCGAGGATAGTTTTTGTGTTTCTGCGGCAACCTCGTTAAAAAATGAAACAGAGGTTTTGAGGATATTTTTTTGCGTCTCTGCTGCAACCTCGTTAAAAAAATGAAACAGAGGTCTTTGAGCATGGTTTTTTGATTTCAAGCTCATTAAAAAAATGAAACCACCTGAGGATAATTTTTTGTCTCTATAGCAACCTCGTTAAAAAATGAAACAGAGGTTACGAGCATAGTTCTTGTTTCTGTGTCAAGCTCGTTAAAAAATGAAATAGTTTTTCCCCTTCTCTTTTTGAGTCAAGTCCTTCGTCTAGTATTTGAAGCTTCATTTCATTCTCCTTTGAAGTTGGATGAAACGAATATTGGGGGGCATTTGCCTCAGCCTCTGGACTTCATGCTGAAGTAGAGCCACTAGTTTCTTAAGCTGGGGGCTAAGTACCAACCATGCGTTGGGAAGTTGCAAGCATAGTTTTCTATGGTTCAAGCTTGTGTAAAAATGAAACCACTTACCTCAAGCATAGTTTCCTCTGGTTCAAGCTTGTGTAAAAATGAAACTGAGTCCAAGCATAGTTTTTTTTTGTTTTAAATCTTGTGTAAAAATAAAAACAATCCCGAGCTTAGTCTTTGTTCTTTCTCATGCTCGTAAATACATGAGAATAAGTTACCGAGCTTAGTCTTTGTTCTTTCTCGTGCTTGTAAATAAATGAGAATGTAACCGAGTATACTTTTATCACTTTTTCGGACTCGTAAAGGTTATACGAAAAAGGAACCCCCTTGGAGTTCTCTTTAAGCTCTTTTCAGAATCTCTAAACATGAAAAGATTGTCGAGCGATCTTGCTATTTTCACGCTCGCTAAATTATTTGAAGTGTGCGTCCTTCGAGCGATAGTTTAACCCTTTTTTAGTCTCGTTGGACTATTGTACAAAAAAGGAACTGAGAGAGTTCTCTTTTAAGTGTTTTTCCAAACTCTATAATCTTGAAAAACCTTTGAGTTTTCTTTCTTTGGAATCATAAAACAAACATTGAAAGGCCCATATGGGACATGAGTTCTCTTTAAGTGTTTTTCAGACTCTCAAAACATGAAAAACCCCCGAGTTTTCTATCTCTGGACTCGTTAAACAAACATTGACAGACCCATAATAGGACTGAACCACTCCTTCCTAAGGTTCGTTAAACATACTCCGAGGGACTCATCCGAAGGATGAGCTTAAATTGACAAGCATATGTTATCCTCCTCAAGCTTGCGTAAAAATAAAGAGGTACTCACCAAAGACGGTGGGGGAAAAATTAGGAAAGAAATGTATCTAAACTTGTATTCTGTGGAAGAGTCACTTTTGAACATGACACCCTTTCACTCGCTTTGTGTCTAAGTTGGAAAATCCACTTGTCTCATGATCATACTCCTTGATAAGATTACAAATCGGTCTGTGATCCTTGTTGTTGAGTCAGTGTTTCCAAGACAGTTGTCGTGTCGTCAATCCATTTAAAAATATGTCCAACCTGAAAAGCCTTCTATTGCGTCAGCCATTTCTGCAGTCTTTAAGCCTTCTATTGTGTCGACCATCCCTGAGTCAGTTCTGAATTACTTGTTACTCTGATCTACATCAAATCTTGTTACTTGTTTCGTGTCATTGATGTGGGATACATTAAGGCCCTCCTGTGACGAGTCTTTTCCTGTCGACTTCAACTCATTATCCAGGAATTAGACTTAGAAACTAATTGGTACCTTGGAACTTGCATGCCTCAATGGCAGGTTTCCTCGCTTTCGACAGTGGGTTTTCATAATTGACCCCTGATTGGAAGATTCCGTCGAGTGTTCGACTTCAACTCATTAATTCACATTCGTTGGATTGTACTAAAGTACCTTGGGAGTCATTGACATTAATGGTGATTTCCCTCGCACTTGTTAACGGTATGCACTAATGATTGGTAATCAAGTGGTTTCTACCATGTTCGACTTTAGCACATGTAATCACATGGTTAGATTCGTACTATAGAGTGGCGGAGATGAAGACCCTGGATATTTTATGATAGATCCAGGTTGCGTTGGAGTATATTCAGTATAATTTTGCATAGATCCACATTGTATGTCTGGTGGCTATGTTCAAATTTGAGTCTTTAACACATAGATCCATAATGTATTTTTGGTGGCTATGTTCAGATTTGAGTCATATTGACATGGATCCACAGTGTATGTTTGGTGGCCATGACTTGTCTTACTTGACATGGATCTTTGCATGTCGGCATTTATTCTTTGAGTCATTTTTATTCTGAGTATGGGAATGCCTACCTCAGTGATGATATATTATTGTACTATATTTCCTTGGTTGTTGGCAGGTTTCCGACCGACTGTTCCTAGTTCCCTACACACACTCGACAAATTATTTCAGCTATCACTCTGTCCTAACTTCATACTTTGGGGGGCTCTCTGTTACACATTATTTTCATCATCCCTATGATCGTTAATGATGCAAACCTATATGTTTCCTTCAGAGGGGTCACAGTGGCCTGAGTTCCTAAAGAGAGAAGGGAGAAGAACTTCTCCTGAGAAAAGAAGTTTCATTTTCCTATGTAAAAACCTTATAAAAAAGGATGTTCGCAGGTTGCTATATAGGCAGGATGCGAGAATGACCAATTCTCGCAGGTTGCACTATAGCCACGGTGCGAATAGTTCGCAGGTTGCACTATAGCTAGGGTGCGAGAATGCCAGCACGTGGGAAAAATGAGCATTTTCTCGAATCTTCTAGAAGGAGAAGCTTCTATGGTGAGGTGGCATCCAAATAGTTTGGATCTTACTCGGTTTCATGATTTAGTGGGATCATCCTAACCTCCTCACCTTATCCTCTTCAACTTATAAAAGGAGAGGAGCTCTCATGGAGAAGGGGTTCTTGGTTCTTGTTCTTTGGCTTGGAATTATTAGCTTGATTGGAGTGGCTTTAAGATTTGCTTTGTCAAGATAGATTGTGAGTAGCTATCAAATCTATGGTTTCAGAATCACTGGAGCAAGAAGTGTGTGGGGAATGAAGGACAGTAGGAAGGGATATTACGACATCAAGGAAATGGTTGTAATCTCTCTTTCACATTTAATATGATACAGTAATATGTTTCTTTCCCATAAAGTGAGATCTACTTTATTACATAATTCCTTGATCATATGTATATATTAGCTATTGGATATATTATTTTCTTTCACTTTGGTTGGTTTGTGTTGTTTTGATCTTGACCGCACAAGAGCATTGGAGCGAAGCAAGGAACAACAGAGACCAAGGAAGCATTCATAAGGTATGTCCATGATCCTCATCTCTCAGTTCATTCAATAGTTAGATCTAGGGGAAGCGGTATGTTCTGTCCTGTTTTGTTCTATATCCAGGTGGATCTAGGGAGATCGGTTTGTGTCCGCACTTATAGATTTATCCTATAAAACCATCCCAACTCCATCCACTAGCATATGTAACCGAAGCTCACCTTTGACGAGCACAAGAAGAAACAAAACAAGCCACCTAGAACCTTAAGCAAGCGCAAGGCATAATCATAGAGCAACGCTGAGTTGCAGAGAAAGAAAAGGTTGCTCTCTAGGCAAAATTTAAAGAAGAGAAAGCACAGATGAAACAAGAAAAGGAAAAGTTGCTCATCGAGCAACTCGAAGTGAAAGAAGAAGTCAAAAAATAAATTCTCTCTGTGGAAGGATTAGAGCCAAAAGAAAAAGACCAAGTCACACATCAAGTAGAGAAGCTTGCAGAATCTATCTAGTAGCTACAACAACGAATAATGGACTTACAGCTCCGCACAGTGCCCAGTACCCTACAGGATGTGAGGGATCAAAGATAAGAAACTTCTCGAAGCATAGTTGAGGGAATCAAATCCCTCTCCATGGAATGTAAGAAGCTCATTGATTGTAGTGCCCAGACCTATGAGAAAATCACTGAGAACCCAGAACCGAGGGCACTAGATTCGTAGCTCGAAGAGGTGAAGTATCATGCAGAAATGCTACAGGCGCAGTTGAAGCCCCTGTCAACTATGGAAAGAATGAATTGATTCCAGGAGCACTGCACTGCCCAACAATAGGTCCACACTATCTAGAGCAAATTCATGGAAGTGACTTAGAGGCTCCAACCTGTATACGAAAAGGTTTACCAGATGTTCACAGAGATCGAAGATCGAGGAAAAGAAATGGAGCAAGTCGTCACTGCAACTGAACAACGCCTAGAGGGACCTGTCAACAAAGAAGGCATACAAGATTTCGCTAAACAAAAGGTTGTGGCACAACAACAAGTCGAAGCATATTGAGCCAAGATTGAGGATTTTGAGGCAGACTTATCCATATCAAAGTGACTCGAGATGAGTCACAGGTAATTGTTGGGGGCATGTTGGCCCTTGACCAAGTTTTGAGGATCCTTGGTCATGTTTGACCTATTTTTGGGACTTTGACATGTTGTCGAAGGTGGAGCGCAAGATGAATAGGATATCGCGGGATCTTGACCCCTTTTTAGGGATTTTTGGGTTTTGGGTTTATGTAACGGGTATGGGAATGTCATCCCATGGGTTTACCCATGCTTAGGCCTATTTTGTATGTATAAATAGATGTTAAGGTGATGTAGTGAGTATGAATGGATAATTTCCCTTTGGCTAGATGCAAGTGATGGTTGTAGTCCAATCTATGTGATTGACAGTGCTAAGTGCTAAGTGGAGATTGCTTTTGTGCATACTATGTGAGACTTCCAGAGCTATGTGCAAGTCATTGTAAGGGACTTTGGAAGGTTGTGTTCTTATATATACTCGGGGAAGGAGGATCTAGCGAGCTGCGTAGATCTCCTATCCTCTATGGAGTAGGGTTTTTGAGGCTCTATGCATGTAATTTATTGAAAAACCTAATAAAGAAGACAAAGAGTTATTGGACGTAGCCCCAGGGTGGGGGTGAACCACATACATGTTGTGATTCTCTACTTTGTGCGATGTGTTGATGTGTTTATATGTTGATGTGCTTATTTCTTTGATATATATGAATGGTAGATAGATATGTTAATGCTATGTGCTTAATAGTATGGATCTGACGTATGAGGATATGCTTAGTGCTTAAATACCTTAGATTTTAATGAATACTATGATACTCTGTAATTAGGGTTTAGTTGCACTGTCACTAAGACTAGATATTGATGAATGTTAACTGTTGAGTGCTCTGTTAAGTATTAGAATCACATATCTATGTCCCAGCTAAGGTTGCATACATCTGAGTCCTGCAACCACCCATGCCTCTACCTCGGGTGAGACTTCATCTACTTCACAGGTGTTTCTAAAAGGGTCGGTAGTTGGGGTTTTGTTGGTGCGTTGTTGTAGCATTGAACCCTGGGTCTACCCTTGTGACAACAATAATGTCCCCAATCACCCAAGCTAGGAAAATCCACTACAATTCTACTCTATTACCAAACTGTAACATACCCATCCTCCCACAGGACGAGCATGCCACACCAAGAATGCACCTCTTGGTTGATTTTGAATCTCTGATAACAATTAATTAATAAAGAAGCTTGAAATACATACATGCAATGATCAAGATTCATACCACAACATAAAGGACATGCACAATATACCATGCAAATCATTAACTAGCAAGCATGAATATTATAGGTACAATCTCAGGTATAATAATTTGATACACAGTGGAAATAAATACACATGCAAAAGAAACCATAACAAAGAGAACTTATCTATTATAAAATAAGACACCAACTGGTTTTAGACCAAGGATGTTCCACCCAACCAATTTTCCCACCAATTTTTGACATGGGGGAGAGCCTTGAGGAGTGTGAAGGTTATCTTATCCCTGTCGGAAAGATTTTGAGAAGAGAAATAACCTTCTAATAGATTTAACCATTTTTCTAGGGAATCCGCATCTATTTGACCTTCAAATATGGGAATATTAAAATTAACTTGTACCTTGAAGGGAGAGTTTCCTCCAAAATGGTCACTTGATGAATATGTGCCTATTGCTATCGATAAGAGCTGAAGGATTTGTGCAAAACTCTCCATCATTTCGTCCCTTTGTAGCGTAAGAGCTTGCTCAAGCAACAATTTAATATAATCTCTTCCTCCATTGTCTTTATTTTCTTCTGCCATCAAGGGTTTCTTGGGCATGTGAGAGTGACTGTCCACAAGAGAGACCAACTCAAGACCCAAATGGCTATACTCGGACATTGTCAGGGACATGCATTGAAAAATGTTCAAGAGCATCCTGCTCTGATACCACTGATCTATATTTAGGAGTGGAACGAAATGAAATAAAATCTATTACAATGAAACACTCATGAAAATTTCCAGAAATAGAGAAATACAACAATATTTGACTTCTATTAATGAAAGAATTGTGAAGAGACTGTAAAAATATAGAGTGCAAGACTCACTATAATGGTGGCATATTTGTCTCTAAGAAGAGATGTGATGGCTATGCTCATTCACTAAAAAATGTTTACAATAAGGCTCTGAAGGCATTTTTTGTTGGCATGTTTAAAAGAACAACAATGATGCGCTTGTCATTGATGGAAAGAGCACCCAGGAAGGATAATCTTAGGAGGAGGAGCATGCAGAGAGAGAACATATATCAAGAATTAGATCCAAGAATGGGGTCTGACGGTCGTTGGATCCAGGAGAACCTGCACGTTCTGTAAAGTGCAAGGAGAAGCGGGCTTACAAAATCATGAATGCAGGTGGTCCATCCATTATCAAAGAGGACATGTGGTGAAATATCAGAGCACATCAAAGACTTTGTTTCAAAGTTTCAAAGATTGGGAAATCCAAAGGAAGGATGTTCTCTAACCTCTTGAACTCATGATATGCGATATCCCAAAATGATCTGGTCCATTGAATCGAGAATTGATATGGAACGTTGATCAGGCACGAAGAAGGCTCATGGAGTTGAGAAATCAAAATAAACTCTTGACCATTGATCCAAGAGGGACACGTGGAAAGAAATAGTTTTTTCGCTGACTGAAAGGTCAAAGGAAGGAGGCTCCTAACCTCTCTAACTCACAATATGAGAAATCGCGAAATAATCTTAGCTATTGGATCAAGGATGATTCTGGGCCACTAGATCTAGGAGGTAGATCATCATAGACCATGTCATCAAGGACAAGTGGTAGCCTACATCAACAATGACACATGGAAAGATCAAGCAATGACAAGTGTCAAGTTGATTCGGCATTTTAGGAACATGAAAATTACGAATATGAATGACACATGGCAACTAATAGGATTGTGACACATCATTGAGTGACGCAAGAATGATGTCACTCCGAGAGTTTAGTTTTGGGATTTTTAGTATCAACACTCCCCTAAAGTCCCAAAAGATGAAGTTTCAAGGTGGTGGATAGTCGTCCGATCACCACGGAATGTGGACCGTTGATATGAATACTGAAGTGCTCAAATGATTAGCGAGTGGTTATAGGTTTTGGTCACATCGTCGAGAGTTGGAGGAAGACACTAACAACTAAGATCCATTTCGGAGATTACGATATGGAGAGTCGTGAACTCTCACCACAATATTGCCAAAATCGTGAAACATGAAACAATGATTCAATCTAAGCCATTGATCAAGAGAAAGCGTGAACCGTTGGCTCCATTTTCGGAGTTTCGACAATCGCAAATTGGAGTGTCGATACCCTTCATCATAGGAATGCCAAAATGTGAAATGCCATTTTAGCATAGGTTGTGGTCATTGTCGGTGGTTATGTGAGGGGAAGGAGCTAGCATAGCTAGGATCCATTTCGGGTACCGGAAGTGGAGGAGTCAAGGTGACTCATGACAAAATTCCCCAATTGCGAATTGTGAAAGCCCTTTATGGATAAGCTCTTGGTCATCATCGTGGGAACGTTGGAGGAAGGAGCTAGAGAAACCAAGCTCCATTTTGGGGTTCGCAATATGAGGAGTCAAGGATACTCACAGGAGAAAACCCGAAATGAAAAATCACAAAATGCCTTTTTGAATAGGGCTATGGTCACAACCATTGGTCACATCATCGAAGGTTTAAGGGAGGAGCTAGCATGAAGCTAATATCCATTTCAGATATTGCAACTTGGAGAGTCGAGATACCTCATCCCCAGATCCCTAAAACGCGAGTCACGAAAGCGCCTTATGAATAAGTGTTTGGTCACCGCCAGAGGTCACCTGAAAGGAAGGGGCTTAGCCATAAGAGCTAGTGCCCACTGTGAAGTTTTTTTTAGGAAGAGAGAAGGCACCAAAATTCATGAACATGCAGAGTTTCTCTCAGTAACTGCCAAAACGAAGTGATTGCATCTTCCAGAGAATTTGAGGAGTTGTAGGGTGGCTGCCAGAGGAGATGAAGAGCCTTGGTGTAACTATTAGAGACCACTGATGGTTTCTTACAGAGAATTCAAAGAGTCTTTAGGGTGATCGACAGAGAAGATGAAGAGTCTCAAGGAAACTTCCAGTGGAGTGTAAACTCATCATAGAGTCAACTGACAGATGGAAAAGGGTCGAAGACTATTATAGTGGCAGGGTGGTGCTAGGGAGAACATTGGCTCTCTGTTATACAGGTTGGTTCCTGTGTGACTGGAATTTGGTGGTTACATCCAGTTGGTGTTGAAGCAATGAGGGAGTTGGTACTTCCTTCTAGTGGGTGTTATAGAAACCAGAGAGTTGTTTCTCTCAGCAAGTAGAATATTGCAAAACAGAGGTGCTCATAAGAATAATAATGTACAGAAAATAATTATCATATAAAGAAAAGGAGGTTTTCACCCTTTATGCATTTCCTCGGAAATATCTGTCTCTGTATTATACATGTGTGGGATTTATGTTGAATACTCTATTTCTTATTTATTGTGATCATCATTGAGTGTTCTGTAATGAGTTTAAAAATGGGTATAATTGTTTAAGAACAGTAACAACTGATTCACCCCCCCTCTCATTTGTCCAACAATTGGTATCAGAGCTGGCCCCTTTTATCTAAGGGTAGATACTAGAGCTTAAAAATGTCAATCTATGAAGGAAATTCAACCAATAAGGCCCCTCTGTTCAATGGAAGAAACTTTGCCTTCTGGAAAGTTAGAATGAGAACCTAAATAATTGCTTTAGGTGCAGATGTCTGGGATGTGGTAGAGACTGGTTATGTAAATCCAATTGTAAGAGCTAATAAGGATGACCAGCTAGAATTTAGCTTCAACACTAAGTCTATGAATTCTATCCTGAGTGGTCTTGCAGAGGCAGAATTTGTAAAATTTATGCACTTAGAAACTACCAAATAAATGTGGGGCGAACTCATTAGTAGTTATGAAGGTAATGAGAAGGTAAAGGACACCAAGCTTCAAACCTACAGAGTATAGTTTGAACAACTGAAGATGAAAGAGGATGAAACTATTGGAAAGTACTTTCTAAGAGTTGAAGAACTGGTAAATGCAATGAAAGCACTTGGTGAAAAAATTGAGGAACCCTCCTTAGTTCAGAAAATTTTGAGATCTCTACCAGATAGGTTCAACCCGGAGGTCTCTACTATAGAAGAACTTAATGATCTAAAAGCCTTCACATTTGATCAACTTCTAGGAACGTTGACTACATATGAAATGAGAATAGTTAAATATAAACCCACCTCCAGAGAAGCATCATTTAAAGCAGACAAGAATGAGGATTCTGAGCCTGATGAAATTGAATCAAAATTTGTGAGAATACTGAAGAAGGGATCAAGAAAATACAAAGGTAAAATGCCTTTCAAATGTTTCAACTATGGTAAGATAGGTGATTTTGAAAATAAATTTCCTCACAAAAGAAAGGATCATACATATGATGATGAGGAGAAGCACAAACAAAAAATTTTCTTTAAAGAGAATAATTTTAAGAAGAAAATTCTTTGTGTAAACAATGATAATGATCCTTCAGATAATGAAGACAGTGACTCTTCTATTGAAGATAAACTAAATGACTTCATTCTTATGGCCAAAGAGGATTATGATAATAAAAGAATAGGAAGTGATGCTAATGAATAAGAAGTTGTGGTTGACCTGGAAGGAGAACTGATCAATGCACTAGAAGAGCTTGACAGACTCAGAATTAAGACAAGAAAGAAAAACAAATTGTTGATACAGTTCAAGAAATGCAGTAAAGAACCCGATGAAGACTTTTCCTTGCTAAAAGTGGAATTAGAAGAGGCAAAGAAAATCAAAGACATTCTAAAACAACAGTTATCAAAAAAGAAGGCAAGATGTGAATCTCTGGAGGAAGAAGTAGTGAAAACTAGGAAAGAACTAGAGAAGTTTCAAGCCTTGTATCATCAGAATCTGCCAAGTATCAAAGCCTCAGAAGGATTGGCCACCATTCTAAATCAGCAAAGGAACCCAAAGATGAAAATATGTCTAGGTTATGAAGAGGGATCAATAAGTGGTCAATCAAGTAACAATGAACCCATCAAGTTTGTCAAATCTACAACATATGACAACAACAAACCTGCAGAAACAAAAGAATATAATCGGTTACCCAGGAGGAGTAAAGAAAAAGGTACCAGAATTGAAATTGTAGATCAGAGAAATAATACACTCTCTACTCAAAGAAATCGTCAGCATGGAAGAAATCGACCTTCTCAAAGAAGACAACCATTTTCTAGGTACCAAGGTTTTTTCTATGGATATTGTTTTTTCTGTTCTAATTTTGGTCACAAAGTTGTAAACTGTTCTTTAAAATTTAGATATGAGCAATAAATACATTCAAGGTATAGGTATCTGCCACAACAAAGAATGAGATAACCAAGTAACAAACCATCACATACTACAAATCACTTGATGGCTGGGAAAAGGACACAGGTTAAGCATAACAATCATTATGATCCCTTATTCAACGAATCAAAATGTCACATCTATCATAATTTTAGACATAAAGATGTTGAATGCCACTTAAAGAACTATGAACTAGATTTGAATCTCTCTGCTGAAAATGTCAAGGTTTGGAAGAAGAGAGAATGTGACAAGTGTGGATTAGTGTTGTCATCTCAAAGACAAAAGAACCCTTGGTATATAGACAGTGGATGCTCCAAACATATGATGGGATACAAAGGTAAGTTTATATCTCTAAGTGAAAGTAAATCAGGAAATGTAACCTTTGGAAATGATGCTCCAGGTAAAATCAAGGGTAAAGGGATGCTGAGTTTAAGTAATGGAAAAGGAAAATTTCAAGATGTTCTTCTTGTAGATGGGATGAAACATAATCTACTCAGTGTAAGTCAAATGTGTGACAAAGGGTGTGAAGTGGTGTTCACTTTCAAGGACTGCAAGATAAAGTTTGTAAACTCAGGACAAATGGTGGATAAAGGCATAACGACATAAAATAATGTATATGTGATGAAAGAAGATAAAAAAGAGTGTCATATAAGAAAACATGATGAGAGTTGGTTATGGCATATGAGACTTAGACATCTAAACTTTGATCACTTAATCAAGCTCAAAAATATTGAGGCAGTAAAAGATCTTCCAAGAATATCAAAGCCACAAGACTTTGTGTGTAAACCCTACCAATTAGGAAAGCTAACCAGGACACAGTTTAAATCCAAGAGTTCTACTTCAACAAAAAAACCACTCCAACCACTCCATATGGATTTGTGTGGACCATCAAGACAGGAAGGCACAGGGAAAGAAAACTACTTCATGTTGATCATTGATGATTACTCCAGACTTACTTGGGTTGCCTTTCTCAAGGAAAAAGCTAAAGCATTTGAGAAATTTAAAATATTTAAGGCTTTAACTGAGAATCAAAAAAGAAAGAGGTTAAAGGCAGTAAGAGTAGACAGAGGAGGCAAATTTATGTCAAGTGAGTTCAAGGAATTCTATGATAAAAATGGGGTCAAGAGAGAATACATAATCCCAAGAACTCCACAACAACATGGAGTAGTTGAGAGGCAAAACAGAATATTGCAGCAAATGGCTAGGTCAATGATGAATGAGAAGAACATTGGTCAAACATACTGGGTACAATAAATAAACACAACATTCCATGTTCTTAACAAATCCCACCTCAGACCACACACTGACAAGACACCCTATGAACTGTGGTATGGGAGACCTGCTTCAATCAAACACTTCAAAGTATTTGGAATTAAGTGTTACATAAAGAATAATGATGAGAACCCTAGAAAGTATGATGACAGGGCTGATGAAGGCATATTATTAGGGTATGCTACAAACAGTAAAGGATACATATGTTATAATAAGAGGTTGCATAGATTGGTTGACTGTATTGACATAAAAGTTGATGAAGGAATCCTAGTAAGAGAGGTAAACAATAATGAATCAACAACAAAGGATATAGATGAAGTTGAATATGAAAAGGTCCAAGAATCAGAACAAGAAGACTCTGAGCCAGATGAAGATGAAAATATTCAGACAGACTCAAATCAACAAACAACATTAGATTCCTCCTCCAGAATCACCCAAAAGAATCATCTTGTAAGTCAGATAATTGGGGAAAAATAAAAAGGTGTACAAACCAGGAGAAGGATAATCAAAAACACCGAGAAAACCCATATAGCCTTCATGTCAATGATGGAACCCAAGAAATTTAATGAATCCAGTAAAGATGACCATTGGTTTAAATCCATGAATGATGAACTTGACCAGATTAATAAAAACAATACTTGGGAGATGGTTCCTAGATCTGACGGTAAAAATGTCATAGGCTCCAAATGGATCTTTAAGAATAAATTGAATGAGGAGGTACAAGTTGTCAGGAACAAAGAAAGATTGGTTTGTAAGGGCTATGCTCAAATAGAAGGACTGGATTTTGATGAAACATTTGCACCTGTAGCAAGATTAGAAGCTATCAAAATATTTGTTTCCTATGCTTGTCATAAAAGGTTTAAAGTATATCAAATGGATGTCAAGTCAACTTTTCTAAATGGAGATTTAAAACAAGTCTATATGGAACAACTAGAGGATTTCGAACTATCGGATAACCCTGACTTTGTATGAAAGTTGAAGAAAGATTTATATGGGTTGAAACAAGCCCCTCGTGCCTGGTATCATAGACTAAATATGTATCTCCAAGACAGAGGGTTCAAGAGAGGAACAATTGATAACAATCTATATATAAAAACATTGGGTAATGATTTTCTCATCATGTTAGTCTATGTAGATGACATCATCTTCATCTATCATAATGATTCATTGGTTCAATGGTTTGATTCTGCCATGGATTCTGAGTTTGAAATGTCTATGATAGGGGAACTACCATTTTTTCTTGGTCTTCAAATTACTCAGAGGTCTGAAGGAATGTTTCTTCTCAAGAAAATTATCTAAGAGAAATGTTGAAAAGGTTTCAAATGGAAGATTCTAAACCTGTGGGAACACCTATGGTTACTGGATGCAAATTAAGCAAGGATGATGACTCATATGATGTTGATCAAAATTCATATAGATCAATGATAGGCAACCTATTATACATCACAACATCTTGTCCATACATAATGCATGTTGTTGGAATGGTAGGAAGGTATCAGTCTACACCTAAACAAAGTCATTTGCTAGCTATCAAAAGAATATTCAGATATTTCAAAGAAACAATGAACTATGGCCTATGGTATCCTAAGAATCAAAATTTTCAATTATCAGTCTACTCAGATGTTGATTGGGATAACTACATGGATGAAAGGAAAAGCATGAGTGGAGGTGTGTTCTACTTGGGAGATTCTCTAGTAGCATGGTTGAGTAAAAATAAAGGTTAAACTTCTTTATCAACTATAGAGGCAGAGTACATTCCTGCTGCTACTTGTTTCACTCAGGTATTATGGATGATTTAGACACTTGCAGACTTGGAGGTAAAATATAATGCATCGATCCCAATTCATTGTGATAACATTAGTGCCATAAGTGTGTCAAAGAATCCTGTATTCCACTCCAAGACCAAGCATATTCCCATAAAATACCATTTTTTGAGAGAGTAGGTCACCAATCAGATTGTTCAGGTTCTTTACATTCCCACCATAGAACAAATTGTAGACATCTTTACTAAACCCCTAGCCAAGACACCATTTGAATATCTCCTTCAGAGGCTGGGTGTCATCCCGTCTCACACCTAAGAGAGTCCATCCTGTTAGGGGGAGTTTATGTTGTCTGAATATATGATACCTCCAGAAAGTTACTGCAACAACTCAGGGGGAGCGTTTATTTCTTTGACATTGATGTCAAAGGGGGAGAAGAACAATGTGAATGGATGTTAAGGTTGGAGATCGAGGTCTAAGAAGAATAGTGAAGCCATTTAGGGTTTTCATCAATGCCAAAGGGGGAGATTGATGGCATATTTATAGGAACAACAATGATGTGCTTTTCATTGATGGAAAGAACACCTGGGAAGGGTAAGCTCAGGAGGAGGAGTGAGCAGAGGGAGAATAGATCTCGAGCGTTAGATCTGAGCATGGGGTCCGACCGTCATTGGATCTAGGAGAACCTTTACATTCTTTAAAGTGAAAGGAGAAGTGGGCTTACAAAATCCCGAATGCAGGTGGTCCATCCATTATCAAAGATGACACTTGGAAAAAGATCAGAGCACGTCAAAGACTTTGTTTCAGAATTTCATAGATCAGGAAATCCAAAGGAAGGAGGTGCTCTAACCTCTTGAACTCGTGATATGCGATATCCCGAAATGATATGGGCCGTTAGATCAAGGATTGATCTAGACCATTGTTTAGGCATGACAAATTCTCATGAATTTGTGAAATCGTGATAAAATCTTGACCATTGATCCAAGAGGGACACGAGGCAAGAGATAGTTTTTTCAATGACTGAAAGGTCAAAGGAAGGAGGCTCCTAACCTCTCTAACTTGCAATATGTGAAATCGAGAAATAATCTTAGCCATTGGATCAAGGATGAATCTGGGCCACTAGATTCAGGAGGTAGATCATGATAGACCACGTCAGCAAGGATAGGTGGCAGCCTATGTCAGCAATGACATGTGGCACAATCAAGCAACGAAAGTGTCAAGTTGATTTGGCATTTCGGGAATGTGAAAATCATGAATATGAATGACACGTGGTAGCTAATAGGCTTGAGACATGTCATTGAGTGACACAAGAATGTCGTCACTCTAGGAGTTTAGTTTTGGGAGTTTTAGTATCAACACTCCCCCAAAGTCCTGAAAGATGAAGTTCTGGGTGGTGGATAGCCGTCCAATCCCCATGGAATGTGGATCGTTGATCTGAAGAATGAAGTGCTCAAATGATTAGCGAGTGGTCATAGGTTGTGGTCACATCGTCAAGAGTTGGAGGAAGGTGCTAACAACTAGGATCCATTTCGGAGATCGTGATATAGAGAGTCGTTAAGTCTCACCACAATACTTCCAAAATCGTGAAACATGAAACAACGATTCAATCTTAGTTGTTGATCAATGGAAAGCGTGAATTGTTGATATGGCTCCATTTTCATAGTTTCGAAGATCGTAACTTGGAGTGTCAATACCTTTCATCATAGGAATGCTGAAATGTGAAACACATTTTTGGTTTAGGCTATGGTAACCGCCAGTGGTTATGTGAGGGGAAGGAGATAGCATAGCTAGGCTCCATTTCGGGTACCAGAAGTGGAGGAGTCAAGGTGACTCACGGAAAAATTACCAAATTGTGAATTGTGAAATCCCTTTATGGATAAGCTCTTGGTCATCATCATGGGCACATTGGAGGAAGGATCTAGAGAATCCAAGCTCCATTTCAGAGTTCACAATATGAGGAGACAAGGAGACTCGTGGGAGAAAACCCAAAATGCGAAATCAGGAAATGCCTTTTCGAATAGGGCTGTGGTCATAGCCATTGGTCACATCATCAAAGGTTTAAGGGAGGAGCCTTATGAATAGGTGTTTGGTCACCACCAAAGGTCACCTTAAAGGAAGGGGCTTAGATAGAAGAGCTAGCACCCACTATGAATTTTTCTTCAGGAAGAGAGAAGGCACCAAATCGCATGAACATGCAGAGTTTCTTTTAGTAACTGCTAGAACGAAGTGATTTCATCTGCTAAAGAATTTGAGGAGCTGTAGGGTGGCTACCAGAGGAGCGGAAGAGCCTCAGTTTAACTGTTAAATACCACTGATGGTTTTTTCCAGAGAATTCAAAGATTCTTCAGGGTGATCGACATAGAAGATGAAGAGTCTTGAGGAAACTGCTAGTGGAGTGTAAACTCATTATAGAGTCGACTGACAGATGGAAAAGGGTTGAATATTGTTACATTCAATAAAGCCAAAAGATCTCAGGAGAAGGGCCAGTGATGATGAATGCAGTGGGATAGCACATGCTACATGCACAAGGTGAAAACAGACTATAAAAATGTAGAATAAAGAAGAGATTTGGCCTGCTATTTTTAAGAGTGTGTTATGTAGGTAGAAGAAGGGAGTCTAGAGGAGAAACAACACAGTAGAAGGAAAGAACAAAGATGCATAATTGATACAGTAAAAGAAGGTTGATATGGACATGCAGAGATATAGCAGAAGATTAGAAAGCTCAAGGAGATGCAAGAAGAGAGACACTGATACAAGAGAGCAAAGCAGCATAGCAGAACATTGATAAGCCTGGTAATCCAATAACAACTATTGAATCACTATAATAAATTCACAGAAAGAAAAGTTTTATATTTCAGGGTGGCAGGGTGGTGCTAGGAAGAACATTGGTTCTCTATTATACAGGTTGGTGCTTCCATCCAGTTGGTGTTGGAGAAGTGAGGGAGTTGGTACTTCCTTCTAGTGGGTGCTAGAGAAACCAAAGAGTTGGTGCTCTCAGCAAGTAGAAGCTTGCAAAATAGAGGTGGTAGCCTCATTATGAGTCGGTCCTCATAAGAATGATATTGTACAAAAAATAATTATCATATAAAGAAAAAGAGGTTTTCACCCTTTATGGGTTTCCTCAGGAATATATGTCTCTTCATTATACATGTGTGTGATTGATGTTGAATACTCTATTTCTTATTTATTGTGATCATCATTGAGTGTTCTGTAATGAGTTTAAAAATGGATATAATTTTTTAAGCATAGTAACAACTGATTCACCCCCCCCTCTCAGTTGTCCAACATTTTTATGATAAACATGAATTACAAAACCATAGACATCAAAAAACTTAACCCTAGGAGATGAAACACCAAAATTCATGTGGGCCCCGTTTGGGTAAGTTAGTACATTAACTTCCTCGGGTCATAACTTTTTCATACGATATTTGTATTAGGTGCGTGATATCCCGTTGGAAAGGTATTTTCAAGAAATATGCGTTACGACATCAAAATCTAACTCCATATATAGTTTTGGCCCTTGACCAATTTTTTGGAGATTCTTGGTCATATTGACCTATTTTGGGACTTCGACAATCTATCGAAGGAGGAGCACAAGACGAAGCGAAGATCACGGGATCTCAACCCACTTTGGGATCATTTTTGGATTTTTGGGAATATGTAACGGGAATGGGATGTCGGCCCATGGGTTTACCCATGTTTAGGCCTATTTTGTATGTATAAATAGAAGGCTAGGCAATGTAAGATGTAGTTGAAGTTGAATAGGCATCTATGTGATGTATGCTAAGTGAAAGTAGATTATGTAAGTGCTTAGTGCATAACCATAAGAGACTTGTATATCTAAGTGAAGGTCCTTGTAACAGATGGTGGAAGGCTTTGTGTTGTAATGCAAGGAATAAGGATCTAGTGAGCTACGTAGATATTTTGTCCTATGCAAAGTAAGGGTTTTGATGGCTTTGTGCTTGTAACCAATTGACTGAAGATAATAAAGAATAAGAGTTGGTGGACATAGCCTCAGGGTGGGGGTGAGCCACATAAACATTGTGTTGTCTTGCTTTGTGCTTGTCTTAATGTGATTATGTTTTATTTTTCTAAGTTCTTTGAGATGATTAGATAGATCTGCTTATGCTTAGTGCTAATGACATATGAGAATGTTAGATCTAATCCATATGAATGTGCTTAGTATTTGATCCACTAGATCTACCTCTTTGTTGATGCTAAGTGCTTAAGTACGTTATATCAGTGTGAATGTTGTGAATCCCTGTTTTATCAGTGAAGTGATTATTGATTTTATATTGAGAAACTGACGGTGCAAAGTTCTTTATTAAGTATTATAATCACATATATGTGTCTCAGCTAAGGTTGTAGACACATGATTCTTGCAACCACCACTGCCTCTACCTCGGGTGAGACTTCATTTGATTCGCAAGTGTTGCCGAAAGGGCCAGTAGTTAGGGCTTTGTTGGTGCATTGTTGTAGCATTGAACCCTGGGTCTACCCCTATGCCAACAAATGGTTCTGTTGTCGTGACCTAAAACTGTGATTGTTGGGAATTGAGAAAGAAGAATCTTTGTGCAAAGATCCATCCTAAAACTGTGAAAGATTTGTGTGTAGATATGTTTCCCTGGTGCATAACATTCTACTTGACCTAAGAAGCTCTGTGCTAAAGGAAAGAAGCTCGATCTAAATAAAAGAGGTCAGATCTAAAGAAAAGAAGCAAGATCTAAAAGCTTTGTTCTCTAAGAAAGGTAAAAGTGGGAATTCTTGATTAAAAAGAGGTAAGATCTGCAAGATCTGTGCTCTAATAAAGGTAAGAATAGTTAAACGTTTTAGATTTGGAAGATTTGTGCTCTATCGAAGTAAGACAAGTGGAAATTTTTGTTTCTAGAGTATGGATCTAGGTATGTTTAATAGAGTCTTTCCTAATTTGAAAACTAGGGTATTAATAGAAGAAAGAGGATTTGATGAGTAGATCTGATAAGAATAGTGAAAGATATGGTATACCTATGCATAGAAAGAATTTTTGGACTAATAAATGGATGCAGTATCCTAGAAATATTTTTTTGCAAGATAGCTACCATGATCCTAGTGCACAGTACAGGAGGAGATGGGGGTCATTTAAAAAAAAGAGAGGATTAACCCTCTGTTACAGCTGCAAAAAAATGGGACATCTTGTTAAGGCATGCCTTGGGAGAAGACCTAGTTGTCTTTGTTGCAAATCTATGAACCATGAAGTGTTGGATTTCCCTAGAATGATTGCTAGGCTTGAAAGTATGAACATTAGATAAGAAAACCCTAAGTCAGATCCAGAAACTGAGGCTATAGTAGAACCCTAGAAAGAATCAGAGAAGGTATTGCTACAGATGAAGGAAACCTTGAATGACCACCAACATGTTAGATTATCAGAGATCTTTAAAGACAAGGAATACCTTGAATAAAGAATAGGAGACTTCGACATTGACTGTGTTCTATATGAGGAAACACAGGTGAATATCATGACAGAAAGAACTTTGGAATCCATAGGGAAGCCTGCTATGATTTCTTCATTAGGAGGAATAGGGTTATTCATATGAAAACTAGTAAACCTATGTGGAAATCTCACTTAGATATCTATGAATGCCAATGGAACTTCGACAGAAGAAGATTTTGATATTATTCAATTTATTGAGGACCATGCCCCATTTACCATGTTACTAGGGAAACCTTGGATTGAAAGAGATCAAGCAAGAATACTAGAGTCTCTACAGAAGAATAAAGTACCTATCTTGGACAAAGAAGAGGTGTTAATCCCAAATCCTAGGAAAGAATCTCAATCGCACCAAGTGACTATGTCCAAAGACGATAAGAATTAGAATGGAAAAAAGACTACCGAGATGAAGCTCACTAGGAGGAAGGCTAGAAAGCTAAGTTTGAAAAGTTACATAAGATTCCAGAGGGAACTTCACAGACATAAAATTTGCAGAATGGGAGATTTACTGGGATATCAGAACAACGACACATGGCACTTCGCCATGACGAGGTAATATTGCCATTGGGACTGATATATATGTTCGACTGTTGCTCCGAATGGGTTAGAAAGAATTTATAGCTCAACAATAGACCATTGGACCATGCCATAATGGATAGAACACGATTTAATGATGCTTTATACTCGTTACAAGAGAACCGTTGTTGAGTTTCCTATTTATCCCACTGCGCCATGCACGGAGAACACTTTTCCTAACCAAATATTTGAGCCCACGGACCAAGTGAATTGTATACAGTGATCATTGACCTCTTGCTGTTTATTCTAGTGTAGTATCTGAGTTAATTGTGAACCCGATATTATTGATCCTGAGCACATATGTCCGACGTTCTCACCGCAGTTGAATAATTAGTAACAAAAGTACTCCTTGACTTGATGACTGAAAGAGTCATGTCGGAGAAAGGATTATCTACCAGTCTACAAGCATCATCGACGAGAGGACTATCGGCCTCTTTGTCCATTACTCAAGATGAACCATCCTATCCCACAGATGAGAAGCGAACCAAGCACAGAGATGATCTCACGAATGTTAAGTTGATTCTGAGCATTTTACCCGCCTATCTACCACCTTTGAATAGCGCAATGAATAGAGATGGTGTGCCCAGATACTTTGAGTATGAATTGGTCATTGTGTATCTCTCGAAGTGGATATGCACAATTCACATAGATCAAGAAAATATAGCAGTGTTAAAGTTTAGCGACTTCAACCTCGATGATAGGAAGGTCTACAACATGCTCACCCCACATAAGTACCTGACCAGGAAAAAAGGAAATAATTCAAACATAATCCCTCATTCATGGACCCATAACCTCATGTAGTCCACACTGCTCAACTTCATGAAGATTCCTCACTTCGGAAGACACCAAGAAGTGAATGCATGCATCAAACTTCTGCTATCATGTTACCATGGAGGATACTTGTGGTTAAATAATCATATCATAGTGGATCTGACATTAATCAATTGGATCACAGGGATGAGTATGAAAGACCCTGACCCACAGGATTTCTACCCCAGAAAAACAATGGATCGCACTCTAGCACAAAGGATCAAGGACACTTATGGAGATGTTGAAAAGGGAACACGAGGCTACAACGTAGATTCTATCTAAAGCGGTGCAGTGCACTTAGCCTATCAATTGATTGTAGAAAAGTTAGTCCACAAGAACCAACCCACCCAAGTCATCGTCTTTGTAGTCGACCTCACAAAGAAGTGCGTGGAGGGCCTACAAATGAATTGGGTGAAGTAGCTCATGAACCGGTTAGAACTAGATTGCAGAGAAGCGCAAGATCAAGGATATGAGTTCCACTTTAGTTGGCTTCTAATCCTAATTGATTTGATCGCATGGGAGATACCGAAAGGTGTGACCTTCCTAGACATAGAGCCCTTTGAACCTCTGCTGCAAAGTTCAGAACACTATGGTATTCCAGTGACATGAACAAGCAATGGCAGTCAAATGTCGTATTCCACACATATTACAATCAATTGAAGTTAGCTATCCAGACCGAGCCTCACATCATGCTAAATACTTTCCATAGGTTTCAACCTTTAATGAAATTCAGCGTGGACCACCATTTCATTTATATTACATCATGTGCTGATGAGCACAAGCAACAACTGCAATATTACTACAATATGACATAGGAGGACTTATAATAAATCACCAAGGACTGGTCAACAGACCTCCTCATTCCATCAGACCCCACAGAGATATCCGATTTAGACAGTCCAAAAAATATTCCAGATACACCTGGACCTAGCAAGATAAATAATACCAAAGAGGTCCATGACTTAGATAGTGCATCCGTGAAGACTTCTTCCATCTCAGCAGAGAAAGGAGGAGATGGTGGAGAGATAGATGACACATAAGTTGAAAAAAAGAAATGTGAGGTTACACTGCCTAGAGATGAGGAGGATCCCTCGAATAAAAGGAAGGTTTCCCTGCCGAAACCTTCCTCTCGAAAGAAAGGGAAAGAAACCATGACCAAAATGAAGACCATCCTCACCTTCGACAACTTTGATTTCATCATAGTAGCCCTAAATGATGCTTCACTGGAGATAGCAGAGAAGCAAGAAGCTATGCAAGAGGAGGTGTTCCATTGGATTACGGACAAGCTCCAAGGTGTGCAACAAGCACTACAATCCATCCACGCAGTCTCCACTGCACCTCTATCAGTAGGAACATCAGAACTGGGAGATGAGCCAGCTCAACTCCACTGCATCACTAATACATTCGAAGCTCGCCTTCAACGAGATCAAGAAGAAACAACGCAAGCTACCTGGGCTTTAGCACAAGTACAGGGAGACCTTTTAGAACAATGTAGTACTGTAGAATGGGAAAAGCTTGCTCTACAAGCGAAGTGGGATGAAGAAAAAGAATAACTACAACAAACAAAGGAATAGTTTCTTACAGAGCAACTCGAATTAAAGGAAATGGTTCACAGAGCACTTCACTCTGTGATAGTCATAGAAGTAAAGAATGAAGAGAAAGTTCCATAGAAGGTGGCACAACTTGAAGAAGTAATCCAGCAGCTCCAGCAACACATAGTAGACTTGGAGCTCTACACTGTGCCCGAGACCCCTTAAGAAGTAAGAGACTAAAGGGAAGCAACTACCCACAACACAGTTGACAGACTAAAATCTCTTGCCTTGGAGTGCAAGAAGTTGAGTAACCGCAGTGCCCAAACATATGACAACCTCACCGAGAACCAGAGTTACAGGCATTAGAGTCATAACTCAAGGAAGCAAAGCAACATGCAGACACACTACAGGCGTAGCTGAAGGCCTTGTCGTCTGTGGAAAGAATGATGCAGTATCAAGAGAAATGCACCACCAAACAATAGATCCATATGATTCAAAGAAGAGTGATGGAATTTACTCAACGACTTCAACCAGTGAAAGATAAGGCGTGAAAATTATTCACAGAGGTTGAAATCCAAGGAGCAAAGCTAGAACAGGTTTTCATCACAGCAGAGCAACTCCTAGAAGGGCTCGTGAACAACACAGTGATCTAGGAGTTCACCAAGCAAGAGGTCGTCACATAGCAGTAGGTCAAAGAAGCTCAATCCAAGCTCGAGGCCTTCGAAGAATAACTATTCAGATCTAAGTGACTTGAAATGAGTCACAGGTGAGTGTTGGGGGCATGTTGGCCCTTGACCAAGTTTTGGGATATTCTTGGTCATATTGACCTATTTTGGGACTTCGATAACCTATCAAAGGAGGAGCGCAAGACGAAGAAAATATCACGGGATCTCGGCCCACTTTCGGATACTTTTTGGGTTTTTGGGAATATGTAACAGGAATGGGATGTCAGCCCATGGGTTTACCCATGTTTAGGCCTATTTTGTATGTATAAATAGAAGGCTAGGCAATGTAAGAAGTATTTGAAGTTGAATAGGCATCTATGTGATGTATGCTTGGTGAAATTAGAGCCTGTAAGTGCTTAGTGAATAATCGTAAGAGACTTGCAGAGCTAAGTGCAGGTCCTTGTAACAGATGGTCGAAGACTTTATGGTGTAACACAAGGAAGAAGGATCTAGCAAGCTACACAGATCTTCTATCCTATGCAGAGTAAAGGTTTTGATGGCTCTGTGCTTGTAACCAATTAACTGAAGATAATAAATAATAAGAGTTGGTGGACGTAGCCCCAGGGTGGGGGTGAACCATGTAAACATTGTGTTGTCTTCCTTTGTGCTTGTTTTAATGTGTTTATGTATTATTTTTCTAAGTTCTTTGAGATGATTAGATAGATCTGCTTATTCTTAGTGCTAATGACATATGAGAATGTTAGATCTGATCCATATGAATGTGCTTAGTGCTTGATCCACTAGATCTACCTCTTTGTTGATGCTAAGTGCTTAAGTACGTTATATCAATGTGAATGTTGTGAAGCCCTGTTTTATCAGTGAAGTGAATATTGATTGTATAATGAGAAATTGACGGTGCTAAGTGGTTTATTAAGAATCATAATCACAGATTTGTGTCCCAGCTAAGGTTGCAGACACCTGAGTCTTGCAACCACCCCTTCCTCTGCCTCGGGTGAGACTTCATCTACTTCATAGGTGTTGCTGAATGGGCTAGTAGTTAGGGATTTGTTGGTGCACTTTTGTAGCGTTGAACCCTCGGTCTGCCTCTGTGCCAACATATAGTTTGACTATGGTGAGACAAAAACAAAACATTGTTTAGGGGTCCAAAATAACCCTGGAAGTGAAACAAGATGTGCCACCATGAAAACATACAAAATAAGCTAGTTGGATTAGGTGGGAGGCCACTAGTATCCAACTGGAGAATGTGTAGGGTTTCAGACAACCTCGAAAGTGTAGAACCCGCAGTTACAAATAAGTACAAAAGAACGTGTATTACTAAAAACTGACAATAGGAGCCAATTGGAACAAGTGGGTGGCCACCAATATCCACCTAGATCACCAACAATCCCCTTCATTTCTAAAAATGTAGTTGGAAAAAAGTCTTGGTATTCATGTAGTAAATAAACAATCTTCTCGATAGTTTCTTCATTCCATTAATCTCCAATTTGTGTGAACTTGGGATTATCCTTCGTACCAATATTCACCTTGTGTGTTTTGAACCACTTTGCATACTCAATAGATTCAAGATCGGGACCCTCTTATGCAAGCTCTCCTTCAGTTTCTGACAGTTGAAAATTTCTTGGGTCTTCGTCCTCTTGGTCTGCTCCAACAATGTTATAGCATTCCAAAACCTCTTGAATAGTTGTAGAATATTTGGGAACACTACATAAGGTTACCGATCTCATCAAGTATTTTGATGCAAATATATTGTTATCGATAATTTATAGATTTGTGTCTACTGAAGGGAAATCATCTTCAAACTTGAAAGTTACCTTGAAGTTGTGAGTCAAATATTCCTAGTCTATTTTTCCTCTGCATACTTCTAGTTCTATATACCAGTAGCTTGAAATCACATCCAAAGTGTGTAAAATCAAGTGTGTCCATTCCTACTTGGGTATTGAGCTCCATGTCGTGGTGCACTGTGTAAGATGATCTATAGGACAACTCAACCCAATATACTTCTTCATAGTATATTCATTTATTTTTTGTACCTGAATTGTAACATCCTTCTTCATTTCTTCCAATTATCTATCATATATTTATGCACATCCCACCACCTTGCATGAGTTTATTTCATTGCAATATCTAAAGCTAGAAACCTATGTTGTTTTGATATCTGCAATTCCAATTATTTTACAAAATAATATATATCTTTTAGTCCATCATACTTCAGAGCATCACATACCTCAGCTCCAATCCATTGCAATGTACAGGTAATATGAGCACATCTCCTTCTAGATAATTCATGTAACCTCTGTTAACAACTTGTAATGTCCTCGACCACCCAATCCAAGAAACACCACTACAATTCTACTATGTTAACAAAGTGTAACATACCCAACCTCCCATAGGACAGGCATGCCACACTAAGAACACATGTTGTCATAGGGGCAAACCCAGTGTTCAATTCTTAATAGCACACCAAAAAACCCCCATCTACTGACCCTTTCAGCAACACCTGCGAGGTAGGCAAAGTCTCACCTGAGGTAGAAGTAGGGGGTTTTACAGGATGCAAGTGTCTGTAACCAGGCTGGGACATAAATATGTGATAATAAAACTTCGCAGGGTACCATGTTAGTGCTTAGGAAGTGACATGCATTAGTTCATTAACCTTATTAACATCACAAAACATATCTAAGGTATATCGGCACAATAACAATAAATGATTATATATTCTGAGCACTTAGCACTGATTTAGATCTAACCTTCATTTACCCTTATCACAAGTAAAGAAATTAAGCAATAATAGATCTATCTATCATACATAATAATCAAAGAACTGAGCAGATTCATAACATAAATAACACAACATAAAGCAACCCAGAGACACAAGATATATGTGGTTCACCCCAGTGTGGGGCTACGTCGACCAACTACGTCTCTCTATTATTCGTCAATCTCTTACATTCAGTTACTCCTGTGCACTAAGCCATAGAGTTGAGATTCGCAACGGAAAGGATACCTACGCACTGAGCACCAGATCCTCCTTCCAAAACTAGATCAAGGAATAGATCCAACCCTCTATCAAGCACAAAGCCTTGACAAACATTCGTTCCCTTGCACAAATCCATTCGAACCACTTGCACTTAGCTCCAAAAGACTACTCAAAATCTACTTCTACCATACATTCTTCTTTTATTTATTCTTTTACAAACCCTTACAATAGGGACAAACATGGGAAAACCCCATGGGCTGACATCCCATAACCCATTATAAAATCCCTAAAGAACCCCTTACAGGGTCCACATAGCCCACAAAATAAGTGAGATCCGCGATCTCAGCTCTGCGATCTCAGCTCCACTTGGGTGCTCCTTCCTTGAGCAATGTGTCAAAGTTCAAAAGTGGGCCAACTCTGACCAAGGTTTCCTCAAAACTTGGTCGAGGGCCAATAACACACCTCTTGGTTGATTTTGAATCCATGATAAAAATTAATTAATAAATAAGCATGAAATACATACATGCAATGATCAAGATTCATACCACAACATAAATGACGTGCACAATATAACATGCAAAACATTAAATAACATGCATGCATATTATAGGTACAATCTCAGGTATAATAATTTGATATGTGACGGAAATAAATACAAAGAAAAAGAAACCATAACAGAGAGAACTTATATTTTATAAAAGAAGACACCAACTAGCTACAGACCAAGGACATTTCACCCAACCGTAGACATTATTGTTCCAAATATGAAAAGTAATGTCACCCTCGAGCCAGGGCTATGAATCCAAAAGGACAGTTCTAGAGTGTTACTTGGATTCCCAAACCAGTCAACACTCAAGCTCTCACTGGGTCTTCCAACACTCACAAAAATCAAGTACCCAACTCTCTTCTACCTAGCCTGCAACACCCAAGAGAATGGAGCTACACCCTTTTCTGCCACACAATCTCTAAGGAAGTCCCCCTCCTTCCATGGCTCTAGTGAAGCTGGTCTAGAATATCCATGTTGGGACTCTCAGGACTCACAGTTGTGGTAAAAGTTGAACATAGTGCAAACATATCAAACATGCAGGCCTCTAATCATGGCTGGATTACACCAACAATCTCTACAACCAACAATTGTGGTTGTTCTTCAACAGTTCCTCTTCCTTTCCCAAGTTGAGAAATGAAAATAAGGAAAGGTGAGTGAGTGAGTGAATGAATGGAGTACAGACTCCATGAGAGAGGATGAAGAGTGAAAAAATTGGGTGAATGAATACATGAGGTGACCAACAACAACACCAGAATGAGGATGGGAATGAGAGAGAGTGAATGAACAAAATGAGTGAGAGAGTTAGCCAACCTGGGGAAACCCTTTCACACACTAGGGGTGGGTTTTTGTAATTCGTGGGGATGAAGAACCTCTTGGCCTTCCCCTAAGAGATCACATAACTGATCTCCCCCCTTTACACAAAATGGGTAATATAAAATAAATAAGCACTTACCCCCTCAAGGCCCCTCTCTTGTGGAATCATAGCCCCCTATAATTGTAGTCCTTATCTGTATAGCAGCCAACAATGTATTTATTATTAATAATGATCAAAACATTACATTTATTAGGCACACTGGCATTTTCATAATTGTTTGGGGAAATCTGGCATCTCAACAATGTAACAATACATCATTTAATATTTCGTCTTAAAACCCGGGGTGTTACATCCCCTCCCCCTTATTTTGGCATTGTCCTCAGTGCATATACTAAACAAGAATCAAAATTCCAAAATTTATTCAAAAAGTTGTGGGTACTCTACCCACATGGCATCCTCGTGCTCCTAGGTAGCATCCTCAGGACCGTAGCAGGTCCATTGAATTTTTACCATCTCTATAACTCAATTCCAGAGAATTTTGACTTTTCTGTCAAGTATTCACATTGGCTAGACCTGAAAGTCTCCCCCTATCTCAACCTGAATCAGATGTCAATCAATAACATGGTTGGGATCATGTACATATTTCTTTAGCAAAGAGACATGAAATACATTATGCACATTCATGTAAACAAGAAATGAAAGCATGTATGAAACTGACCCTATTCTATCCAATATCTCAAATGGACCATAGAATCTGGTTGCCAGCTTTGTAAAAATACCCAAATTCAAAGAGATTTTGTTGGGATTTACTTTCAAAAGAAAATGCTCTCCTACTTTAAATTCTCTTGTCGTATTCTTGTCGACATAAACCTTCTATCTATCTTGAGCTTCCTTTAAATTATGCATAATATTAACCATCTGGTCTTCCATTTCCTTGAGAAACTCTAGCCCAAGTACCAATCTATTTGTTGGTTTGTCCCAACTTACTAGAGTAATTCATTGTCTACCATACAAGGCTCCAAATGGGATCATATTCAATGAAGCTTGATACCCATTATTATAGGCAAATTCAACCAAGTGCAGGTAATCTTCCCACTTAGATGGCTTATCCATCACATACATTCTTAACATGTCTTCAGTTACTCGTTTGACCCTCTCTATATTCCCATATGACTTTGGATGGTATGTTGTGCTAAAGTTCATATTTGTACCAAATCCTTTAAATAATCACTTCCAGAAATTTGAAGTAAACTTAGTGTCTCTGTCTGAGACAATTCTCCTAGGTATTCCATGCAACCTAGCAATTTTCCTCATGTAAATTTATGCAATATTAGTTGTTGTATGAGTTGTTTTTACAAGAAAAAAATGAGCAACCTTTGTCAATTTATCAACCCTACCATGATTGAATCATGTTGTCTTTCTTCCTTGGGCAATTTAGTTATAAATTCAATGGTTATCACTTCCCATTTCTTCTGTGGAATTGGTAATGGTTGCAGCAAACCCACTTGGTGTCTATGCTCAACCTTCACTTTCTGACATTCCATACATCTGACAATGTAATCAACAAAATAATTTTTTATTCCTGGCCCAAAGAACTAGCTTCTTATTGATGCAATTTTTTTCTGGTAACCGAGATGTCCATCATATGGAACATTATGCATTTCCTTTAATGCCAAATTCCTAAGTTCTCTGGAACTAGGAACACAAATTCTATTTTTATGCATAAGTAGTCCATCTTCCTTTATCTCATACTCTTTCACTTGATGTTGTACATCTCCTTGTCGTAAGCTTTCCTTTACCTATAGGTAGTGTTGATCTGTAACAACAACACCTAGAATTTTTCTCTCCAAGTATGACTAATGCATACTGACAGTTGTAGCATCCATGATATGCACTCTTCTACTATGTGCATCGACAAATTTATTTCTTTTCCTTTGATATGCTTGATATCAAAGTCATATTCACTTAAAAATTCTAGCCATCTTGTTATCCTGGCATTCAAAGTTGGTTGTTCAAAAAGATACTTTAGAACATTGTGGTATGTTCTTAATTCAAATATCTTTCCCATGAGATAATGCCTCCATATCTTCAATGCATGAACAATGGAAACAAGCTCCAAATCATGTGTGGCATATTTCCTCTCATGTTCCTTAAGATTTCTCGACTCATAAAAAATGACATGTTCATTTTGAGTGAGGACTCCACCAAGTCCTTCCTTGCATGCATCTGTACATACCACAAAATTTTCATTTGGGTCAACAATATTCAAAATAGGTGCACTAGTAAGTAATTCCTTCAGCGAATTAAAAAATTCTTCACATTTTGTTGTCCATTCAAACTTAATTCCCTTCTTTTGCAAAGAAGTGATGGGATGAGAAATCTTAGAGAACCCTGTTATAAATCTTTTGTAGTAACCAACTAACCCTATAAATGATATCACTTTTGAAACATTCATGGGTGTTGGCCATCCTGTAATGGCTTCAATCTTCTCAATATATACTGTTATACCATGTTCTGAAATAATGTGCCCCAAGTAATGGATATGTTATTGATAAAAATAACACTTACTCAACTTGGAATACAATTGATGTTCCCTCAACACTTGAAATACCAATCTTAGGTGACGTTCATGCTCCTCCTCAGACTTAGAATAGACAAGTATGTCATCCGGGAATACTAAGAAAAACTTATCCAAGTAATTTCTAAATATGCAATTCATTAAGAACATAAAGATAGTTGGTGCATTGGACAATCCAAATGGCACAACTACAATCTCATAATGCCCATACCTGATTCTAAAGGTTGTCTTCCTCCTTGATTCTTACCCGATGGCATCCTGATTTCAATTTTAACTTTGAAAATATCTTTCCTCCTTTTAGCTGATCAAAGAGGTCATCAATTTTGGGTAGAGGATACTTGTTATTTATAGTATAATTATTCAGCTGTCGAAAGTCAATACACAACCTCAAGGTTCCATCCTTCTTTTTGACAAAGAGTATTGGTTCTCCCCAAGGTAAAACACTTGGACGTATGTACCCTTTCTTCAACAATTTCTTCAACTACATTTGTAATTATTTTAACTCGGGCGCACTCATTCTATAAGGTGTTTTTGACACCAGGGCAACTCCTAGCACTAGATCAAAAGATAAATATATCCCCCTTTTGGTGGAAAACCTAGTATTTCTTGGAATACATCCTCAAATTCTTGTAGCATCGAGAAATATTCACGGCTTGGCCCCTTTGTATCTTTTGTATCCTTCACATGGGATGCATACAATTGCCATCCTTTTCCAAAAGATATCTTGAGTTGTAAGGCTAAAATCTCTCTTATAGAGATGGGTCTTGGAAATCCTTTCACATTGCTATATTTTCCATCTCCATCAAGACATGTAAATGTCTTTCTATGACAATCTAGGACAACATTATGCTTGTCCAAACAATCCATTTCAATTAGAATATCATAAGACCCCAATGGTATGATATTTATATCAACACTAGTAATCACACCATTAAGACTTGTGGAACAACTTATGACCATATCATGGATTCTCCTTTTTGTTTCATTGTCTAGTTGAACCAAACTTGCTTTCCAAAGCTTTCTTTTCTCCAAATGTAATATATCCACTATTTTAGCATCAATGTAACAATGACTTGCTTCTGAATCAATTAAAATAGAAAAATACTAATTTATTATCTTACCTTCCACCTCGATCATGTTGGCTTAGTATTCTACTTTTCGATCGTCTAAGGATGCATAAATCCTTCCCATGTCTTTGACTGTTGTATCCTCTTGGATGTTGTGTATAGTCTTCACTCTGTCCTTTATATGTGGGAAGTCCTTGTAGAAGTGATCTTCTTTACATCCCCAACATTGGATTGGTCATCCTCCCCTTTTTCCCCAGGAGTCTTCTTTCTTGGAATCATCCTTAGAATACTGGTCTTGATGATTTTTGAATCCCTTCCTCCTTTTGGAATATTGAAAGGAGGTTTGAATCCCTTCCTCCTCTAATCAGACTTCTCCTTATTCTTATCCTTCCAAGATTTCTGCATGGATTCTCTACCCTGTCCTTGCTCATACATGTATTTATCCTTCCTAATGGCCTTAGTCAAGGTCTTGGGCTCATCACACCGAATGTTTTCTTTATAAAAGGTTGGTAGTCCACTAAAATACCTTTGTATTTTCACCTTTTCATTGTTTATAAACCCAACATACTTTAACAACCCCAATAACTTCTTCTTGTATTCTACCATAGACATGCTTCCCAACCTAAGTTCAAAGAACTCCTTCATTTTCTTGTCATAACAATTCTCTAAGAGGTACTCCTTCTGGAAATACTTCTTGAATTGATTCCATAGGATCCTATTCTCATTAATATGTTCAACTTTCTTTAGTTGATCCCACCACATAGAAATTTTCCCATGTAAGTGGTAGGTGGAAAGTTTGGCTTCTAGATTGGATGAATAGTTATCCAATTGGAAATATCTCTTAATTCCAAACAACCATGCTTCAACATCATCTTCCCTTTTCCTTTCACCATAAAAGGATGTTGGCTTGAGCTTCTTCAACTCTCCTTGGAAATTGTCCACCTCATGTCTCCTTTTTGGTGCCTAACATGAGACACCTCTAGGTTTCTTAAGGAATATTTAGATGCATCAAAATTTTTTGTTGAGTAAGAAGGCGAGTGGTATCTATGAGATCTTAAAGAACTTTTGGAATAACCATCTCTTCCACGATCATCTCTTTTTCCATGACACCTTCCCTATTCCTATTTCTTTGAGCCATTCTTAGCTTGAACTTGCAGTTAATTTAAGCTTTGCAACACTCGAGCATTTATCTTATTTTTCTCTCTCATCAACCTCTCATTGTTTTCCTTGTATCGTTGCACTTCTATTTTCAGGCTCTTCACAATTTCTAGTAATGTTTATTTCTCACCTCGACCCTTGTGTCTGTTGGTTTCTATCTCTGCATTGCTAATTCTAGTATTTTGGCCTTCGACCTCTTTATCATGGATGGAAGCACCCTCTCCTTCTTTAATTTCTTCAATACACATTCTAAGTTGATATGCTTAAATCCCTTAATTCTGGAAAATGTGCAAGTGACCATTTTGTCAGAATTAAGCATATGATAAACAAATTGTCAATAATGCTACAGATCCTTTAAAATCATGAAGAATATATATAAATAACACTTCCATGTTATCCCTAGGCTGATACATAAATCAATTCTTCATAGGCACTTCCTTCAAACCACTTTCCCAAGTGGCCATGGCTTGAAACCGCAGGCCAAATCCTTCTTGGAATTTTTCTTCGTTAGAATTATTATATCTGAGATCATGTGGTTTAAAACCAATTGATGGATAAGATCGAAGGTCAATAGGAACTCCAAGATTCTGGGCTTTGGGAGTTATGAACTATCCACACTCTCAACTCTTATAGAGTGCCAAGTCTCTGGACTACATGATTTGTTGCCACATATCCTATCCCTATCAACAACTAGGATTTCCTTCGCACATCTAGGCTTCAGGGCTTTCCCAAGAACCTATTCACAGATCTTTCGAAGTGTTGAGCTACCAGAGGTCCTCTCCTTCCTCCACATATCATCTCCAAATAAATGGTGGATATTAACTCTGGCATTCAGGAGTTCTTGATTCAAAGCAACCTGGAACACAAATTATCTGGAGTACCAAGTCTCTAGACCTTGGGATATTGTGCCACATGTCAGCTATAATCAATGGTTGAGATGGAATCTGGCCTTCGGGAGTCCTCGGCCCCAACTGCTTATGCCTTGAATCCTCTAGAGTGCCAAGTCTCTGGACTAAGGGATATACTGCCATGTGTCCCCTCCCGATCAACAATGAGGATTTACTCCTTTCTTAGGAGCTTCGGGGGTTCCACCTTCATCACACTTCGTTCCTTCAGAATGCTGAACTGGAGAAATCTTGGAGTGTTCGTCGGTAATTAAGCACCAAGGGGTGCTACATGGCAGAAAATAAGGCACAGACACGTGGTCCTATTTGAAGGGTGACACATGTCATATACTAAATTGCATGAACAATATTTGAAAAACATGAGAAACGGTGACACGTGGAAAGAATCAAGTGTTTCCATGTCACCCAAGATTACGTCAGCATACCATGTCACTTGAGTGCCTCATGCCTTCGGGACTTAGGAACTTCATAACTTCGAGAGAATTCTCCACACTACACCACAAATCCCCCAAATGTTGAATCCCCAAATAGTTTGATCTTTGGACACATGTCCCTAAACATGAACGGTCTAGATATACTTCGAAGTTTGGTACTTCATAGGTTTTTTGTTGAGCCTCGACCATCGGTCATCAACGATTGGATATTTTCTTTGTCAGGGGAAAAAAAGGAAAAATTTACTATAATCTGATGATCCTCAACCATCGTTCATCGATGATTGATGATTTTCCTTGGTCGATCTTCAACCCTTCACCCAACTCGTCGATCCCTGACCATCGACCATCGACATTTTTTGTTGGTGAACTTCTACACATAGCATTTTTGACAAAATCCCCAGTGAATCTAGATCGTTGATCTCCCGACCAAGATGATCTCGACCATTGATTTTATCCAACTCCCTAAACATAAAAAATGAATACAAATCATCGATGTTCCTCATTTTTCAAATTTTCAAATCAATCCCAGATGTCGATTTGGTAATTTTGCCAAACTTTGTCCAGCATTATAGCGGCCATTAAAATTCAAATTGTTTGACCTTCTAGGTCGAATTTGGATCCAAAAATCTGTAGATAGAATACATTAAATTCTTAGACATTCCTAGAATCATTCAAAATCAGATCTATTCATGAATATGGGTAATTTCAATCAAACGTTTCCACTGTTTTTCCCAAAATTTGCACATACATATAAAATCTGTGATAGTGAATCTTCCCGATTCACACTTGTTTTTGGTTGTAACAGTCTGGTGTTTGAACCAAAAGATATGATACCAATTTGTAACGTCCCCAACCACACAATTTGGGAAAATCCACTACAATTCTACTCTATTACCAAACTGTAACATACCCATCGTCCCACAGGATGAGCATGTCGCACCAAGAATGCACCTCTTGGCTGATTTTGAATCTCTGATAACAATTAATTAATAAATAAGCATGAAATGAATACATGCAATGATCAATATTCATACCACGACATAAATGGCATGCACAATATACCATGCAAAGCATTAACTAGCAAGCATGCATATTATAGGTACAATCTCGGGTATAATAATTTGATATGCAGCGAAAATAAATACACATGCAAAAAAAACCATAATAGAGAGCACTTATCTTTTATAAAAGAAGACACCAACTAGATGTAGACCAAGGACGTTCCACCCAACCATAGACACTATTGTTCCAAATCTCAATAGAAATGTCACCCCCAGGCCAGGGCTATGAATCCACAAGGATGGTTCTAGAGTGTTACTTGGCTTCCCAAACCAGTCAATGCTCAAGATTTCATAGGCTTCTACATTACTCACAACAATTCAAGTACCCAACTCTCTTCTACCCAGCCTACACCACCCAAGAGAATGGACCTCCAACATTCTCTGCCACACAGTCCCTCAAGAAGTCCCTCTCCTTCCAGGGTTCCAGTGCAGCTGGTCTAGAATCTCCATGTTAGGACTCTCAGGACTTGCAGTTGTGGTCAAAGTTGAAAATGGGCCAAGAATCTCAGACATGAAGGCCTCTTATCATGGTTCATATTCCTTTGTCAATATGAGACATGAAAATGAAGAAAGATGAGTGAGTGAATTAATGGATGGAGTACAAACTCCATGAGAGAGGATGAACAATGAACAAATCGGGTGAATGAATGCATGAGGTGACCATCACCAACACCAAAATGGGGACATGAATGAGAGTGAGTGAATGAATAAAATGAATGAGAGAATTAACCAACCCGGGGAACCCCTTCCATAGACTAAGGACGGGTCTTTGTAATTCTTGGGGATCAAGAACCTCTTGTCCTTTCCCTGAGATCTCATGTAAATGATTCCCCA
>ML779222.1:500234-525518 GCA_009831015.1 Picea engelmannii
AAAAAAAAAAAAAAATTTTGGTAATGGTATGGTACTAACTTACACTCTGATATGTATAGATGTGGGACCAGTTTGATTGGTGGACTTCCCTCAGTATATACGTCATCCATGAGAGCAGGCCCAAGCAGGAGGAGATGTTGCAGAGGAAGTATTGTTGATAATAGAGGCTGAGAGAATTTTGACGTGGTTGGAGAGGAACCTAACTGCCCTCACCCGTGGTGTCCATATGGAAGACATTGAGGACCTACTACTGTCTATGTAGCCACATGTAGTGGGATTTCCTCAAGCATGGGTCCATCTTTTCCAACATCTAGCCAATGTCATAGTGTGTTATAATACGACCAATAGGCCTAGAATTTAGACTAGGATTGGACATTATGAGTGTCGAGAGAACCTATTTTTTGTGTCTCTACATGTATTGAGGGATTAAGACCAACAATATATATTTGACACGTATTGAGGCCTATGGTCCACATTTTGTACCATGAAACTATTTTTCGACATGATATTATATATATATACATCTATATTTTTTCCTTATGGAGTAGATATATTTTGTACATACATTTTTACATGTGTGTGTGTGTGGTCTTATTTACATATGTGAAAGATTCAAATCTAAAACACGATTTGCTAAAGCATCAATTAATTGATTAAATTTTTGAGGAACATGAATATATGTAATATAATAAAAATAATCTTCTAAGAGGCGTACCCTAAGGAAATGTCAGTGAAGGATAGGATAGTGGATGAGATATACTCTATTCAACTGCAACACTACTAATTGTGCATCTAAAAATACCTAAAGGCGAGATATACCATGTGATAGAGTATCATGTAGTAGTTATATAAGTACAATATATTTAGAAATATTGTTGGTTAATTCCCCTAGCCAACCACCTCCCAAGGACACCAACTGACCAGTGGAAACAAATATCACCCAAGATGTAGAAGCAAGCCTTCAATTGTGTCATTTGGCACCATCCACGAACCCAACATAAACCTCAAATTTCATCAACATATTCCATAAAGTAGATACACAAATAAACAAAACTTCCATAAGACAAAAAGAACTGAAATTTATAGATAAATATAAAATATTTACAAGAAGTCACACCAAGGTGACCAACCTAAGCATAATACTTCTTTAAATAAAGCCCATTTATGGTCCCATGAAACACACTTCCTTCAAAATCAACCAATCCATATGCACCTTTTTCCAAAACTTTCTTTATAATGAACGATCCAAACCACATGGGTTTGAAATTTCCTTCCCCCAAGGGGTCCTTATCTTGATCATATACCAAGACAAGATCACCTTCATAGAAATACCTAGGGTGGACCGATCTATCATATTGACACTTGACCCGGATTTTATGAGCCTCGTTGGACATGGTGGCATATTTCTGCTCCTTGAGATAGATAAGACATTCTTCAAGTTTAGTTGTGTTGGGTAGTAGTTCCACTGCCAACTTGAGGGAATAAATCTGATACTCTATAGTCAAAACTTCCTCCATCCTCTAAAAAAGTTGGAAGTGAGAGAACCTTGTAGAAGTCTTGACAAAGGTTTGATATTCCCAAATAGCATAGTATAAAATCAAATTCCAATTCGAATTATTCAAATTGATTGTCCATTGGAGAATGTTTTTAAGAGACTTGTTGAAAACCTCCACCTAGCCATTCACCTATGTATAATAGGGTGAGGAATTTTCTGGTTTGAATCATAGATTTGATTTCAACTTTGTTAGCATTTTATTTTAGACGTGACTGTCATGGTTAGTGACAATCTCCTTTGGTATACTGAACCTTGAAATGATTTGGTTGAATATAAAGAGTGCTACAGTTTCTCCATCATTGTTAAACATTGGCATGGATTTGAATCCCTTGGTGAAGTAGTCTACAACCACAATGATGTACATATTTCCCCTAGCATAAGTTGGGTGGCATGTGGTGAAATTAATCCCCCACTTAGTGAAGGTGCCAACTACGATGAAGAGAAAAATAGGAGAATGGTTTTCCTTCATCTCGCAAGAGAATATCTAGCATAGATAACACTTCTTATATTCCTCAATACAATCTTTGAATAGAGAGGGCTAGAAGTATACAACACAAAGGATTTTATGAGTTTCCGTTGACCCAGAAAGGTGACTACCACATGCTCTAGTGTGGAGATCATTTAGCACAAGATCTTCTTCTTCATGGGTAAGAAAACGACGGAGAATAAAATCAAATCCTCAATGATAAACAATGTCATTGATAATAAGGTAATGGTGGGCTTGATGACATATCTATTGATGCTCATCACCATAAGAAAAGGGGAGGAATTTCAAAGTCTGGATATACACAAGTATATACCCATACCAAGGGTCGAAAGATGTAATGAGGAAGAGGTCCTCATCCAAAAATTAATTCTCAGGAAAACATTTTCCACTCTTAATCATAATCTTTGAGATTAACTTTGCAAATACCATAGCATTCTTGGACTTTGCCAGAACAAAGTCCAAAACAAACTCTTGTACAATAATGATCCACCAACTAATGTTTTTTCCAATGAATCACTGCGTAAAAACATATTGAAAGGGATTGATGACGATCATGAAGGAAGTCTTACATAGTAAAATATAATGACAGAATCTCAGGAGGGCATGGACAAATGCTAGAGCCAGTTTCTCAAAATGAGTATAGTTGATCTATGGTCTGATTAATCCCTAGATGAGGTAATATATAATGTGTTCTTGGAGTGCATCATCTTCCTAAACTAGCTGGACCATGTTGATGGTGGATTCTACTGCATCCAAATACAATAGGAAATCCTTTCCATAATCGAGAGGGATGAGTTGAGGGGAAGACACTTAGGAGCTTTTCAATGCTTCAAAAGAGTTTTGAGCCTCTTCGTCCAAATATAAAGGGACCCCTTTCTTAAAAAGACACATAAACCCCTTTGTGATTTTAGCATAGTTAGTGATGACTCACCATAAAAAGTTATCCTTCTCTTGGAGGCTTTGAAGTTGAGGTACTGTGCACATGAGAGGCAATTGAACTATTGCCTCAACCTTGAGGGGATCAACCATGATCCCTTTGTTGGACACAATAAATCCAAAAATACATCCCTATCTAATGCAAATATTACATTTGTTGGGATTCAAATGAATACGGTAATAATGACACCTCTCAAAAATAAGTGAAAGATGATCGAGATAGTCAAATATCTTCTAAGAACATGACACAATATCATCAAGGTAGTCTTCAAATATATCTTTAAGGTCATGAAAAGTGAACGTGATGGCCCGTTGGAAAGTAGCTCCAACATTTTTAAGGCCAAAGGGAATTTTATTATATGAAAAGGTACCCCAAGGGCATATAAATATGGTCTTATGTTGGTTCTCAAGCCACATATGGATTTTATTATACGCTAAGAAACTATCCATAAATGTAAAAGTTTTGCAACCCACACACATATAAATAATTTAATCAATGAAGAAGGTAGGAAAGTTATATTTTGGGCATGCTTTGTTCAGATCAAGGAAATCCATGCATACTCAAACTGTACCCTACTTTTTTTTGATGGGAACATGATTCAACACCCATTCTGTCAACTCGATTGGGTAGATGAAACCCGCCTTGAGCAATTTTTCTACCCGATCCTTACTGGTCACTACCTTTCGAGTGTTGATCGAGTAGAGATTTTGTCGAACATGCTTAGCATCAAGACAATTTTTAATCTCATGTTCAACAATTAAGGGGTCACTGCCTGGAATTTTCTCGTAGGACCAAGAAAACACGTCGTGAAATTGTTTGAATAAACCAGTATACGTTAGAATCTCCTTTGGGGAATAGTCCTCCCCAATGAAGACGTTTTTGACACCATAGGGATTTTGGATATATCAACTAGGATTGTCTCGGCTATGTTTTCCATGTTTCCTTCGACATATATCCGATGTGATGCCAAAGGGTTGATGGGGTAAGTGACATCTCCATTCATGGTTGACATAAATTCTCCTTCTTCCACTCTCCTAATCTTGGGAAAATAATATGATCTATGACAAAGATCATCCCAAGGCCTATCTAGAGTCATCATTCCTTCTAAAATTTCCTCGTCAGAAGGAAAGACAGAGTCCAAAGTATTGTGTGAAGTAAGATAATCTTGATCCCAAATAGGCTCTATAATGGGACCCAACTCTTGAGGGGGAGCTAGATCAAGGTTTTCATAGGCTTGCTAGACAACACTTTACACAACCTTAGTTGTAGAGAGGGGAATCACAATGCCAGGATTCACTACCCCCTCTATCAAAGACAATGGGGAAGGTAAAGTCCATGGATTGTCAAAGTAATACGTTTGAAAGAAACTCACATGAATAATAGTAGTTTTACATTGATTGAGGAAAACTGAAATAAACTTAACGTCATCTAAAGTTGGTGGCAAGTCAAACGTACCCATCAAATATGGAAAAAAACCAAAACCTAATTTGATATTACCCTACTCTAGATTATCAATCATTAGGACCTTCGATGCACCTAATGAAGGGTCGAGACGAGAGAATGACAATTGATCGACAATGACGATCCTTCCTTCATGAGAAATACATAGCACTCGCAAAACTAAGGAACTAATGATTTCATCGCATAAGTCCAAATTCAACCCAACAAAAGGTTGTATTTGAGAGGTGCATTGACTACTTCGACTTCGACACATACAAGTTTTCCCTCCAACTACATGGGAAAGGAGGGGATTAGGTCATGCAGTCGAAAAGAATGGACATCAAATGTAGTTAACAATGTGGGGGATGGAGCTAAATCAGGATGACCAATATCCTTACAACATGAAAGCGACATAACACAAGTTGATTCTCCCTTGTCTACCATAGTACAAAAGATGTTTCGCATCAAATATTTTATGGTGTAAACCACTACTATCTAAAAGGTGACATTATAAGGAAAACGAGTTTTTACATTGGAGGAGCCAAACACAATAGATCCTGAATTAGTAGGCTCGTAGGCACCTAAAGTCAACATAAACACTTTTCTTTGTGAGGGGAAACTCTAGTTATTCTCTAGAGCAGACATTGCACAAGGGGTTTTCCTCAGCTCTTCAACAACATAGTAGTTATGGGCAACCCATGCATTTGGGTTATAATAAACATTCTTGAATGCACCTTTGGCGATACAATTCATTGTGTCTCCTATAGACTTTTCAATATGGAGAGGTGTTGATGGTTCAGGAGCTCCCTTTACATTATCCAAAGATCCAGGCATTCCATAATCATGGTTTTTATTCTACAGATAATCATACACCCTCATCATATATACATTTTTGGATTCAGGATTAGAGTCATGTGTGGTGGCACCTTGATTTCCCCCAGGCATTTTTTTGGATGAGGATGCTTGCGTCATATTGTTCCCTTGAGGAAAAGGGTTAGTTAACACAACATATTGTTATTGCGCCAACAAATTTTGGGTGTCCTTGATCCATGGGCATCGATGATTCAAGTGGTCGTCCTTGCAAATCTTATAAGGGAACTTGACCTTCTTCTTTTCATTTTTTCCATCTCCAACATTATTAGAAGCCTTTGTTTCATTACCCCCCCGAACCTTCTTACCCTTGCTCTTATTTTTCTCCTCAGGTTGTTGTTTACCCTTAGGGTTCGTCATCTGCATAGTGTGTACTTTAGATGTCTGGGTGGCAGGGGAAACCATACTATAAGTTTGGCTGGCCATATAGTCTATTGTAACGATAGTTGTTACATTTGGTTAGACAACATATCCATGGGCTTGTTTTGCACCAAGCCCACAATACCATCAACATGAGGCCCAAACTTAGGTTTGGCAAAGTTAAAGGTTGATTTTGATGCATAAAGAATAATATCATAAAACATATTGGATTTTGAATATATCAACTCCAGCTGTTGAGATATCATTATTGCCTCTTCCTTAGAAAACAATCCAGAAGTCACGATGTCTTTGGAGATATAGGGAACCAAATACTTTAGGAACTACTCAATAAAAAATGTGGGAGGGATGTTGACCTTGATCAAGATCTTAAAATGATGTCATTCCTAGATATGATCAAATATATGGACTGCCATAGTCTACTCAAAATTTTCCATCATCTCGATGTCGACATCGTATCTCACTGGAAGTTGGAAATGGTTCAAAACAACCATCTCTATATCATTAAAGTAAGAATATATCGAGTCTTCGAGCTCAATATACCATTTCATGGCACCCCCTATGAGGATTTCATTGAAACAATTGCAACTTAATTGAATCGTCATTTGGCAAATTCGAGGAGCACCACAAATGAAAAGTCATGACATGATCACCTGGATCCTCGCCAGACTTTCCTTCAAATTTTGGGATATATGAAGCCAAATTGGTCGACACAAAAGGAAAACCTGGAAAATGATAGATGGGGTTATTCAATAACCTTGAAAATTCTAGAAAATGAAGAGTTTCCATAAATGGTAACCTTGGTTGTGAGGTGTTCTCTAGAAAATAAGGACCTGGAAATTGACTCGCATGAGGTTTCTAGGAAATCTTTCATGTTGACCAAGGTTCTATAAAAACCCATGGTTTCCTTGGTTAGTGTAAAGGAACAACACACTTGCATCATAGATGAGTTAAAATAGTTGGGTGACATGCCTTGAGTGGTACATTCCCCCTACATGGAATTCCATTGGCCTTGGTTGAGGTTGCCCCCAATCGATCCCCCATGCATAGGAACTAAACCTTGCATAGGGTTCCACTGAGAGTGGGATGGGTTACCTCCAATCAACATCTTGTGTTGAGGGATAGAATCATTCTTAGGATTCCCTAGACCTTGGAAGGATATATCTCCTTCCATCACTCCATGTGAAGTAATATAACCTCGAGCAGTGATGGATTGATTAAGGAAGGGGTATCCCCTTGATGAACACGCTGACGAAGAAAAGGAATTATCATAAAAGCACCAAATAATGAGAAATCCATGGACCCAACTGGATTCATGGAAGGTTGAGGCCTCTGAATCCCTCTTCTAATCAAGATAGAACTAACAATGGGCTCAGATGGTTGTTGGTAAGCACCTCTGAGGGAGGGGGTGGAGGGAAAAAATGACCTCCATCGAAAGGAAATGCATTGAAGGGAGCAGTGGTGCCTCAAAGGGATCCTTGCGGGAGAGTGTTAGAACTCCCCACACCCAAATCGATAGGTTTTAAAGTAGAGTGGGTTAGAGTCGAGTTCATACTAAATCACGACATCCCATATGAGAAAGAACCAACCAACATATTCTTCGTGATCATAGATTGAACAATGGTTGTAGTCCTGATAGGGACTCCTCCATTGACATAAGTGGTATTCGTTTGTTGAGAGGAATTTATGAAAGGGGAAGGTGTGAGAGGTGGAAATATAACCTATTCACCTATATCTGAAGTGGGATAATGAGGAATCCCACTAGAAGTAACATCATTTTCTTCCATAGCAAGTTTCCTAACAAGACGACGATTAGGGATAGTCACCTTAGGAGGAACTATCTAAACAAGAACTAGTGTTGAGAGGTCACTTATTGGAGGGTTCCTTGGCCTAACAAAGCCTTCAGATTCGATTTCTGGGATGTGATTTACGTCTGGTGAAAAAGTGTCTCCTCTTGGAATGGGTTTGGGCACAATTTCTTGTGGCCCACTAGTTTCGAAAGAACCTTTTTTATCCAACCTTCACCTCAACAGGGGAAGGGGTGGATCCATATTTAATGGTGGAATGAATTGAAGCTTATGTGAATGGTGGAGTTTTTGATCATCCACTTTGTGAAATGATGAATCCACACTCTAATGAAAATCTAGGGGGAAGCACAGAGCACACACTAAAAATACCCAAAGATAAATTAGGAAAATGAGAGAAAAAGAGGAAGAATAATTACACCAACCAACAATAGAGAAAGTTATTGATGCAAGTGTAAATAGAACATGGAAACACCCTCTAGGTATACCTTGTGAAGAGTGGTCTAACATATGTCCTAGGTAATGTAGTATTCCCCCTGCATTCACCTATGTAAGTACCTATAAAAGGAAACTATGTTTCCAACTCACAATCAATCTCCAAGAGGGTGATTTATTTGACTGCCACATGCTCTAGTGTGGAAATCATTTAGCACAAGATATTCTTCTTCATGGGTCAAACAATGATGGAGAATAAAATAAACTCCTCGATGATAAACAATTTCATCGATAATAAAGTAATGGTGAGCTTGATGACATATCCATCAAGGGGTGACACTTCAAAGTCTGGATATACACAAGTATATACCCATACCAAGGGTCGGAAGATGCAATGAGGAAGAGGTCCTCATCCAAAAATGAATCCTTAGGAAAACATTTTCCACTCTTAATCAGAAGCTCTGAGATTAACTCTGCAAATACCATAGCTTTCTTCTACTTTGCCAAAACAAAGTCTAAATAAAACTCTTGTACAATAATGATCCACCAATTAATATTGTTTCCAGTGAATCATCGCGTAAAAACATATTGAAAGGGATTGACGACGGTCATGAAGGAAGTATTACATAGTAAAATATAATGACAGAATCTCATGATGGAATGGAAAACTGCCAGAGCCAGTTTCTGAACATGAGTATAGTTGATCTATGGTCTGATTAGGCCCTAGATGAGGTAATAGATAATGTTTTTTTGGAGTGCATCATCTTCCTGAACTAGGACCATGCTGATGGTGGATTCTACTGCAACCAAATATAATAGGAAATCCTTTCCATAATCAAGAGGGATGAGTTGAAGGGAAGACACTAAGGAACTTTTCAATGCTTAAAAAGAGTTTTGAGCCTCTTTGTCCCAATATAATGGGACCCCTTTCTTAAAAAGACGCATAAACCCCTTTGTGATTTCAACATAGTTAGTGATGAATCACCATAAAAATTTATCCTTCTCTTGGAGGATTTTAAGTTGAGGTACTGTGCACGGGAGAGGAAATTGAACAATTGCCTCAACCTTGAGGGGATCAACTATGATCCCTTTGTTGGACACAACAAATACAAAAATACATCTCGATCTAATGCGAAAATTACATTTGTTGGGATTCAAATGAATCTGGTAATAATGACACCTCTCAAAAATAAGTCAAAGATGATCGACATGGTCAACTCTCTTCTGAGAACGTGACAAAATATCATCAAGGTAGTCTTCAAATATATCTTTAAGGTCATGAAAAGTGAACGTGATGGCCTGCTGGAAAGTAGCTCCAGCATTTTTAAGGCCAAAGGGAATTTTATTATATGCAAAGGTACCCCAAGGGTATATAAATATGGTCTTGTGTCAATTCTCAGGCCACATATGGATTTGATTATACCCTAAGAAACTATCCATAAACATAAAAATTTCGCAACCTGCACACATATAAATAATTTGATCAATGAAAAAGGTAGGAAAGTTATATTTTGGGCATGCTTTGTTCAGATCATGGAAATCCATGCATACTCAAAATGTACCCTACTTTTTGTTGATGGGAACATGATTCAACACCCATTTTATCAACTCAACTGGGTTAGATGAAACCCGCCTTGAGCAATTTTTCTACCTCATCCTTACTGGTCACTACCTTTCGAGTGTTGACAGGGCAAAGATTTTGTCGAACGGGCTTAGAATCAAGACAATTTTTAATCTCATGTTCAACAATTAGGGGATCACTGCTTGGAATTTTCTCGTAGGACCAAGAAAACATGTTGTGAAACTCTTTGAATAAATCATTATACATTCAAATCTCCTCTGGGGAACAATCCTCCCCAATGAAGACATTTTTGACACCCCAGTGATTTTGGAGATATCAATTAGGATTGTCTCAGCTATGTTTTCCATGTTTCCTTTGACATATATCCCATGTGATGCCAAAGGGTTGATGGGGTAAGTGACATCTCCATTCATGGTTGACATAAATTCTCCTTCTTCCACTCACCTAAGCTTGGGAAAAAGATATGATCTATGATGGAGATCATCCCAAGGCCTATCTAGAGTCATCATTCCTTCTAAAATTTCCTTGTCAGAAGGAAAGACAGAGTCCAAAGTATTGTGTGAAGTAAGAGAATATTGAGCCCAAATATTCTCTATAACAGGATCCAACTCTTGAGGGGGAGCCAGATCAAGGTTTTCATAGGCTTGCTAGACAACACTTTATGCAACCTCAGTTCTAGAGAGGGGAATCGCCATGAAAGGATTCCCTACCCCCTCTATCGAAGAGGATGGGGAAGGTAAAGTCCATGTATTTTCAAAGAAAGATGTTTGAAACAAACTCACTTGAATAATAGTAGTTTTACATTGATCGAAGAAAACTAAAATAAACTTAACATCATCTGAATTTGGTTACAAGTCAAACATACCCATCAAATATGGAAAAAAACCAAAACCTAATTTGATATTACCTTGCTCTAGATTATCAATCATCGGGACCTTCGATGCCCCTGATGAAGGGTCAGGACGAGAGAAGGACAATTGATCGATAATGACGATCCTTACTTCATGAGCAAAGCATAGCATTCAAAAAACTAAGGACAATAATGTTTTCATCACATAATTCCAAATTCGACCCAACAAAAGGTTGTATTCGAGAGGTGCATTGAGTACTTCGACTTTGACACATACAATTTTTCCCTCCAACTGCATGGGAAAGGAGTTAATGTAGTTAACAATGTGGGGGATGGAGCTAACTCAGGATGACCAATATACATCCAACATGAAAGTGACATAACACAAGTTGATGTTCCCTTGTCTACCATAGTGCAAAAGATGTTTCACATCAAATATTTTCTGGTCTAAACCACTACTATCTAAAAGGCGACATGATAAGGAAAACAAGTTTTTACATTGAAGCACCAAACACAATAGATTCTGAATTAGTAGGATTGTAGGAACCTAAATTTGACATCAACACTTTTCTTTGTGAGGGGAAACTATGGTTAACCTCTAGAGCAGACAGTGTGCAAGGGTTTTTCCCCAACTCTTCAACAATAGATTAGTTTCGAGAAACCCATGAATTTGGGTTATAATACACATTCTTGAGCGCACCTTTGGGGATATAATTAATTGTGTCTCCTATCAACTTCTCAATATGGAGAGGTGTCGATGGGTCAGGAGCTCCCTTAAATTTATCCAAAGATTTAGGCATTCCATAATCATGGGTTGTAGTCTGAAGATAATCATCCACCCTTATCATATATACATTTGTAGATTCAGGATTAGAGTCATGTGTGGTGGCACCTTGATTTCCCCCAGGCATGTTTTTGGATGAGGATTCTTGCATCATATTATTCCCTTGAAGAAAAGGGTTAGTTAACACAATAGATTGTTGTTGCACCAACAAATTTTGGGTGTCCTTGATCCATGGGAATTGATGAGTCAGGTGGTCGTCCTTGCAAATATTATAAGGGAACTTGACCTTCTTCTTTTCATTTTTTCCCTCTGCAACATTGTTAGAAGCCTTTGTTTCATTACCCTCCCCCCTCAAACCTTCTTACCCTTGATCTTATTTTTCTCCTCAGGTTGTTGGTTACCCTTGGGGTTCGTCGTCTGCACAATGTGTACTTTAGATGTCTGGGTGGCAGGGGAAACCATACTAGAAGTCTGGCTGGCCATATAATCTATTGTAACGATAATTGTTGCATTTGGTTAGACAACAGATGCATGGGCTTGTTTTGCATCGAGCCCACAATACCATCAGCATGAGGCTCAAACTTAAGTTTGCCAAGTTAAAGGTTGACTATGATGTATAATTAATAATATCATAAAACATATCGGATTTTGAATATATCAACTCAAGCTGTCGAGCTCTCATTATTGCCTCTTCCTTAGAAAATAATCCAGAAGTCGCGATGTCTTTGGATATATAGGGAACCAAATACTTTGGGAACTTCTCAAGAAAAAATGTGGGAGGGATGTTGACCTTGATCAAGCTCTTACAATGATTTCATTCCTAGATATAATCAAAGATATGGATTGCCTTAGTCTACTCAAAATTTTCTAACATATCGATGTCGACATTGTATCTCATTGGTAGTTGGAAATGGTTCAAAACAACCATCTCCATATCATTAAAGTAAGAATATATCGAGTCTTCGAGCTCAATATACCATTTCAAGACACCCCCTATGAGGAGTTCATTGAAACAATTGCAACTTAATGGAATCATCATTTAACGAATACGAGGAGCACCACAAATGAAAAGTAGTGACATGATCACCTGGATCCTCGCTAGACTTTCCTTCAAATTTTGGGATATCTAAAGGAAACTTGGTCGACACAGGAGGCCAACCTAGAAAATGATAGATGGGGTTGTTCAATAACCTTGAAAATTATAGAAAATGAAGAGTTTCCATAAATGGTAACCTTGGTTGTGACGTGTTCTCTAGAAAATAAGGACCTAGAAATTGGGTCACATGAGGTTTCCAGGAAATCTTTCATGTTGACCAAGGTTCTGGAAAAAACCATGGTTTCCTTGGTTAGCGTAAAGGAACAATGCACTTGTTTTCATCATAGATGACTTCAAATAGTTGGGTGACATGCCTTGAGTGGTACATTCCCCTTGCATGGAATTCCATTGGCCCTAGTTGAGGTTGCCCCCAGTCAATCCCCCATTCATAGGAACTAAACCTTGCATAGGGTTCCACTGAGAGTGGGATGGGTTACCTCCAATCAACATCTTGTGTTGAGGGATAGAATTATTCTTAGGATTCCCTAGACCTTGGAAGGATCTATCTCCTTCCATCGCTCCCTATGAAGTAATATAACCTTGAGAAGGGATGGATTGATTAAGGAAGGGGTATCCCCTTGACGAAAACGCTAATGAAGAAAAGGAATTATTTGTAAAAGAACCAAATAATGATAACTCCATGGACCCAACTGGATTCATGGAAGGTTGAGCCTTTGACTCCCTCCGCTAATCAATATAGAACTAACAGTGGGCCTGGATGGTTACTAGGAAGCACCTCCAAGGGAGGGGGTGGAGGGGAAAAATGACCCCCATCGAGAGGAAATGCAATGAAGAGATTAGTGGTGCCCCCAAGGGATCCTTGCGAGAGAGTGTTATAACTCTCCACACCCAAACTGACAGGTTGTAAAGTAGAGTGGGTTAGAGTCGAGGTCGTGTTGAATCCTGACATCCCATACGAGAACAGACCAACCAACAGATTCTTCATGACCATAGAATGAACAATGGTTGTAGTCCTGATAGGGACTCCTCCACTGACATAAGTGGTATCCATTTGTTGAGAGGAATTTATCGAAGGGGAAGGTGCAAGAGGTGGAAAGACAACCTCCACACCTATATCCAAAGTGGGAGAATGAGGACTCCCACTAGAAGTAACATCATTTTTTTCCATAGCAATTTTCCTAACGAGACAACGATTAGGGATAGTCACCTTAGGAGGAACTATCTAAACAAGAACTAGTGCTGAGAGGTCACTTATCAGAGGGTTCCTTGGCCTAACAAAGCCTTCAGCTTTGAGGTCTAAAATGTGATTTACATCTGGTAAAAAAGTGTCTCCTCTTGGAATGTGATTGGGCACAATTTCTTGTGGTCCAATAGTTTCGAAAGAACCTTTTTTATCCAACCTTCACCTCAACAAGGGAAGGGGTGGATCCATATTTAATGGTGGAATGAATTGAAGCCTATGTGAATGGTGGAGTTTTTGATCATCCACTTTGTGAAACTATGAACCCACACTCTAACAAAAATCTAAGGGGAAGAACAGAGCACACACTAAAAAGTACCTAAAGATAAATCAAGAAAATGATAGAAAAAGAGGAAGAATAATTACACCAACCAACAATAGAGAAAGTTATTGATGCAAGTGTAACTAGAACATGGAAACACCCTCTAGGTATACTCTATGAAGAGTGGTCCAACATATGTCCTAGGTACCGCAGTATGCCCCCAACATTCACCTATGTAAGTACCTATAAAAGGAAACTATGTTTCCAACTCACAATCAATCACCAAAAGGGTACAGTCGATAGTCGGGCAAATCATACGAGCATGATAATTATGTCTGAATCCTTTCAAGGGTACCAAAATCAAATGGTCTAGAAGACAATTGATAATCTCAAATGGATTCAAGGTCCATGAAGCTTCGTATTTAGATGCAGTCAGTAGAATCCCAAGAGTGACCCTCAAATATGATCCCCATTATGCTTGGTCTGTCTTTGGATGGGCTATCTCTACTTCCTTTCCTCATGTGACCTCATTTTTAGCCTCTGTGTTAGAGGAGGGTCCCGAATAACTTTTACGACACAAGACTTCAACACTCCCTATCTAAAATTCTTAAGTTTGATTAGTGGCCTTGGAGAGTTTTCTCTCCAGACCTAATCCAAGTCTTTAAATCCTAGTATAGTCGGTATACCCTACCAATGAGAAAGTCTAATTGATTTTATATTTAAGTGTTAATTTTAAAAGCTTGATTACTCGAGGGTGCGGTGATGAAACTTGTGATGTTCTTTTAGAGATGAAAATGAGGAGAAATATGGATATTTTTAAAACATTGTTCTTTGATGCAAATGAAAGTAAAATAATTCCTACAAATGAAGATTGTCTATTTTCACTTAAAATGAAAATCTTTCAAATGAAAATCAAGATCCTATGCTCAATCTATATAATTATTTTTTCATTTCGAATGAAATGTAACGACTTAATCTTTTCAGGAAGGAAAGTACGAAATGAAATTTGGGTTAGGACTTGTTTTCTTTTGCAAACACAACCTAAGATACAACATCCAAATAAACATGCAATGAAAAATGAAAATTGTAACATCCCCAGCGACCAATAGCCGAGCAATGTCACTACTCCTTCAACTCTACTGCTTTATTCTGATTTGTGATAGCTTCATCCTTAAACTACTGGGCTATGCCACACATAGATACTTGCAGAAAAACATACACATCCATATAAACATAGAATTCCTATTCTACATATATATAACATAATAATTCGGAAATAAAAGTAATCCTATACATGCAACATATACAACATATACAAGATATCCTCATCAATTACGACATATATTCCATTACACAACATGTAAATAAACATAAAAGTGGTGCTTATGTTTTATTAGAATACCACCAACTACGTGCAGACCTTCCACGAACCTCCCAACCATAGATCATGCTGCTCATCATGCTCAATAGTGGGTCACCCCCGAGCTGGGACTAAGATCCACCCAGGGCAGGGGAATCCTATACTAGACCGAGGTTATAGAAAACTGCACAAAGAAGATGGAAGGATTCTCTCCAGGAGCCTTCTTATGCCCACTACTCATGGACTCTCATTCCCCACATGCTTGTTCCACCCGGGAGTATACACCTTCACAAGCACAATCCATCGGTGCTTCACCTCCCTCTCTAGGTCTCAGTAATAGGCCATATTAGAAATTCTCAGAGCTTCGTAGCTGGTGTTAGACTCTCTCTAGGAGAAAAATACTTCCCAAACAAATCTCTCACCTGGAGAGAGATGCTTAGAGGCCTGACAACTTGTCTTTTCAACCACAAACACCTCTCTCACCTGGAGAAATTGTTTCACACAGGCCTGACAACCTGCTTCTTCAACTTTGTTCCAGCACAAGAAGGAAAATAAAAATGGTTCAACACTCATTCACACAGGTATGAAAACAACATCAACAGATGGGCATGGCATTGCAGGCGGAAACAACCCACTCTAAAACACGGCATGGATAAGGCGATTACCCAGGTGTTGGGTTCCTCAGGAGACATAAAATGTCTCATGGATGAACTGTGTGGCCACAACAACCCATAGTTACAACACCACACAACTCAGAAAAATAAGGGATACTTTGACTTCCCAGAAGAAACGAATCAGTTTGTCGGTTTTCCCATGGGTTTCAGGTTGCATGACCAGGAACACAATGCATATGCAGATGTAGAGGAAAAATGGGTTCAGGCGTCCCAGATCCCAAGAAACTCAGACGAAGGATGACCAAATGGGAAGAGAACCCAATAGTGTTGGCTTTCCCAGCTATAAATGCATGCGCTCAGGTTGACACTTGTCTTCCTGGAGCCGCATGAGTTCCACTTAGCACACATTCCCTTTAAAGGAACTTAGGGAAACACTCAACATGTCCACCTTAGCCTTATGAAAATAATAATAAATTATTATCCCCTTTAGAGGTAATCCCCCTATCTTAGCCCCTAGGCCCACACACTTAGCCTCCTCCCTTACCCAACCTTGTGGAATCTTAGTCCCCCATCACTCTTTCTTTGTGGTCAGTCTGGACGCAGTGATGTTTATATTTTATTAATGATCTTCATAATTACATATACAAAATCAGGCTCCTGGCCTTTAACACCTAGGCTCTCTGGCCTAGTAAACACATAATCCCACCAACTTATCAACACTTGGCTCACCAACCTTTAAAAATGATTACAATTCATAATATCATTGGGTCTCGTCCTTGGGGATATTACAATCCCCTCCCCTTATTTTTTCACTGTCCTCAGTGAAACTCTTTACACATCATCAACAATATTTCCAAAATATTCAAAAAGATGTGGGTATTCTGCCTGCATAACATCTTCATGCTCCCATGTCGCGTCGCCAGGACCGTACCAGGTCCACTAGACCTTTACAAGCCCCATGGCTCGATTCCAGAGCTGCTTACCTTTCCTGGTCAAATATGCACACTGGATGCACTTTCAAGATGACTTCTTTCTCCACCTGAATCACATTCCAATCAATTACATGATTAATATCAAGTATATATTTTTTAAGCAATGAAATATGAAACACATTATGTACAATCATGGATGAAATTATCGAAAGCATATATGCAATGTATATATATGCATACACAGACAATTCTAATAACATTAAAACCTATATCCAACATACACAACATACAATAGTTAGAGAATTGTACTTATCTTTTGATTTCAGAAGACCTTCCACCCCTGAGCAGGGATATGACTCCATCGAGGCAATGGCTTCCCAGGATAGCCACAGTCAACAATCCATATCCACATGGTATAGGCCAAGGTACCAAAACTCAACAACACTCCAACCATTCAAACCTCAACATCACTCCAACCAATGGTCTCTCATTCCCCACATGCTTGTCTCACCCCAAGAGTGTACACCTTCACTGTCACAAAGTCCACTGGCTGCTACACCTCCCTTTCCTTGAGCTTTGACAACAAGCATGCTCAGGAAGTCTCAGAGCATTGTGGCTTTCAAAGTTCCAACTGCCTTCAGATATTTCCAATCAACATCTTCCCCGTGTTACACATTATTTTCGTCACCCTTATGACCATTAATGATGTAAACCTATATGTTTCCTTAAGAGGGGTCAATGGCCTAAATTCCTGAAGAATGAAGGGAGAAGAACTTTTACTGAGAGAAGAAGTTGTATTTTCCTTTGTAAAAACCCTATTAAAGAGGATTTCCATAGGCTACACTATAGCCAAGGTGAGGAAATTCCTGGTTTCCGCAGGCTACACTATAGCCAGGGTGAGGAAATTCTTGGTTTTTGTAGGCTACACTATAGCCAAGGTGAGGAAATTCCTGTTTTCTGCAAGCTGCTCTATAGCTAGGGTGCGGAAATTCCTGTATGTGGGAAAAATGAGTGTCTTCTAGATGCTTCTAGAAGGAGAAGATTCTATGGTGAGGTGGCCTCTGAACGATTTGGATCTTACTCAATTTCATGATTTAGTGGGATCATCCTAACCTCCTCACCTTATCCTCTTCAGCTTATAAAAGGAGAGGAGCTCTCAAGGAGAAAGTTGGCTTCGTTGAGTTATTGATTTTTGTAGCTTGGATTTGGCTTTTGAGAATTACTTTGTCAAGATAATTTATTGATCTTAGAATCCTTGGATCAAAAGTTTGTGGGAAGCAAGGAATCATTGGAAGGGACTTTATGACATCAAGGAATTTGGTTGTAATCTCTCTTCCTATTATTTAATATAATACAATGGCATGTTTATTTCCCATACAACATTCTTTATTTTATTGCATAACTCCTTGATCATATGCATAGGTTATCATTAAATATACTTTACTGCTTTCACTATGGTTGTTTGTGTCTCACTGTAGGATCAGTCTCACAAGAGCTCTAGAGTGAAACAAGAACAACAAATATATAAGGAAGAGAACTCAAAGGTAAGTCATCAATTCTTTCTTTGGTAATAAGATCAATGATTGTAACTTAGGGAAAGCGCCATGTCCTGTCTTGTTTTGTTCTAGATCTAGGTGGATCTAGGGAGATTAGTTTATGTCAGCATTTACTGATTTATCTTATAGCACCCGACCTACTCTTTGTAGTCAACATTATAACTTTAATAAACATCATCTCATCTACATCACCCACATGCAGTTATCATGAGAAAACATCAAAGAATTCATTTAGGAACTCCAACTTAGTTTAAAAAGGAATTCAACTTTTTCCCTAAAACAGGAAATTCCATTTCATAAGTCATCTTGGCTATTGTCATATTATGAATGAAACCATCCTTGTGATTTTCCACAGGCACCAAAATGCATACCAATTTCCTACAAGACTTCATATTGCATACTACCAACAAATTGTCAATATTTTCTATACATCATAATTCAACATGTACAACACCTTATGCAATGATCTTAGAATTTCCTGCACATAGAAATTCAATCAAAATTACCAAACAACTTAACCAAATAGAATGAATCATCATTCTATGCATATGCATGTTCATAATTAATAAGAGTAAGTTTATTATTTCAATTTTCTATACATCATAATTCAACATGTACAACACCTTATGCAATGATCTTAGAATTGTCTGCACATAGAAATTCAATCACAATTACCAAACAACTTAACCAAATAGAATGAATCATCATTCTATGCATATGCATGTTCATAATTAATAAGAGTAAGTTTATTATTTCAATTTTCTGAACATAATATTTTTTGCAGTCTCTATTCTTGTGACTACCTGGCTTACAACTTTCTTGTTGCAATGTTTAACAGTTCCTGAAATGTTCTCAACTTCATGAGTTAGCAACATTTCAGCCATTAGTACAATTATTTCCATGCCAAAAAAATATATACATGCACTCACAAAATGCATTCAACAAAGTGCATTTAAGTATACAATTCTCATGTATGAGTGCAACTCTGCCCCTTACTAGACACAAGTACAACTCTCAATGCCTATTTATTCATTGCACCCTTGTATTGATTTACATAATTATCTTTATATCACTCATGTATATCACCATCCATGAGTTGGAATTTTGGTCAATGTGTTGACACATTCTCCACACACTTCCTATTGTCTTCCCAATTAATTGGATGCCTTCCTTTTCGACCTGAACACTACACCAAGAATATAATTCTGTGGTGTTAAATAGTGTTAGCAAAAAGGTTGCAGTCCTAGTTTTATTTAAAGGTAGGAAGCTTTGAGTACATGTGTGGCTCATAACCTTTCCATATCCATATCTTTCCATATCCAACCATGTCCCAATCTCATACATGACTAGCTTACTGGCATTCATTCTTATAACAAGTTCTTATCTTTTAATTCTTTGGTTATCACCCCATAACCAAATTAACACGACATTCTACTATGCCAGTGTGTGCATTCAGAAGCTAAAAATCCTTGAATTAATATAGTCCTCCATCCTTTACCACATCCAGTGGTATGCATTCAATAATATAATCATGTGATTTTATAAAATAACTCTGGCTGAGGAAATTCTTACCTAAATTTCCTTTCAACAATTATGCAAAAAGAGTAATACAAACTCATACTTGCATGACTACCATTAATAAATTTTATACTACCTGAAAGTCTAATAGCAGTAGAAGATTTCATGCTTCTTTTATCAAACTTATAACCAACACTTCAACTCTCTATTTCTTCACTCCTTATGAAACAACATCACAAACAACACTTGAAAACATGCAAGCATTCTTTCCTCTGGCTGACCCAACAAGCCATAACATACTTGCTGCCACAAAAATTGCAGCAACTTCTTTCTTCCTATAAAAAAATTTCTTTCTGATCCTAGAAGTATCCAATTCTTCCCGGATTCCTGAATCTTCTTGTTCTCTCATTGTAGTCACTGTACATGACTATTTTTGTCCTAAGCACTTTCTAGCCAAATCACTCTTGGCTGCCTTTTGATTTATAGTCCCAAACTAAGTTGATATTAACCTTCAACTTTCATTAATTTCCTGGGTCCAACTAACCCAATCTCGTACTTGGATGAATCAAATTCCACACCAAGTTGTTTTATAGACTCTGGATTCTTCAACATCCAGTTACTCTTCAAGACTGAACTTCTCTTACCTTACCATCATAGATTCAGGTGATACCTCCAACTTCTTGGGTTTTCACTCATGGCTCTATGGGTATTCATTGTTATATAAGGAGTATGTCTCCTGAATTAACCTGGTTATGATCCCATAACCAATCATAACATAATATGCAACTGATATTTTATCTAAGTGCATTCTAGCATCAACAACACTTACACACTCTAGGCCATCGACCATTACATATCAATTTAAATACTGAAAATTAACTGAGGGAATCCTTACCTTGATCCCCTTCAACATGTATGCATCAACATAAACTAAATGCATACCTTCCTAGTTGTTACCAACCTACTTATTGTTGTCTGACCAACTGATATTTGTAGAAGCTCACAGATTCTTCCTTCATCATTTTGATCACCATTCTTGCCATCCTCATGGGTCTTCACCTCGATGGAAATTATACACAACGACAACATCCACATAATACATAATCCATCCTTTAGTCATACTCAAACATTATTTCATAATAATAGACTATTCTAAGTTCACCAACATGTTATATGCATATCCAAGCATGTACATATGCAAAATTACACATCCATATTGATGCAGACCCCCCCCCTTTTCTCTCCTCGGGGATGCATGACCTCTGGGTCTAGGATCTTTCTTCCTTCTGAGTCATATTGACCCTTTGGGCTCCTTATTAAACCCAAAACAATTATACACCAGCCCCCTTTTTGGTCCTATGATACCTGTGACCTTTGTCTGCGCACTTCTCAAACGTCAAGTTTTAGGCGCTAACTCCTTTTTAATTAGCCCCTTCCTTCATATGGCCCTAGGTTATGACCTTACGAAAAAAAAATGTCTTTGTGGGTGTGGGAAAGAGCGGTTTTATACCAACCCTCTTTTCACCCCATAATTCACCTCTAGCTGCCATGCATCACTTTGTTAAAACCATGGTAAAAAATTGCAGCCCGCTCTAAGATTTTTAACATCTAAGCAAGTTATGGATCCACAATCCATCTTGTCCATCAATCTCTCACTTTCAGTGACGATCCATGATCAACGACTACTATCTATCCTCCTTTCCTATCTTTCATGTTCCTTTCGATACCTCCATGATTTGTCGGCATGTAGTTCTCTTCCAAACCAACGGCTATGGTTGATTCCATCTTTTCGGTCTTCGGGAGTTTCAACTCTCAACTCTCGCTTCCTCCTCAGTAGCTATCTTCTAAAGTAGAAGATATACTAACACCTATCACTACATATGTGAGGCCACGATTTCCTCCATGAATATGGCCTTCGGGAGTTTTAGTTCTCAAACTCTCGTTTATTCCATAGTGATCTCTCTAAAATGGCAGATCATCTACCACGCGTCCTCCTAATCGAAGGCTCTTCTCCCACTTTAGGACTTTAGTCTCCTCAAGTAGATCAATGGTCCTTCATCTCCCTCCTAGATCAATGATCGAAATATTCTTTGGGACTTTGAACATTTCCCCTTCTTCTTTCCTCCATAGTTCTAAATATGGTGCTGCATGTCCATCTTCACATTAGTGGATCTCATCCACTTCAGAACTTTGGGGTGCAACAATCTCAATTCTCAACTAAGACCCTAGTGCAATTCACTCGGAGACATTGATCTATCGACAGGTACTCCTCTTGGCAATCAATGGCTAGGACCTACTTCAGGTCTTTACCCAAAGTCCACAGACTTACGCCACCTGTCCTTTGGATCCAATGATTGACGTTTACTTCAGGTATTCAGAGTTCTCAAACCTCAACTTTATCCTTCCTTCGAAGTGTGCAGATTTTTTTCGTGTGTCCACTTGAATTGGGCAGTTGAAATTTACTTCATCTCTTCATGTTTTGAAAGTTTCAAACTTATATGCGCTCGTTCCTCTCGAAGAACCTTCACCCGAAACTAATGGATTTCTTCCACGCATCGTTCCAAATGATGGACGGTCCCAAATCACTTCGAGACTTAAGGATTTTAGCAAGTCCACTCTTCCCTTTTTCTTGGCTCCTCCTTAGAGGTGACCTTGGGTGGTGACCTCACGCAAACACATGATTTTGAGCACTCTCAAAGGTGGTTTGAGACCAAACTATTTTCGTCCCGCAATTCACCTTGAGACTACATGCGTCCTTTCTCCAAAATCACGGTTTGGATTGCGGCCCACCCTCAACTTCATAAATCTAGAGAACCATCTATCCCTACAATGTGAGGTGACTGTCAATGTCACTATATTAATGATGCTTCTAAATGAATGACTGAGATATACCTCCAACAGTTCATATCTCTTCTGACTTAGAAGTTTTTCTAAGTATTCAAAGGATTTGACCTTTACTCCTCTTTCAAGTCCGTCTATCGGGTCTTGTCTTCGCTCATGTAAGCATTATCTCTTCTGAGATTTAGGACTTAGAATGAGTTCATATCCCATGCAATCCTTGAGTTATCTCTTTTGAGATTTTCGATTTACTCAGTCTCCTAAGGGCCTCGACCCTTTTGTTTCCTTTCAAAGGAAAACTTCATGCCCTCCTAGCAACCTTCTGCTCAAAGCACACCTTGCTGAGCATTTTATACAGATTGTTCAACAGCCCCGTGAGTATATTCCTTTGATACTCTTCTCCCTGAAATTGACAAAAATTTCTCTCTGTGCACACTTGCACTCGCTCAATTCCTTTCTGGTAGATCCCTATAGAGTTCTCAATGACTGTATCTCTCTCTAAACTCAACACAAAGTTCTTCCTGTGCACTCCTTTCACTTCTGCTGATGAAGGTTCAATGATATCTCTCTTGAGCTTCTCTGAGGTTAACTTACCTCTATCAATGTAGACCTTGCGGACAATGTGCATTCCTTGCACTTGAAAACTCAAAGAAGAGAAAAAATTGAAACTTATTTGTTACTTCACCAGTTCACACATTACTCTGCGGTCCAACACCACTTCTGTCATGGTTTTATGATACCACTACTCCTCCTGTGATTCTTAACACAACCAAGGTAACCTCTTGGCACTCAGGAATGTTATGAGGTTAAAAATTGGTTCCTCTTAACACAATTTCCACCTAAAACTTCAGGTCCAATGACCACTTATCTAGCCAATCCAAGTTCGATGTTAAAACCTTGGCTCTAAACTCGAATTTTGTCTACTTCGACAACAATTATTTCAAAACTTTTTCTTCATTTTCTAATAGCATGGCCCATCCAGGATCAGTGTTGTAACCATGATTTGATACCATATTGTAACATCCCCAACCACCAACAAGTCGGGAAATGCCACTACTCCTGCAGATCTACTGCTCTATTCTGATCTGTGACAACTTCAGCCTTAAGCTACTGGGGTATGCCACACAGAGTTACTTGTATAAAAACATACACATCCATATAAACATAGAATGAATATTCTACATATATATAACATAATAATGTAGAAATAACAGTAAGCCTACACATGCATCATATACAAAATATACAGGAAATCATCATCATTTACAACATATGTTCCATTACACAACATGGAAATAAACATAAAAGTGGTACTTTTATTTTATTAGAAGACCACCAACTACGTGCAGACCTTCCATGAACCTCCCAGCCATAGAACACGCTACCCATCCCACTCAGTAGTGGGTCACCCCCTAGTTGGGACTAAGCTCCACACAGGGCAAGGGAATCCTAGACTAGACTGAGGTTACATGAAACTACACAAAGCAGCTGAAAGGATTCTCTCCAGGAGCCTTCTTACACCCACTACTCATGGACTCTCATTCCCCACATGCATGTTCCACCTGGGAGTATACACCTTCACAAGAATAGTCCATCGATGCTTCACTTCTCTCTCTAGGTCTCGGCAACAGGTCGGATCAAGTATTCTCAGAGATCTGTAGCTGGTGTTGGACTCTCTCTAGGAGAAAACGACTTCCCAACAAACTCTCTCACATGGAGAGAGATTTTCAGAGGCCTAACAACTTTCCTCTTCAACCACAACCACCTCTCTTACCTGGAGAGAGTGTTGCACACATGCCTGACAACCTGCTTCTTCAACTCCGTTCCACCACAAGAAGGACAACAAAAATGGTTTAACACTCATTCACACAGGGATGACAACAACATCAGCAGATGGGCATGGCACTGCAGGCGATAACAACCCATGCTAAAAAAAATCATGGCTAAGATGATTACCCAAGTGTTGGGTTCCTCAGGAGACACAAAATGGCTCATGTATGAACTGTGTGGCCACAACAACCCACAGTTACGACACCACATAGCTCAGAAAAATACAGGATACTCAGACTTCCCTGGAGACACAGATCAGTCTGTCAGTTTTCCCACAAGTTTCAGGGTGCGTGACCAAGAACACAATGCATATGTAGATGCAAAGGAAAAATGGGTTCAAACACCCAAGACCCCAATGAACTTAGATGGAGGATGACAGAATGGGAAGCAAACCCAACAACGTTGGCTTTCCCAGCTATAAATGCATGCGCCCAGGTTGACACTTGTCTTCCTGGACTGCATGAGTTCCACTTGGCACATGTTTCCTTTACAGAAACTTAGGAAAAAACTCAACATGTCCACCTTAGCCTTTAGGAAATAATAATAAATTATTATCCCCTTTAGAGGTAAGCCCCCTAGCTTATCCCCTAGTCCCACACACTTAGCGTCCTCCCTTACCCTACCTTGTGGAATCTTAGTCCCCCATCACTCTTTTTTCGTGGTCGGTCTGCATGTAGCGATGTTTATATTTTATTAATGATATGCACAATTACATATACAAAATGAATCTCCTAGCCTTTAACACCTAGGCTCTCCAGCCTAGTAAACACATAAGGCCACCAGCTTATCAACACTTGGCTCACCAACCTATAAACATGATTACAATTCATAATATCATTGGGGCTCGTCCTTGGGGATATTACAAAAATGCAACTAAGAAGTGTATTTTTCTTTTTTCTCCTTTTCCTTTTGAAAATGAATGCAAGGGAAGGGAAGAAAAAAGATTAAACTTAA
>ML779222.1:535660-554032 GCA_009831015.1 Picea engelmannii
GCATTTATGCTTTGAGTCATTTGTATTCTGAGTATGGGAATGCCTACCTCAGTGATGATATATTATTATACTGTATTTCCTTGTTTGTTGGCAGGTTTCCAACCGACTGTTCCTTGTTCCCTACACACACTCGACAAAGTATTTCAGCTATCACTCTATTCTAACTTCATACTTTGGGGGGCTCTTTGTTACACATTATTTTCTTCATCCCTATGATCATTAATGATGTAAACCTATATGTTTCCTTCAGAGGGGTCAATAGCCTGAGTTCCTAAAGAGAGAAGGGAGAAGAACTTTTCCTGAGAAAAGAAGTTGCATTTTCCTATGTAAAAACCATATAAAAAAGGAAGTTCGCAGGTTGCTATATAGGTAAGGTGCGAGAATGACCCATTCTCGCAGGTTTCACTATAGCGAGGGTGCGAGGTGTTCACAGGTTTCTCTATAGCTAGGGTGCGAGAATTCCTGCACGTGGGAAAAATGAGCATTTTCTCGAATCTTCTAGAAGGAGAAGCTTCTATGGTGAGGTGGCATCCGAATGGTTTGGATCTTACTCTCTTTCATGATTTAGTGGGATCATCCTAACCTCCTCACCTTATCCTCTTCAACTTATAAAAGGAGAGGAGTTTTCATGGAGAAAGTTAGCTTGGGTTAGCTTTGGTGGTTCTTGAGCTTGTTTGCCTTGGTTGGCTTGGAATTATTAGCTTGGTTGGAGTGGCTTTGAGATTTGCTTTGTCAATATAGATTGTGAATATCATCAGATCTATGCTCTCAGAATTCTTGGAGTGAAAGTGTGTGGGGAATGAAGGACAGTTGGAAGGGACCTTACGACATCAAGGCCATGGTTGTAATCTCTCTTCCACATTTAATATGATACAGTAATATGATTCTTTCCTATAAATCTTGTTGTGTTTTATTGTATAATTCCTTGATCATATACATAGATTGACTGTTGAATAGATTGTTCTTTCTTCACTTTGGTTGGTTTGTGTTGTCTTGGTCTTGGCTGCACGAGAGAACTGGAGTGAAGTGGGAGCAACAAAGACCATAGGAAGCGATAATAAGGTATGTTATTTGTTTTTGCCTCCTATTTAATTCAATGGTTAGAATCTAAGGAAAGAGTCATGTTTTGTCTTGCTTTGTTCTAGATCCAGGTGGATCTAGGGAGATCGGTTTGTGTCCACACTTACAAATTTATCCAATAACAGGTGTCAACCTTGTAGGTTGAGGTGTTTTATAAGAAGGAGCATTATTCTCTCTATAGTTGTTAGGCTTGGTCCTTCTAGTAGCCATAGCCATATTTTTACTTTCAACATTACTTGCCACCCTAAATGCATTCTCCAATGATTTGGGTTCGCAAAGGCGAACCTCATATTGAATGTTATCCTTTAAAGTTCCTATGAATACATCAATCAAGTGTTCATTTGGAATATTTGTTACCTTTATATTCAATCTTTGGAAGTTCTAAATGTGCTCTGTAACTTAACCCTTTTTCTTCAGATTTATCAATTGGCTAAAGAAGGTATTGCTCCTTGTATCCTCATAGTGTGCTATCATTTCTTCCATGAAAATTGTCCAAGTGGCGAGTGATTTGCGAGAACAAATCCATTGATACCATACAAATTGATTGGGTTCTAAATATAAAGAAACAATTCGTACCTTTTGTGTATGTGGCACATTATGTAGATCAAATAATTTCTCCATCTGAAGTATCCATGTGATTGGGTCCTTGTCATCAAACTTCCTCATATTGATCTTAGGAACGTGGTTGGTCTTCAACCCAAAGTTGGAGTTTCTCCATTCTTGATTCACCTTCCTTGTGTCCTCATCATGAATTTCATGGGATACATTTTCACTTTCAGGTGTCCTCTCTATTAGGAAATTTTTCAATCCTTCCATGATCTCCCCTTTTAAACCCTCCATCATCTCTTGTAGTTCATCTTTTGTTATTGTCTTATTTTGTAAATCATTTATGTCCCTACACATTTCTTAACCTTCATCAAGAGTCCATGTAGGATTGTATGGAGGCTTATTTGGTGTAGAAGTTCCCTTTTTGGGTGGCATGTTGTCCAAGTATCACTTTTGAACCTTGATTTTGAGGTTGTTCTGCTAGACAATCTTTCTTCTGCTGTATCTCCAATGTTTCATCCCTTCTGGGTATGAAATTTTCTTTTCTGTATTTCTATGATATTTGTTCTCTGCAATTCCATAGGTCTGATCAAAATTGGATGTGCCAAGTGGAATTTATGGTAACTTCCCCACAACTTGCTGATTTTTGTCCTTTCTAGAAGATCTCACTTATATAGTGTTCCCTGCACAAAATAATTGATATAAAATTTTGAAACTCGTACCAGAAATACTACAGACTATACACTATCCAATGCAACCAGTCTGACTCAATTTGGATACTCTAGGAACAAGTTATGATTGTTTTACCTGGAACACCTTCTTGAGATTAGTCAATAGGACTATTCAGATACCCTATCTTCCACAGGGTGTATTTACAAATGTAATATGACCCAGAATATTAACTTTTACCAAAGTTACCTTACTAATTTCTGTGAATAGCCTCCAGATTTTAGGGTTTGAAATGTTACAGAAACATTTTTATAGAGAAAAATCCGCAATGAATCGGTTCAGGATGATTCCAGAACTGTATCTTTCATAGGTTGTATCTCTGAATGTATAAGGCCTCAGGAGTTGAAATTTTAACCCAACGTACCTTGATCTGTCTACTAAATATTCTCCAAGTCGTTCCTTTTGAAATGTTGTATAAAAGAAGTTATACTGAAAATTCCAAGGTGTCTCAGATATAACAGCGAAACCCCAAGACCTTGAGCTCTAATACCATATGTTAAGAACCAAATATCAATATAGCATAGAAAAACCTTAGAATAAGTACTCAATGCCTTGAAAAAGAGATAAATTCAAATAATAAGCCTCTTCAAGGGGGAAACCTCCTTATGCCCACATAAATGTACAATTACAAGATGATTGCAAATGAAAATGTCTCCTTGGTAAATATAGGAGACTAGGAGGTATAATTACAACTAATGGACTAAATCCAACATAAATAAAAGAAAATTACTAATGTAATATTCCCCAATTATGGGGTAATGAGCCATTATTTAGGGCTTAACAAGATCCATTACATCCCATTAGCCCCACTCAGGCCATACTCTGTGTTGAACCCACAAACTTGTGTGCATCTCCGAGGTTTGAGGTAAGATATGAAACATTGTGACTTGTAGTTAGTGAACGAAGTAAAGGTAGCTAGAGTAGTGGAAGTAGTACAAAGACCCAGATTCAGTTAGGGACATCGAAGAAGAATATTGCATAGTACACAATGATGGGGGTAGACCCCACTTTGAGAATGCATGTCTTCCACAGAGGAGGGATAGAAGATATAGAACATTTCTTATTTGTTTGTGAAGAAATATGGACCATGAAGAAGGTACACGATGACGGTACAGAAATCACCCAGTTAGAGACCAGGCGTTAATCTGGTATATGAAATATTTGTCCACTGCACATGTGGGAAAAGATAAAACATTGTAAAACATTAGGCAAGCCCTATTAAAAGAGTTCCAAAAACCAAAGTCTGACTCACAATGTATTATGGAATTAAAATAGATCAAGTAGTTGTATAATGAATCAGTATGGGATTTTGATAAGAGATTCAATATATTAATGGATGAATTGACCTTCCATATTTTATAAGAGTAGCATAGGGAATGGTTCATTGTGGGATTGTTACCACATATACAATGCCCCATTGATGCAAAAAAACATTACGTCATATTCAGAAGCACTAGAGATCGCCATGAAGTTGTAACCATCCCATATAGGAGAGAATGGTGCTGGGATGTCTTAGATTCGGTCACATCTAGTAGTATTAAAAATTTAGTTGCAAAATATTTCTAAACAGAAGGAAAATCACGAAGAAGTTTGGAGTGTTACATGTATAAAGGAAGGTCAACATAATAATAAGTGTCCAACCTTTAAGGATTATTTGTCTATAGGAGCCCCAAATCCCTTGGCCTTAGAAGGAGAGGTATGGTGTGAGATATGTAGAATGATTGGTCATCACCCAACCTCTTTTCCTTTGGTTCATAAGTATCAGAGAACTACCAAAATCTTATTTTTTAATTTTTGTAAGTCTGTGGGACATGACAAAAAGGACTGTTGTGCACTCAATCTAATGAGAGAACACACCACATATGCATATAGAGTTAAAGGGGAAGATAGATCGGAAGGATCAATACCACAATATAATACTCTAAGGGAATTTAATCAAGGACGAAGAGGAGTATTCAGAGGTCAAGGAAGAGGAGCATTTGATGGAGGAAGAGGAATGATTATTTTATATAATTGTAACCACCTTGGGGATTTGGCACAAAATTTTCATAATCACTATATGATGTGTACATATTGTAGAAAACATTATCGTGTGACATAATACTATCTGCAACTGATCATGAAGTGGCAGTATAAAAGGAACCAAAATGTGCAGATGATAACAATGGAAGAGTGCGACAATCGACCAAGGGTAGCAACAGTTACACACAGAGGAGAAAGAATAGGAGATGATGCAAAAAAATAAAGAATTCATATTAACCAGTGGGTCTAGAAAGAAAAAAAACCTCCTTCGGCGTTTGATCCTCGGAAAGAGAGAGACACATATAATAAATCAAGGAAGGAACTACTAGAAACAGGGTGGGGAGAATCAATTATGCAACCTCTATATGACATGCCTCTAGCTTATGTCCACTTGATCAAAAAAAGGCCAATTGAGAAGGTAAGTCCTCTAAAACGTTTCTTAAAGAGTTGTTTAGAACGAATGAAGTATGAAACTTCATTAAATGCACTATGCAGGATAGTTGACTAGTGCACGCTATATAAATAAGATCTTGTTGCAAAATGAGCAGTTAAACAAGTACAATGAGAGAAAAATATGAATAGGGAATACTGACCTAATGTGTTGGTGGGAGACTATGATATGGATAATATCATCTTAGATATGGGATCTGATGTGAATGTAATTTTGAAGAAGACATGGGAAATGATGGGAAAACCAAAGTTGATATGGTCACCAATTCAATTGAGGCTAGAAAATCAACACAATATTGTTTCGATTGAACGACTAACAAGGTGTTACAGTCCAAAATTCCACCACTATGTATTTTTTATCATGGCCCATCCATATACACACTTGCAAATCACTTTTGTAGAGTTTCCTTCTTAAAAAATCCATTTTTCAAGGTGTACACACCCTGATATACATGCAACACACATACATATGCTATCTCATACATATACAACCCACATATCCTCACAAAAGTTGAAAAAAAAAAAAAATGATGTGCTTCTCGATGAGGCTTACGAGTTATGTTGGGTTGCACAATCATTTTTACCTCCTGTAGCCCTTCTAAAAACCAAATAACCATCTAATTTCCATATAAAATGGCCATAGGGGGGTCATTTGGAAATAAATAATGAAGAAACAAAGAAACTCTACACAAATTTCTCCTTCTTTCTCTCTAATCTTATGCATCTAGTTTTGAGTATCCATCCTCAACAATCTCATTATCTCATCCTTTTTATGCAATCTATCAAACCCCTTAGTTTTTCATGTTGATTGTGATGATTTTCAAGTGATTGTGGGATTAATGCACTTGGCGCCTTATTGGAGGAACCCATGAGAGGTTCATAGAGTGGTATCGACATTAAATATTTTGGTTGTAATCTTCCTTATATGTTATCAATAAAAGATAGATTTCCTTTCCCAATTCATGTGTCTATGTTCTTGTGAATAATTTTGAATTTTTATATCTTATTTCATGAGAATTAGTACATGTTTATGTTAATAACGATTGCATATATGATGTTGTAGATTGCTTTCTGAGTTTTTTCAGGTCATCTTTGGGAGGAGACCTACAATCCGGGAGAAAATAATAGAAAAAAGGGGATCTACTATGAACGAAACGATACAAGGTTTCATTCTTCATCATTTTCATGTTTCCCTTGTTTAAAATAAATCATTAGGTTTTGTGAGATTGGGTAATATTAGGTCAGTTTCTGTCTTTTAAGGAGTCATTTCTATACCTATCCATTAGACCTTGACTAGGGGGATTTTTCCCCAAAGAAGAATTGACGACTCCACTAGGGAGTCTCCCTAGGGTCTATGTAGGATATATTCTTTTGGTTTGATTTCTTGTTTTTTTTTACTTTATGAGTCTATCTGAGTCTTTGTTCACCTTTTAGGTGTTAACCAGGTTACCTGGGCTGGGTTTCAAGTATGAATCTTTTCTTTTTGAAAATTTTCAGAGATGTATATGATATGTTGGTTTCTCAAACTGTGTACATATGTGTCCTTACTTAATACAACATGTGTACATACAGAGGTTCTCTGAACACAACATGCATGTATGTATCACATTTAATTTCTTTTAAATACCCCTCCCACTTTTCTAGGAAGATCTTGGTTTGTCAGGTCCTCTTGAGTATTAGAGACCTCTATTGACTACTACTTGACAGGGTGTGAGTCTCAATTTTTCTATAACATTGAAAGATAATATCTTTTGTATGGTCGTCTTTGTCTCTCTATTTTTCTCAAAGTTTGAAGGGTTTTTTACAAGCTTTAGGTTCTCCTCTAGATTCTTCTGAATCCCTGCCCTCTGGCAATGTTCTAGTACCTGGATCAATATTTTGTTGCCCTCCTTCTCTCTTTGTACGCTTTGAAAAAGAAAATAAAAGTTGCTTTATTATGCTCCTTAAGTTTTCATTTTAAAATCCAAAAAAAAGAGAGAGTTGTAGTTAAGTTTAATCTTTTTTCTTCCCTTCCCTTGCATTCATTTTCAAAAGGAAAAGGAGAAAAAAGAAAAATACACTTCTTAGTTGCATTTTTGTAATATCCCCAAGGACGAGCCCCAATGATATTATGAATTGTAATCATGTTTATAGGTTGGTGAGCCAAGTGTTGATAAGCTGGTGGCCTTATGTGTTTACTAGGCTGGAGAGCCTAGGTGTTAAAGGCTAGGAGATTCATTTTGTATATGTAATTGTGCATATCATTAATAAAATATAAACATCGCTACATGCAGACCGACCACGAAAAAAGAGTGATGGGGGACTAAGATTCCACAAGGTAGGGTAAGGGAGGACGCTAAGTGTGTGGGACTAGGGGATAAGCTAGGGGGCTTACCTCTAAAGGGGATAATAATTTATTATTATTTCCTAAAGGCTAAGGTGGACATGTTGAGTTTTTTCCTAAGTTTCTGTAAAGGAAACATGTGCCAAGTGGAACTCATGCAGTCCAGGAAGACAAGTGTCAACCTGGGCGCATGCATTTATAGCTGGGAAAGCCAACGTTGTTGGGTTTGCTTCCCATTCTGTCATCCTCCATCTAAGTTCATTGGGGTCTTGGGTGTTTGAACCCATTTTTCCTTTGCATCTACATATGCATTGTGTTCTTGGTCACGCACCCTGAAACTTGTGGGAAAACTGACAGACTGATCTGTGTCTCCAGGGAAGTCTGAGTATCCTGTATTTTTCTGAGCTATGTGGTGTCGTAACTGTGGGTTGTTGTGGCCACACAGTTCATACATGAGCCATTTTGTGTCTCCTGAGGAACCCAACACTTGGGTAATCATCTTAGCCATGATTTTTTTTAGCATGGGTTGTTATCGCCTGCAGTGCCATGCCCATCTGCTGATGTTGTTGTCATCCCTGTGTGAATGAGTGTTAAACCATTTTTGTTGTCCTTCTTGTGGTGGAACGGAGTTGAAGAAGCAGGTTGTCAGGCATGTGTGCAACACTCTCTCCAGGTAAGAGAGGTGGTTGTGGTTGAAGAGGAAAGTTGTTAGGCCTCTGAAAATCTCTCTCCATGTGAGAGAGTTTGTTGGGAAGTCGTTTTCTCCTAGAGAGAGTCCAACACCAGCTACAGATCTCTGAGAATACTTGATCCGACCTGTTGCCGAGACCTAGAGAGAGAAGTGAAGCATCGATGGACTATTCTTGTGAAGGTGTATACTCCCAGGTGGAACATGCATGTGGGGAATGAGAGTCCATGAGTAGTGGGTGTAAGAAGGCTCCTGGAGAGAATCCTTTCAGCTGCTTTGTGTAGTTTCATGTAACCTCAGTCTAGTCTAGGATTCCCTTGCCCTGTGTGGAGCTTAGTCCCAACTAGGGGGTGACCCACTACTGAGTGGGATGGGTAGCGTGTTCTATGGCTGGGAGGTTCATGGAAGGTCTGCACGTAGTTGGTGGTCTTCTAATAAAATAAAAGTACCACTTTTATGTTTATTTCCATGTTGTGTAATGGAACATATGTTGTAAATGATGATGATTTCCTGTATATTTTGTATATGATGCATGTGTAGGCTTACTGTTATTTCTACATTATTATGTTATATATATGTAGAATATTCATTCTATGTTTATATGGATGTGTATGTTTTTATACAAGTAACTCTGTGTGGCATACCCCAGTAGCTTAAGGCTGAAGTTGTCACAGATCAGAATAGAGCAGTAGATCTGCAGGAGTAGTGGCATTTCCCGACTTGTTGGTGGTTGGGGATGTTACAATATGGTATCAAATCATGGTTACAACACTGATCCTGGATGGGCCATGCTATTAGAAAATGAAGAAAAAGTTTTGAAATAATTGTTGTCGAAGTAGACAAAATTCGAGTTTAGAGCCAAGGTTTTAACATCGAACTTGGATTGGCTAGATAAGTGGTCATTGGACCTGAAGTTTTAGGTGGAAATTGTGTTAAGAGGAACCAATTTTTAACCTCATAACATTCCTGAGTGCCAAGAGGTTACCTTGGTTGTGTTAAGAATCACAGGAGGAGTAGTGGTATCATAAAACCATGACAGAAGTGGTGTTGGACCGCAGAGTAATGTGTGAACTGGTGAAGTAACAAATAAGTTTCAATTTTTTCTCTTCTTTGAGTTTTCAAGTGCAAGGAATGCACATTGTCCGCAAGGTCTACATTGATAGAGGTAAGTTAACCTCAGAGAAGCTCAAGAGAGATATCATTGAACCTTCATCAGCAGAAGTGAAAGGAGTGCACAGGAAGAACTTTGTGTTGAGTTTAGAGAGAGATACAGTCATTGAGAACTCTATAGGGATCTACCAGAAAGGAATTGAGCGAGTGCAAGTGTGCACAGAGAGAAATTTTTGTCAATTTCAGGGAGAAGAGTATCAAAGGAATATACTCACGGGGCTGTTGAACAATCTGTATAAAATGCTCAGCAAGGTGTGCTTTGAGCAGAAGGTTGCTAGGAGGGCATGAAGTTTTCCTTTGAAAGGAAACAAAAGGGTCGAGGCCCTTAGGAGACTGAGTAAATCGAAAATCTCAAAAGAGATAACTCAAGGATTGCATGGGATATGAACTCATTCTAAGTCCTAAATCTCAGAAGAGATAATGCTTACATGAGCGAAGACAAGACCCGATAGACGGACTTGAAAGAGGAGTAAAGGTCAAATCCTTTGAATACTTAGAAAAACTTCTAAGTCAGAAGAGATATGAACTGTTGGAGGTATATCTCAGTCATTCATTTAGAAGCATCATTAATATAGTGACATTGACAGTCACCTCACATTGTAGGGATAGATGGTTCTCTAGATTTATGAAGTTGAGGGTGGGCCGCAATCCAAACCGTGATTTTGGAGAAAGGACGCATGTAGTCTCAAGGTGAATTGCGGGACGAAAATAGTTTGGTCTCAAACCACCTTTGAGAGTGCTCAAAATCATGTGTTTGCGTGAGGTCACCACCCAAGGTCACCTCTAAGGAGGAGCCAAGAAAAAGGGAAGAGTGGACTTGCTAAAATCCTTAAGTCTCGAAGTGATTTGGGACCGTCCATCATTTGGAACGATGCGTGGAAGAAATCCATTAGTTTCGGGTGAAGGTTCTTCGAGAGGAACGAGCGCATATAAGTTTGAAACTTTCAAAACATGAAGAGATGAAGTAAATTTCAACTGCCCAATTCAAGTGGACACACGAAAAAAATCTGCACACTTCGAAGGAAGGATAAAGTTGAGGTTTGAGAACTCTGAATACCTGAAGTAAACGTCAATCATTGGATCCAAAGGACAGGTGGCGTAAGTCTGTGGACTTTGGGTAAAGACCTGAAGTAGGTCCTAGCCATTGATTGCCAAGAGGAGTACCTGTCGATAGATCAATGTCTCCGAGTGAATTGCACTAGGGTCTTAGTTGAGAATTGAGATTGTTGCACCCCAAAGTTCTGAAGTGGATGAGATCCACTAATGTGAAGATGGACATGCAGCACCATATTTAGAACTATGGAGGAAAGAAGAAGGGGAAATGTTCAAAGTCCCAAAGAATATTTCGATCATTGATCTAGGAGGGAGATGAAGGACCATTGATCTACTTGAGGAGACTAAAGTCCTAAAGTGGGAGAAGAGCCTTCGATTAGGAGGACGCGTGGTAGATGATCTGCCATTTTAGAGAGATCACTATGGAATAAACGAGAGTTTGAGAACTAAAACTCCCGAAGGCCATATTCATGGAGGAAATCGTGGCCTCACATATGTAGTGATAGGTGTTAGTATATCTTCTACTTTAGAAGATAGCTACTGAGGAGGAAGCGAGAGTTGAGAGTTGAAACTCCCGAAGACCGAAAAGATGGAATCAACCATAGCCGTTGGTTTGGAAGAGAACTACATGCCGACAAATCATGGAGGTATCGAAAGGAACATGAAAGATAGGAAAGGAGGATAGATAGTAGTCGTTGATCATGGATCGTCACTGAAAGTGAGAGATTGATGGACAAGATGGATTGTGGATCCATAACTTGCTTAGATGTTAAAAATCTTAGAGCGGGCTGCAATTTTTTACCATGGTTTTAACAAAGTGATGCATGGCAGCTAGAGGTGAATTATGGGGTGAAAAGAGGGTTGGTATAAAACCGCTCTTTCCCACACCCACAAAGACATTTTTTTTTCGTAAGGTCATAACCTAGGGCCATATGAAGGAAGGGGCTAATTAAAAAGGAGTTAGCGCCTAAAACTTGACGTTTGAGAAGTGCGCAGACAAAGGTCACAGGTATCATAGGACCAAAAAGGGGGCTGGTGTATAATTGTTTTGGGTTTAATAAGGAGCCCAAAGGGTCAATATGACTCAGAAGGAAGAAAGATCCTAGACCCAGAGGTCATGCATCCCCGAGGAGAGAAAAGGGGGGGGGTCTGCATCAATATGGATGTGTAATTTTGCATATGTACATGCTTGGATATGCATATAACATGTTGGTGAACTTAGAATAGTCTATTATTATGAAATAATGTTTGAGTATGACTAAAGGATGGATTATGTATTATGTGGATGTTGTCGTTGTGTATAATTTCCATCGAGGTGAAGACCCATGAGGATGGCAAGAATGGTGATCAAAATGATGAAGGAAGAATCTGTGAGCTTCTACAAATATCAGTTGGTCAGACAACAATAAGTAGGTTGGTAACAACTAGGAAGGTATGCATTTAGTTTATGTTGATGCATACATGTTGAAGGGGATCAAGGTAAGGATTCCCTCAGTTAATTTTCAGTATTTAAATTGATATGTAATGGTCGATGGCCTAGAGTGTGTAAGTGTTGTTGATGCTAGAATGCACTTAGATAAAATATCAGTTGCATATTATGTTATGATTGGTTATGGGATCATAACCAGGTTAATTCAGGAGACATACTCCTTATATAACAATGAATACCCATAGAGCCATGAGTGAAAACCCAAGAAGTTGGAGGTATCACCTGAATCTATGATGGTAAGGTAAGAGAAGTTCAGTCTTGAAGAGTAACTGGATGTTGAAGAATCCAGAGTCTATAAAACAACTTGGTGTGGAATTTGATTCATCCAAGTACGAGATTGGGTTAGTTGGACCCAGGAAATTAATGAAAGTTGAAGGTTAATATCAACTTAGTTTGGGACTATAAATCAAAAGGCAGCCAAGAGTGATTTGGCTAGAAAGTGCTTAGGACAAAAATAGTCATGTACAGTGACTACAATGAGAGAACAAGAAGATTCAGGAATCCGGGAAGAATTGGATACTTCTAGGATCAGAAAGAAATTTTTTTATAGGAAGAAAGAAGTTGCTGCAATTTTTGTGGCAGCAAGTATGTTATGGCTTGTTGGGTCAGCCAGAGGAAAGAATGCTTGCATGTTTTCAAGTGTTGTTTGTGATGTTGTTTCATAAGGAGTGAAGAAATAGAGAGTTGAAGTGTTGGTTATAAGTTTGATAAAAGAAGCATGAAATCTTCTACTGCTATTAGACTTTCAGGTAGTATAAAATTTATTAATGGTAGTCATGCAAGTATGAGTTTGTATTACTCTTTTTGCATAATTGTTGAAAGGAAATTTAGGTAAGAATTTCCTCAGCCAGAGTTATTTTATAAAATCACATGATTATATTATTGAATGCATACCACTGGATGTGGTAAAGGATGGAGGACTATATTAATTCAAGGATTTTTAGCTTCTGAATGCACACACTGGCATAGTAGAATGTCGTGTTAATTTGGTTATGGGGTGATAACCAAAGAATTAAAAGATAAGAACTTGTTATAAGAATGAATGCCAGTAAGCTAGTCATGTATGAGATTGGGACATGGTTGGATATGGAAAGATATGGATATGGAAAGGTTATGAGCCACACATGTACTCAAAGCTTCCTACCTTTAAATAAAACTAGGACTGCAACCTTTTTGCTAACACTATTTAACACCACAGAATTATATTCTTGGTGTAGTGTTCAGGTCGAAAAGGAAGGCATCCAATTAATTGGGAAGACAATAGGAAGTGTGTGGAGAATGTGTCAACACATTGACCAAAATTCCAACTCATGGATGGTGATATACATGAGTGATATAAAGATAATTATGTAAATCAATACAAGGGTGCAATGAATAAATAGGCATTGAGAGTTGTACTTGTGTCTAGTAAGGGGCAGAGTTGCACTCATACATGAGAATTGTATACTTAAATGCACTTTGTTGAATGCATTTTGTGAGTGCATGTATATATTTTTTTGGCATGGAAATAATTGTACTAATGGCTGAAATGTTGCTAACTCATGAAGTTGAGAACATTTCAGGAACTGTTAAACATTGCAACAAGAAAGTTGTAAGCCAGGTAGTCACAAGAATAGAGACTGCAAAAAATATTATGTTCAGAAAATTGAAATAATAAACTTACTCTTATTAATTATGAACATGCATATGCATAGAATGATGATTCATTCTATTTGGTTAAGTTGTTTGGTAATTGTGATTGAATTTCTATGTGCAGACAATTCTAAGATCATTGCATAAGGTGTTGTACATGTTGAATTATGATGTATAGAAAATTGAAATAATAAACTTACTCTTATTAATTATGAACATGCATATGCATAGAATGATGATTCATTCTATTTGGTTAAGTTGTTTGGTAATTTTGATTGAATTTCTATGTGCAGGAAATTCTAAGATCATTGCATAAGGTGTTGTACATGTTGAATTATGATGTATAGAAAATATTGACAATTTGTTGGTAGTATGCAATATGAAGTCTTGTAGGAAATTGGTATGCATTTTGGTGCCTGTGGAAAATCACAAGGATGGTTTCATTCATAATATGACAATAGCCAAGATGACTTATGAAATGGAATTTCCTGTTTTAGGGAAAAAGTTGAATTCCTTTTTAAACTAAGTTGGAGTTCCTAAATGAATTCTTTGATGTTTTCTCATGATAACTGCATGTGGGTGATGTAGATGAGATGATGTTTATTAAAGTTATAATGTTGACTACAAAGAGTAGGTCGGGTGCTATAAGATAAATCAGTAAATGCTGACATAAACTAATCTCCCTAGATCCACCTAGATCTAGAACAAAACAAGACAGGACATGGCGCTTTCCCTAAGTTACAATCATTGATCTTATTACCAAAGAAAGAATTGATGACTTACCTTTGAGTTCTCTTCCTTATATATTTGTTGTTCTTGTTTCACTCTAGAGCTCTTGTGAGACTGATCCTACAGTGAGACACAAACAACCATAGTGAAAGCAGTAAAGTATATTTAATGATAACCTATGCATATGATCAAGGAGTTATGCAATAAAATAAAGAATGTTGTATGGGAAATAAACATGCCATTGTATTATATTAAATAATAGGAAGAGAGATTACAACCAAATTCCTTGATGTCATAAAGTCCCTTCCAATGATTCCTTGCTTCCCACAAACTTTTGATCCAAGGATTCTAAGATCAATAAATTATCTTGACAAAGTAATTCTCAAAAGCCAAATCCAAGCTACAAAAATCAATAACTCAACGAAGCCAACTTTCTCCTTGAGAGCTCCTCTCCTTTTATAAGCTGAAGAGGATAAGGTGAGGAGGTTAGGATGATCCCACTAAATCATGAAATTGAGTAAGATCCAAATCGTTCAGAGGCCACCTCACCATAGAATCTTCTCCTTCTAGAAGCATCTAGAAGACACTCATTTTTCCCACATACAGGAATTTCCGCACCCTAGCTATAGAGCAGCTTGCAGAAAACAGGAATTTCCTCACCTTGGCTATAGTGTAGCCTACAAAAACCAAGAATTTCCTCACCCTGGCTATAGTGTAGCCTGCGGAAACCAGGAATTTCCTCACCTTGGCTATAGTGTAGCCTATGGAAATCCTCTTTAATAGGGTTTTTACAAAGGAAAATACAACTTCTTCTCTCAGTAAAAGTTCTTCTCCCTTCATTCTTCAGGAATTTAGGCCATTGACCCCTCTTAAGGAAACATATAGGTTTACATCATTAATGGTCATAAGGGTGACGAAAATAATGTGTAACACGGGGAAGATGTTGATTGGAAATATCTGAAGGCAGTTGGAACTTTGAAAGCCACAATGCTCTGAGACTTCCTGAGCATGCTTGTTGTCAAAGCTCAAGGAAAGGGAGGTGTAGCAGCCAGTGGACTTTGTGACAGTGAAGGTGTACACTCTTGGGGTGAGACAAGCATGTGGGGAATGAGAGACCATTGGTTGGAGTGATGTTGAGGTTTGAATGGTTGGAGTGTTGTTGAGTTTTGGTACCTTGGCCTATACCATGTGGATATGGATTGTTGACTGTGGCTATCCTGGGAAGCCATTGCCTCGATGGAGTCATATCCCTGCTCAGGGGTGGAAGGTCTTCTGAAATCAAAAGATAAGTACAATTCTCTAACTATTGTATGTTGTGTATGTTGGATATAGGTTTTAATGTTATTAGAATTGTCTGTGTATGCATATATATACATTGCATATATGCTTTCGATAATTTCATCCATGATTGTACATAATGTGTTTCATATTTCATTGCTTAAAAAATATATACTTGATATTAATCATGTAATTGATTGGAATGTGATTCAGGTGGAGAAAGAAGTCATCTTGAAAGTGCATCCAGTGTGCATATTTGACCAGGAAAGGTAAGCAGCTCTGGAATCGAGCCATGGGGCTTGTAAAGGTCTAGTGGACCTGGTACGGTCCTGGCGACGCGACATGGGAGCATGAAGATGTTATGCAGGCAGAATACCCACATCTTTTTGAATATTTTGGAAATATTGTTGATGATGTGTAAAGAGTTTCACTGAGGACAGTGAAAAAATAAGGGGAGGGGATTGTAATATCCCCAAGGACGAGACCCAATGATATTATGAATTGTAATCATTTTTAAAGGTTGGTGAGCCAAGTGTTGATAAGTTGGTGGGATTATGTGTTTACTAGGCCAGAGAGCCTAGGTGTTAAAGGCCAGGAGCCTGATTTTGTATATGTAATTATGAAGATCATTAATAAAATATAAACATCACTGCGTCCAGACTGACCACAAAGAAAGAGTGATGGGGGACTAAGATTCCACAAGGTTGGGTAAGGGAGGAGGCTAAGTGTGTGGGCCTAGGGGCTAAGATAGGGGGATTACCTCTAAAGGGGATAATAATTTATTATTATTTTCATAAGGCTAAGGTGGACATGTTGAGTGTTTCCCTAAGTTCCTTTAAAGGGAATGTGTGCTAAGTGGAACTCATGCGGCTCCAGGAAGACAAGTGTCAACCTGAGCGCATGCATTTATAGCTGGGAAAGCCAACACTATTGGGTTCTCTTCCCATTTGGTCATCCTTCGTCTGAGTTTCTTGGGATCTGGGACGCCTGAACCCATTTTTCCTCTACATCTGCATATGCATTGTGTTCCTGGTCATGCAACCTGAAACCCATGGGAAAACCGACAAACTGATTCGTTTCTTCTGGGAAGTCAAAGTATCCCTTATTTTTCTGAGTTGTGTGGTGTTGTAACTATGGGTTGTTGTGGCCACACAGTTCATCCATGAGACATTTTATGTCTCCTGAGGAACCCAACACCTGGGTAATCGCCTTATCCATGCCGTGTTTTAGAGTGGGTTGTTTCCGCCTGCAATGCCATGCCCATCTGTTGATGTTGTTTTCATACCTGTGTGAATGAGTGTTGAACCATTTTTATTTTCCTTCTTGTGCTGGAACAAAGTTGAAGAAGCAGGTTGTCAGGCCTGTGTGAAACAATTTCTCCAGGTGAGAGAGGTGTTTGTGGTTGAAAAGACAAGTTGTCAGGCCTCTAAGCATCTCTCTCCAGGTGAGAGATTTGTTTGGGAAGTATTTTTCTCCTAGAGAGAGTCTAACACCAGCTACGAAGCTCTGAGAATTTCTAATATGGCCTATTACTGAGACCTAGAGAGGGAGGTGAAGCACCGATGGATTGTGCTTGTGAAGGTGTATACTCCCGGGTGGAACAAGCATGTGGGGAATGAGAGTCCATGAGTAGTGGGCATAAGAAGGCTCCTGGAGAGAATCCTTCCATCTTCTTTGTGCAGTTTTCTATAACCTCGGTCTAGTATAGGATTCCCCTGCCCTGGGTGGATCTTAGTCCCAGCTCGGGGGTGACCCACTATTGAGCATGATGAGCAGCATGATCTATGGTTGGGAGGTTCGTGGAAGGTCTGCACGTAGTTGGTGGTATTCTAATAAAACATAAGCACCACTTTTATGTTTATTTACATGTTGTGTAATGGAATATATGTCGTAATTGATGAGGATATCTTGTATATGTTGTATATGTTGCATGTATAGGATTACTTTTATTTCCGAATTATTATGTTATATATATGTAGAATAGGAATTCTATGTTTATATGGATGTGTATGTTTTTCTGCAAGTATCTATGTGTGGCATAGCCCAGTAGTTTAAGGATGAAGCTATCACAAATCAGAATAAAGCAGTAGAGTTGAAGGAGTAGTGACATTGCTCGGCTATTGGTCGCTGGGGATGTTACAATTTTCATTTTTCATTGCATGTTTATTTGGATGTTGTATCTTAGGTTGTGTTTGCAAAAGAAAACAAGTCCTAACCCAAATTTCATTTCGTACTTTCCTTCCTGAAAAGATTAAGTCGTTACATTTCATTCGAAATGAAAAAATAATTATATAGATTGAGCATAGGATCTTGATTTTCATTTGAAAGATTTTCATTTTAAGTGAAAATAGACAATCTTCATTTGTAGGAATTATTTTACTTTCATTTGCATCAAAGAACAATGTTTTAAAAATATCCATATTTCTCCTCATTTTCATCTCTAAAAGAACATCACAAGTTTCATCACCGCACCCTCGAGTAATCAAGCTTTTAAAATTAACACTTAAATATAAAATCAATTAGACTTTCTCATTGGTAGGGTATACCGACTATACTAGGATTTAAAGACTTGGATTAGGTCTGGAGAGAAAACTCTCCAAGGCCACTAATCAAACTTAAGAATTTTAGATAGGGAGTGTTGAAGTCTTGTGTCGTAAAAGTTATTCGGGACCCTCCTCTAACACAGAGGCTAAAAATGAGGTCACATGAGGAAAGGAAGTAGAGATAGCCCATCCAAAGACAGACCAAGCATAATGGGGATCATATTTGAGGGTCACTCTTGGGATTCTACTGACTGCATCTAAATACGAAGCTTCATGGACCTTGAATCCATTTGAGATTATCAATTGTCTTCTAGACCATTTGATTTTGGTACCCTTGAAAGGATTCAGACATAATTATCATGCTCGTATGATTTGCCCGACTATCGACTGTACCCTTTTGGTGATTGATTGTGAGTTGGAAACATAGTTTCCTTTTATAGGTACTTACATAGGTGAATGTTGGGGGCATACTGCGGTACCTAGGACATATGTTGGACCACTCTTCATAGAGTATACCTAGAGGGTGTTTCCATGTTCTAGTTACACTTGCATCAATAACTTTCTCTATTGTTGGTTGGTGTAATTATTCTTCCTCTTTTTCTATCATTTTCTTGATTTATCTTTAGGTACTTTTTAGTGT
>ML779223.1:40555-68244 GCA_009831015.1 Picea engelmannii
TGTGTTGTCTCCATGTCCTCAAGTTTGGCACATAGGTCACGCATATCTCTCTCCATGGCTAGATCAGGCATCTGCCTACCCCTTCTTCTTGGCATTTCCCTTTCCTCTGGCGGATCGGGTATCTCTTCTTCTCGGCGGCATGGATGAGATTCCTTTTCCCTGCTATAGAAAGAAAATAAATCTTTCTGTGGTCCGATACCAAAAATTGACGCAGACCTATCGGTCCTCGAGCTGAGATCCACTCACAGGATCGTTCTTAACCCCTTCGAGCCAGATCGACTCTTTCAGATTCCCTGCTGGAATCTACTTTCAAATCGATCCATAGGTCCTTTTTCGCAACTCGCAATATCGCGAGTCGTGATTCCTGACTCTTCCTCTCCAATCCCGCAATACTCGAGATCGCGAAATGGGTACAATTCTTTCTTTTTCAACCCCCTCTGTGTGTGACCACCAGCTAGACTTAAATGTCAGCGCCTCTTGCAACTCGCCACTTCGCAAGTTTCAACATCGTACCTTCGTGCTCTTATCTTACGAATTCCCGAGAAGCGAGAAGTCAATGGAGTGTTGATTCCCTTCCTCCTGGCGACACGTGTCCGCATGTCTGTAAAACGGGCCCCACCTTGTGGTTCTGCCACATATTTCGTCCGTACCTCGGCACTCAGCACTTCGCGACTTTTGATGTTGAAAGTGACCCCTCTCAACCTTCGAACCCTCGAACGCATGAAATGCGATGAGGTTCCTGATCCAACGGCCCTCCCGTTCTCTAGATTCAATAGTTATCCTCGCTCCTCGCGATTTCTCCACTCACGACTTGGAGCACCCAATTCTTGGGCTCTCACCCTATGAACCTCCAAGTTCGCGAGATCCTCTGATCTCTGCCACTTGTCCTCCTTAGATGGATAGTTCTTATTCTCTCGTGACTTCGCTACTCGCGACCTCACGAATCTTGATGCCAAGATTTAACCCGTAACTTCTTTGCTCCTCTACATGATCTGACGGTTCTCAAAACTTCGTGAATTCTCCACGGAGAATTTCGACTGTCAAATTCCTCCTTGGCAATTTCTGTGAAACAAACAAGTATGCCTTCACGAAACTTGTCCACCAGTAAAACAATGTCACTGCGCCTTCTTACAACACTTCAAGGCACTAGCCCTCTTAAGCTTCTCTTCGACAACTTTGAAGATCCTATCCCTCCTGAGCTTGATTGAAAAATCCTCGAGTCCTTTGGGGATAATTCCTGCCCGCACTCCTTGTGGCACTTCTTCAAATACACTCTAGTATTTGAGCCTCTTCGACTCTGTGCACTCTCTACGATAGCAGTCTTTTCAACAACTCCCTCAGGTTGCAACTCTGAGACTTTGCTTGGCCTGCGCACTCCTTGCACGGCTCCTGTGCTCAACTTGCACTTCTGCGAGAATGAGAACAAGGTTATCTCTCCTGATCTTGTAGAGACAAACTCTGACTTCTGTCAATGCACACCTTGCGGACAATTTCACTGCACTCCTTGCAGTCAAACTCTTGCTCAGGCATAGAAACAATTGAAACTCATTCCTTACTCTCCCTCTCTTCAGATTTCAGACATTCAACATGAAATCATACATTCACACATCAAAGCAAATGCATAACAAAGAGTAAACAAACATATATCAATCGACATGTACAACACAGAAAGTAATTTGAACACCACGAGTCTAAACTAAAGATCTTTGTATTAATCCAAAACTTATGTACATGGGTTTTTTTCTACATAGCTCTCTGCTTCTGCTCTCCTATGCTCTCTTGATTGATAATGCTGCTAATCTTGCTAATGTTACAATAATACAAATGAGGGTGTCTATATATGTTTTCCCTTCGGCTCCTAAAACTGTCTAATCTAAGAATTCAAAGCTACCTACTTACAATTACTTAGCATAAATGCCTCTTAGTCCTTCAGACGAGAGTGGGACGCTCAAGGTCTGATTACAATCTACAAGTACACGCTTTTTCTTAGCTATTACATTTAAGTTTGGCGCTCCCAACTTCAAAACATTTCAAACAATTTATCATGTGCCAAAATGCGTTGGCGCTTGCCCCCACACTCACTTGTTGTTGGAGATGCTCCTGCATCACTTTGAAAGGCCCTGCTTCTTGGGAAGCTTGTTGTTCTCCTCCAATGGCCACTATCATCGCCTCGTGAAGAGAAACATACTAGAAGAGACAGAGATAGACGACCACCACCGTCCCCAACCCAGAACAACAACAATGTACCAGAAGAGACAGAGATAGACGACCACCACTGTCCCCAGCCCATAACAACAACATGGCGTATGGGTGAAGGCAGGCAGGGCGTATGGGTGAAGGCAGGAATCGACATTGAGGTGGTGGACGACAATCACAAGTGTTAGATTAAGATTAAAAAAACACATGGTGCTGTCCAATTGGCTATGGACAAATGATGAAAATTCGAGAGAGAACTCCCCCTAAAAGAACACCTTCAGCGTAATAAGATCAATTTCTTAGCACTTAATGCTAAGTTCTAATCACAATCTATAGAAAACACATCATAAATCTGCAATATCACTAGCTAATCTGTGCTCAGTGATTCTGATTATCCTCAGCCATTATACCAATAAAATGGCAATGGTGCAGCAGAATTTTATCGGAACCGTAAGTCACATTTAACCTTATTTTCCCCTGGTCGATCAAACATATTGGATAACTTAGAAGGGTTAAACTTGGGAGGTCATGGTGGCCCCAGCGTGGCATTCACATGGCTTCGATGTTTCACCCATGACCCATCGTGTCTCTTCGACAGAAAAAAGGATTTTCTTTTGGGTCAGCATTTAGGAGAAATTATAGGTAAACAATGATTTTATTTATAGAAAGTTTGATCAAATTTATGGGTGTTCTAACTTCTTACATAGTTGGTTTTTAACCATTTAAGTAAAGTTGCTATAAAATCAAACAATTCTTGTACTAAAATTTCGAATCAAACAATTCTTACTAGTATTAAAATTTGGCTTTCCTTTTTCCCCCTATATTTTTATTATCTTTTAATTTATATTTAAAAAATTAGAGTATATAAACTTCAAATTTCTAAAAAATTATATGATTAAAAAAAAATTAATATATTATTTTTTAATAAAATATTAAATAATTTTTTAATAATATATAATATTTTTTATCGATCAAAATATTGATATTAATTGTATTTAAAATTATTCAAAAAACGCTCTTAAAATATAGAATAGTTGATGATGAAGTGTATTGTTAAGACATTTCATTATCCCACTTGTGTATCACTTATGAACCCAACTACCAATAAAAAAAATTCAATTGTATTCAAATGATTTAAAAACTTAAATATATTAATTGTAAATTTATAAAAATTTAAAATATGTTAATTTTAGAAATATTAAATGACCTCTTTATATATTTATTTATAAATATTTTTCATATATTAATCGTAAATTTATAAAAATTTAAAATATGTTAATTTTAGAAATATTAAATGACCTTTTCTAAAATCAAATAATATATTAATTATAAATTTATATTACAAAATTTTAAATATGTTAATTTTATAAATATTAAATAATCTTTTCTAAAATAAAATGATTTGAATTGCCAATTCACTAATATTACATACATCCTCTCTATATATTTATTTATAAATATTTTTCATGGATCTATATTCATTCAAAAATTTTGAGAGTTAATAAAAAAGACTATATAAAAGTATTTGTGATTATTATTTTTAGTATATCAACTATCACTCGATTTTTTTTTATAAGGTTTCATCTCTGAACTAAAAATACTTTGCTCCAATAATTCAAATTTCTAATAAAACAAAATTACGCATTTCAAATGAAGTGAACCCTTTAACACTTAAACATTAATATTTAAAGTTTTAACTTTCAATACCTAAACACGTAAAGATTAATATTTAACGTTTTAAATTTCATCTCTGAACTAAAACTAAAAATACTTTGCTCCAATAATTCAAATTTCTAATAAAACAAAACTAGACATTTCAAATGAAGTGAACCCTTTAAGACCTAAACATTAATATTTAACCTTTTAGCCTTCCCTTACACTGTTTTACAAATGAATTGAAAGTTAGCATTTAGAGTTTCCATTATTAATTTAAAGCGTTTAATTATATATAGAAAATATATTAATATAATATTAATAAAAAAGAATATAAAAGAAAAAATATGTAAAATGGACACACATGTAAGGAGAAAATGATGGATAACTTCTCAACTAATCCTAAATTTACAAATGAATTGAAATTTCACGTTTAGAGTTCCAAGCATTAATTTAAAACCTTTAATTATATATATAGAATATATCATTAATTTAAAACCTTTAATTATATATAGAATATATATCACCATAATATTAGTTAAGGGGAATATAAGGAAAAAAGATGTAAAGGGGACACATTTGTAAGGAGAAAATTATGGAAAATTTAGAGTTTAGAAAAATTTCTCCATATTATTATGGATGGTTTTTTCCATAAAATCATTCTTAAAAAAAATATTTAAAAAAGGTAAAAACATTTAAATTGAATGTAAAATACAATATTTTCTCGTATTGAGGTTGGGAGTTGGGAGAGTATTTCTGTGGAAATAAATCTTATGTTATTGTAACAGTGATATGTAATTTGTTAGATGGGCTCGGTGATTGGGATAGGGTGTTGTTTGAGTAGCTAATTTGTAGCAAACAAACTTTCTTTTTGGCCACAAATCTCATAAAAATTGTATATGAGCATAGTTCTACCATGATCTAAGATCCATGCATGGTGTAATAATGTTCGAGATTTTGTTCAATTTTGAGTCCAACTATATGGTCAAAAAATCAATCAAAATTCAAAACTTTTGACTTTATATATTTCTAAAGGCTAAAAACTGAAGGGAAGTTTGCTACAAGATCACTATGTTAGTATTTAAATAGTCTAGGTTCAAACCTTGATAGGGATAACATACTCAATTGTCTCTCTTAGCCATTGGGGCACTCCATAACAAATTTAAACTTTTATTATCCAACTGAAGAAACATAATTTATATGCAAATGTAAAACAATGACAAAAATAACCATGTATATTTCAAGTTCATTCATTAACATATTGCAAATACAACACATTTCTTAGATAGTCAAGAATGAACACTTACTTGTAAATCAAGGAAAGTCCATAGACCTAGTTGTTGAGGAGAAATTCATCACCCAACCGTAGGAATCAACTATGGATTCCACCCCTAAGCTAGAAAATGATACCACCAAGGCAAAGTAAACTCTGCATGACTCTAATCTCACTTAATCTAATCCAATACTATCATGACATAGCCAATATGCTCACTTTTGAGCACTCCATACCCTCATTTAGTGATCAACCATCATGGCACTGCTGGTTTCGTACTTCAAATGACTTGGAAGAGAATATTTAGCTCAAACTTTTCATGGGTAAAACTAATAGGGTTGCAAGTTTTAATGATGTTTTCTTTAGTTGTTGACATCCTAGCCATGGTTTTCCCCTCAAAACCTCTCATTTCCTCTTATTTCTCAAGAGAAAATCCCCATCTCTACACAATTTTTCCAACCATAAGTCCATTGGGTTCTCTCCTCATTCATAGGCATAACAATCATAGTTTCACACAAGTTCCTCCATGGACAAGGAAATGAAGAATATTTGATAAGAGAATGGAGAATGCTCATGGGAGGGGAATGCTCCCAATTCAAATGGAGGAGTGTAAGAACTCTCCATGAATAATGGTGAATAATAGTATTTCCCCCATATTTTGCATAAGACAAGTGTATCCTCCCTGAGAAGCATGGGGAAACATCTAAAAGACCACCTAAGTCAAATATTGATGATAAATGTTTGTAAAGAAGCATGAGAAAGGAAGGTTGTACTGCAAAGGACAAGTGTCAAGTCATTATCGCCCATGCACCCCCTTTCCTATTTTCCTAGTGTGGTATGACAATGCCCTTATTGATTCTCAGACAACTTTCTTGGTGGATTGCATTATTTTGTACTTCTTTTGTTCATTCTTTTACACACATAAACACACCATGGAAAACATACAAACCACATCATAATCCTGGCCCACCATGGGTACATGCATTTCCTAGTTTTGCCTTGGCCTTGAGCTCTGTACTAGAAATAATTACAATGTATTTAAATTATTTACATGCAAGGTCATTTAGCTCGATCCAAATGGCTTGAATCCTATCACATAACCTTATCATTTGAATAATATATAATTTAACATATTGTAATTTTTAGGGATCTAAATTGGGGTATTACAATGGGTGTAGATTTCATGTGTATGTGAGGGAAGGGGTTTGACCTCCTCAAGTTGGTTTCACTCCACCCCCAAAAAAACATAACACATGTCCAACAAGCTAAATTATTCTAAGTAGATGTTTTGGTTCATATTTTCTAGATGTAAATGTTAACTAAAAAGATCGTTTTAAGTGTTTTCTAATAATTTGTGTGTGTATTTCATAAACTATAATTTCATCATGTGAAAAAAGATAATTTCACCAATTCTAGCTTATGATTTTTGAAGCTTATTTGGTCTTTGAATCAATCCAAAACATTTAAAATGCAATTTTAATAATTATACTCTATCTAGAAATCAAAGATTTTTAATTTGTTAAATGTGGGTGAAAATGAGGTGTTTTAGTTAATGCCTAGACAACACTATGTTTTTAGTTTCCAAACCACAATGCCAATGTTAGTATTTAATATTTATGTTTTGATACTTCGGCTAATATTTGGGTTATTATTAAAGGGAAAAGGATTAAACTTCCATTCCTCTAACTTTAAATGATCAAGGTCTTCATCCATGATATTTATAATGATTTGGTATGGATTTTTCAAGCCACAATTAATGTTGTGTGTTTTTTATTATAACCTTAGATGATAGAGATATGTTCTCATGCTCCTTGTGAAAACTTTATGTGGGTTGTCCAAGGCACAATGTGAATGTGAGTGTTGACATTTATATTTCAAGGTTGTACTCTATGTAATATTTGGGTTATTATTAAGAGCAACAATGGATAATGACCATGGGTTTTTTTGGAGCCTTGGATCTTTGAGGTCTTTGTCCATGTTTATTATAATGTCTTAGGTGGACCTCTTGAACCAAAATGAAAATGGGGTCGTCAACATTTTTGTTTTAAGCCCATACTTCGTTCAACATTTGGGTTATTATAAAGAGTGCATGATGAGGATCGTAGATGTTGTGTAGCCACAAATCATCGATACATTTTTCTATGTTTTCCATAGTGACTTGGTGTGGACCTTTTGAGGTACAATGGCAATGTATGTGTAGACATTTATGTTTCAAGGCCATACTTCATTTGATGTTTGGGTCTTTTTCCATGCCTTTAATAACTATTGGTGTGGACCTCTTCAACAATAATGAGATTTTGGGTATCAACTTTTATATTTCAAGTCTATACGTCATTTAATATTTTGGTTATTAACTAAGACATATTGAATCAATACCATGGTTTTTACCTAAACCTCTTATGAATATCCTTGTCCACGCCCATTAGTATAGATGGTGAATTGGTGAGGTCAATCTCATAAACTACAATGAGAACATGGATGTCGACTTTTATGTTTATAGCACATACTACATCTAATATTTGAGTTAAAAATTGAGCGCTCATGAGTCAAAACCACATTATTTACCAAATCCCCTTAAGAAGGTCACAACTTACAATTGGCATGGAGAAAGAATGTGAGTGTTGACATCTGACAACTTTAGAATATATCTCTTTTAAAAAGGGAACTACTTCGTGACTTGATTTTATTATCAATCCGAGGTTTGTTTATGAACTTGTGGAAAACTAGTGTTGTATGCACAAAATCAAATATATGAAGATTGACCAAGCTCTTATAATATGCCTACTCTAAAACAACTTTATTTGATTTAAAGATAGTCTATGCATCTTTTGTATATGACCCAAACTTATGCATCTTTTGTTTAAGATTCTACTCAATTTTGAAGGCATATTGATAAGCCACGCCCAAGGACGAGATGTCTAGAAACTCCATTTTTTTCTAGATGTAACAATGTAGACCACCGCGGTATTTGAGCACCAGATGTCACTCAGAATATTTGATACTTGACTTGGTCCCTTTCCTGCCACAGTGTGGTCCATTTTGTATACATGTCGTTATAACTTCCAATAGGGTATTATTGTTCCTTAATAGCATCCCTGAAGGACTCCCAAGTGAGTGTGGTTGTAAATAATGAGGGTTCATTTGTTTCTTTTTTCTCACAGAAATTATCCCACCAATCTTTGACATTGGGGACGACTTTGAGGAGCGCAAAATTAATCTTTTCTCTATTCAAAAAGTTATGGACAGAAAAATACCCTTCTAGCAAATTCAACCATTTTTCTACAATATCTGTGTCTATCTGAACTTCAAATATAGGAATATCAAAGTTGATATGTACCTTGAATGGGGTGGTCTTCGCTTGAGGAAGATGTGTCGCATGTTGGTAGTCTTCAAAGGATTTGCGCAAAAATTATCCATCATCTCATTCCTCTGTTGCGTGAGGGCTTCCTCGAGCAATAGTTTGAAAGGATCTCATGTCCCATCATCTTTCTTTTCTCCTGCCATGGAAGTTCACTTGGGCATGCCAGATGTCTTTTCCTCAAGAGAAACAAGCTTGAGAGCCAACTCTTTATACCCTGACCTCGTTGGGGATATGCATTAACAACAACCAGGAGCAGACTGCTCTGATACCATTGATCTGCATTTTATGAGCAAAACGAAATGAACACAGATTATTATTATTACTAACACAGAGACACAATGAACAATAAGAGAGATACAATAAAACTGGCTTCTATTCAATAAAGAAATATGTTGAAACTATAAAATACAGACTGAAAACAAGTTTGCTAGAATGGTGGCAGCTTATCTCCGAGAAGAGATGTGACAGCTACACTCATTTGTAATAAGATGAGTACAATGAGGCTCTGAAATTATTTTTACAATAAACATGAATTCCAAAACCCTGTACATCCAAAAACATAACCCTATGAGATGAAGCGCTAAACGTCATGTGGGCCATGTTGGGTTAAGTTGGCACATCAACTTCCCGAGGTCATAACGTTTGCATACAGTCTTTGTTTTAGGCGCACAATAGTTTGTTGGAAAGGTATATTCAAGGAATACATATGACTCCATTAAACTTTGTCTTTGTCTACAATTATATTGTGGTGAGCCTCAAAATGGCCCTCAAAACTCTATTTAGGGCCTCAAAACGACCCCCAAAGTTTAGGACCCAAAAACTAGGAAAAAACTACCACACTGAAAAACTTCAAGATGAGCCAGTTGGAATAGGTGGGTGGCCACTGATATCTACCTGGATCAGAAGGAGATGAAAGGGAAGACCTAGAGGTCAGATTAGAGTGGTTGGAGAAAGGCATTGCTAGATTGATAGATTTGGTAACCCAGTTGCTAGTAATGAAGCACACTCAACAAAGACTGGGCATGGAGAACATAAGGATGGCCCAAAAGGTTCTAAAGGAGAGACTCTTGGAAACTTAGGTAATGAAAAAAAAATTCTTCGTCTCTGATTTTTCCTTTCAAAGTTGAAGTGAAGCTCAAAATACTCATGTATGATGGCAAAAAAAATGATAAGGTGTTGGATAGTTGGTTGAAACAATTGGAAGTTTACTTTCGACGTTATCAAATCCAAGAAACACAAAAAAATTCCTTTTCCCATTTGAAGATGACCGAACATGCTTTGTTATGGTGGGAGAGTTATGTGGATGCACTGAGGATAGGAAAGATAGGAAAGAATCCCATGGTCATGAAATTGGAGGACATCAAGGCACTACTAACGTCACAATTCTATCCCATAGGATATGAAGATGAACAACTCATGAAGTGAGAGTACCTGCGGCAAGAACATGGACAATGAGTGCAAGAATACACTTATGAGTTCATGAGGAAGTCCATCAAGTTGGATAACTCTATGGAATATCTAGAAGTGGTGATGAAGTACCTTGGAGGAATTTCCAGCCATATCCAAAGATAATTGCAACTTCATGGTGTACCGAGAGCCATATGACTTGAACTTGGCCTCGTAGGGCCCATCATTTCTTCAGTGTGTTCTATCTATCAGCAGTAGAAGCATCCATCCCATCGTCCTGATTCTGAAGTAGCAGTGGGTCTTTCTCCATGAGGTAATGAGTTCGGGTATCACAGTATGTGTCACTCTGATTTTCGAAGCATTTGAATATGTGCACTGAAATCTGTTTTGTTTCATGACGTTTTCTTGAAAATTATGCTCTTTAACCTGTTCATACATGTGGGGGATGACACAGTGCCCTAGTAAGTTGGTTCCCTTATGTATGAGTTTCCACTAGGTGGGTCTATGAAAGGTCATTGTCCATTCCTTCCATACTTACCACTTTTCATCATTGTCCTTCTCATCTTCCCCTACCTTGGTTCGGGCATTGGGTTTGCCAATATAGTAAGGGTTCTACCTTGCCTTGTGGGAAGAAGGGGATAAAGGCCCATAGGGTAAAAGTAGTTGGAAAAAGTTAAAATCCAAAATGAAAACCTTGAGATGCTTCACTCAGGGATTCCTGAGAAAGAAATAAATGGCTTCTTAGCAAGAAAAGGGGATCCATAAAATAAAATAAAACTCAAGATCTAGTTGGTGGAAAGGAGGTATCATCATGAGATGGCCTATTAGGTCCATGGGCATGTAGCGGTATGACACTACCATCCATCTGGTCACCAAACCAGGGTAGTGGCTCTTAGTGGCATAGCTAAGAGAAATAGGGTCTCATCATGAGCCAACCTTCTCATTTCCATGAAATTCTTGTGGGTAACGCTGTCACCACTGGTCACCACGTTAGGACAGTGTCCCCCAACTATTCTCTTGAAAAGAAAAATCAATAAGACAAAGAGTAAAAGGCATTGAATGGGCTAGTAAACATTGACATCCATGACAAGGTGCAACTCGCCCTCCACAAATGCACCCACAGGTAAGACCTACATTTCCATGTTATCACTGCACCCCTTGCCCAAACATTCCCTATGTTGTTCCTGAGTTTATACTTTAAGGCTCTAAAGTATACCGTCAAGGCATCCGAAAAGATAAAGAGAATTAAGGGGTAAGAATCAATTGTGAAAGATAAATCAGAGTTGGTTTCTCAACTGTCTCTGTCTAGCTTCCCATTGCTCTTGGATGCTGATGTCCCTCTCGATAACTTCCCATGAGCTTTCTAATTGGTCCTGGGTAGTTGTTGTTTGCAGGATAGTATTAAATAAGTTCAAAGCAATGCTAGTTTGATCTTGAAGGCCAGGTTCTATGTTAGGCTGTCTATTATTTGGGACAGTCATGGGGGATAAAAATTTATTGAATTATAAAATGTTTAAAGATTTGTTGCTTCAGTTTTGAGGGATGAAATAGAAAAGGAGTTTTGGAACTCAAAATAATAACACAATAACAATAGAGGTTGTTTCCTGTACTTGAAATAATTTGAGAATAGTAAAATAATAACAAAAGTAACGCTGTCAAAAAATATGAGGCTTTAATCATGAAAGAATCTCATATCATAACAGAAGGAGAGAAAAATGAGATTTCTAATGAAATATAAAATATAACCATCCAAATGACCCACAAGTCTTGAAACTGCTGATAGCAATCACAGAGGAAAAACTGTAAATGATTAGATAATTAAATAAATTCAAACTACAATAGAAGTTTGAGTTAAACTATAGCTGATCATTCATTTGAAAGACATGAAAAGAAAGATGTTGAAAGATATTGAAAATAGAGTAAAGGAACACATATCTTCAAGTTGACAGAATTCAGAATCTCTTCTGCATTATCTATATCACTGTAAATCAGAAAACTTCTAATACAATTGGCTCCCCAAAAACAAAAAGCCCCTTCTCAGTCTTGTGAAATTATATTTATACATGATCACCAAACCTTTTTTATGTTGATGATTAACTAACTTCCGAAGACTAATGGTTACATGAATATGAAATACTGAACCGTTTATATTTCTATCTTTATCTTCTTTGATTAATTTCGATGATGAAATTTTCAAAATAATACTTTACTTCTTTGTTGATGAAACTCCTTCTTCTTTTTTGAGACAATCAATACATTTTCCCAGGAGCTGCACCAACACCCTAGGAGCCTCTGGAATATCTTTCGCCTCAAATAGGAGAATTTTCTCTGTAGTCCTGGTAGACGGTCGTCAACTATCTTTCCTGTAAACTCAATAGTTTGTAACTTTAAATTCGKCTTCACCATCCACCTGTTAATCTGTGTAACATCAATTACCTTTATCTGTGAGATTTCTATTTGAATTTCATCCAGATTCTCCTTGAAATTTAATTGATGCCTTCCAATGTTGATTTGTCCCAATAACCCAGGACAGTTGTCTCTTCCAATGTTCAACGAAGCCTTATCTAGAAGATCGGAAATTGCTTGGCAATCATCGTTAACCTCTTTGGTTATTCTCTTGATTTCAACAAGGCTTGCCTCCCAAACCTTGAGTATTATATCCCCTTTGATCTGCTCTGAAACAGATAACTTATGAGTCTTTCTGATCTCCTCTTTTGCTGAAAGAGTCACTGCCTTTTGAAAAGTGGTTCTAGCTACTTTTGCTTCCCTCTCCTTTAAGAGGATACTGTCGAAGGATTTGCTTGTCTCCTGAAAGTAAGTCTGAATAATTTCTAGCTTAGAGATCAATCCCTGTTGCTCTTTTTCTATTTTTGCATGTATTTCCAATGCCTAGGCTTGGAAAGTTTCCATCTCTACCACTTTATTTTGGATTGAACTCATATTGTTCTGTAATTGTTTATTCATTTCTTCCTGATGTAGGACCTATGCTTGACTGGCCTGTATCTTCATTTTTTCTTCATTTAAGCTTGCTCTTAGTATCTGAATCTCTTGTATGTCACTAGTTCTGGCTCGTTCTAGCCCATTGTTTATTTCTAGACTGATACTTCTTTTAGTCTCCCTTAATTGACTTTGTAGCTGGGCTATCATTTGGTCTTTTTGTTGTAACCTAATCCTCAAACTACTTACAGAGTGTAAATTTGTTGATGCGAAGGCTCCCATTGTGCCTGCTATTTCTGTAGTGAATTCCCCTTCTTCAAGATTTTGTCCATCTACGATGATCTTATGTTTTTTTGTCATCATGTCTCCTCTTAGATGCATTTCCTGTTTCAAGATAGCCTTTCTCTTTTTACTGAAAAAATAATCAGATGAAGGAATTTTGTCTCTAGAAATAGGTTCGAGATCACTAACATATAGAGCTCCCTCTTGGGGGTTTCCATAGGTAGACTGCAATGGGGTCAAAGAAGTAATAGGGATTCCAAGCTTTGTCGATATTGTTCCTCCTATTTTTTTGGAAAAATTCTCAGGGATTTCTGGAGATGTTTCCAACTCCTTTCCTTTCCCTGACTCTGAGTTCTCGATTTGTAGAACTTATGTTCTTAGTGAAGGCTTTTCAGTCTCCTTCAAACTTTCCTTTGTATTTTCTTTATCCTGTGAATTTGATTCAAAACTTGGGGGAGGTCCTTCCTTCTCTGGAGGGGGAATCATGTATTGACCTTGCAATATCTTTGGTAAACAACTTTGCCTATGGCTTTGGAAGGTCATAAAACTAGTATGTAAGTCGGGTGGTAATGCCCGTACTCTATTTAATACTTCCTCATAAGTTTTGACCTCTTTGAACATATCATCATAAGCGGACCTTTCGTGTTCATAAGCTTTCATACCACAGTGTATCAGGTGTTTGTTCACTAGTTGATAAGGGTCATGTTTTTTATGTTTGATATTTACCAGTTTAACTTCTTCTAGTGCTTCGGCTTCCACTTTAGAATGGCCTACGTTTTTCAATGAAAATTTCCCGATATGTACAAGGAAGATTGGCCAGGACTTCTTTTGAGCTGCCTTTAGCTCTATTCCAATACCGCCTTTTACTATCTGGTGCACTACCTCTCTACACACCAGTCTGTCCAGGAGGAATTTTGGAAGCGCATGAGGGGGGATTGAGCACCCATAAACCCTAATGTAAGAGAAGTTTCCATCAATGAACCAGTCGACTATTGCTTTGAGGTTTTTTGACACTGTCTCAGAAATGCGAGGGGGTTCAGAGACATAAAACATTTTATGCATTGGAATTGCTATGAAATGACAAATTTCGTAAAATGCATTCTTAGCATTTGCTTCCCATAGCACAGAGTAATACTCGTGAATGGGTTCGGGGCAGGTTATGTTCCAACTCCAATCCATCAGGGGAAATAGAGTCACAAAGCAGATTGCGTCCATGATGTGCGTCGACATGTAAAAAGCCACTGGCTGACCTTTAGATCTTGCAACTCTGTAATTTGAAACCTTTTGGGCTAGGTTATCAGACAAAATCTTTCTCTAGTTAAAAGTGTATCCTTCTGATGCTTCTTCTAAAAGGGGCACCCATTCTACAGGGAAATGGCAGGGATTATTTTTTCCGAAGAGTCTTAACAGCATAATAGCTACATAGACCATGTACTCATTCAAAGATGTTGTGGCATAAATTCCATGGGTATCGGCCCTAAATTTTGATGGACATCTCCACCATCCTTTAATAAAATCAGGATATGTTTGGTTCGCCTCAGTACATTCTTTCCTTTTAAACTCATATGTAAATTCGGCATTATAAATGTACTTAGGATTTGGTGAGAGTTTGTACATTACGTGTATATGCTCTAGCCTGAATGAGCCAACAACAACCGCTTGATCGTTTAAAATGCTTCTTGTCGGGATATCAACCTTCTCCAAGGCCCAACTGATCATGTCGTTGTATGCCATGAGCCGAGGGCGTGCTGCGATCTTATGAAGCTCCGATTTTTCTATATCCCTAAGGTGATTGTCGGAATCAACAGGAGAATTTTTTATTTCGTAATCCAGGAGTTCATAGATTTCTCTCCAGGATTTATTTGAGTCGATGGCGTGTGGCGTAGTGTTGGATATGATATCTCCTTCTGGGTTACGCATCTCCTATGTATCTTCACTCTTCTTTGGTGCTTTCTTTGGCACCATAGATTTATGTTAGAAGGAAAACCTGTCACAGAAAAGAAGCGTATGAGCTTAGCCGAATGCAAATTACCTCTGAAAGACAGAACAAGCATAGGTTTTGGAACACAGACTTTTAATTCACCTTAAACTCGTTTTATGACGAAAACACTGACGTAGTTGAACTATAATTAATTACATTTAATGCAAAAAATATTTCTAAGATACACATTAGTGTCGCAGCATTTATTAGTTATCTATTTATTAATATGGTCGTATTTTGGCGCTTTTGAATTCAAAATTCGAAAGATTTCATTCAACGGAACCGAAAATAAGAAAATACCTAAGAAGTTTAATTATCGTTAATCGTGTTTTTAAAACGGAGTTAGTTCAGTTTAAACGCCGATTATGGTTCGAGACTTCGCATTTCAGGGTTTCGGGGATCGTGGATACATAAGGTATGTCATCACTAAACCCTGATTCCCGAAATTGCGAAATCACGATGAGATTAGGTTAGGCCTTAACTTTTGTATTAGTAAATTATTTAATCAAGATTAAAAACTAACTTCCATTTTTTCGAGAAACCGGGGATCGGGATTTTGTGATTCAATATGTATGGAAAACATATGGTTTTGAGTAGACCCAAATCCCGAAAGGTTTAAATATTGTTAATCAACTCCTCTAGGGTTTAAATTACCGTGATTTAAAATAACTTTACAAAATGCGCGTCGGGACTTTTAAAACACTTTTGGTTTTTTTTCATTCATTATTTAAAGAATAAAGCTTGTCAGGATTTCAGTATCGGGCCTTTGGAAATGATAGTGAGGGTTATGCTTTATGAAAAGCTGAAACCCGAAAAAGGAAAGTTTTAGTCTTAGAGATAAAAACTTTAAAAACTGTTTCAACACCCTACACCATTTCATACACCTACATGACCTAGATTGGTATTCACCTGGGAAACACCCCAAACTTGAGGATTATCCCAATAGGACATCCTGAGATTCTCTCCAAACTTGGCTTGTTAAACTACATAATGTCTTTGATCATTTGTCTAGGAAAAGGGGGGTTTTATGCACATCTTTGGGTAATTTGATTATTAGACATGATTAACATTGCTATGATCGTTGTGACTTATGAGCCCATGGAAGGCATACTTGTTTTTGTTGCAGGACCATGCCCAGTGGATAGGTGCATATGGGGAGATGATTAGCTCGGAACTCCATGGGGCTAAACATCCCACCATATGGATGTTGTGACCCCAACCAGAGGCTTCACTAGAGAAAAAGAAGGGCATTCCCCCAAAGGCACTTTGGAAAACCTGGACCTAGGGGGATCTTTCTCTCCCCCCTAAATGTTGGCCTTGGGAGGCCCACGACATCACCCTTGTGACCCTAGATGTCACCCAATGTCAGATGGACATGATGGAGACAGTTGTGTGCTAGGTGGCACGTGTGGCATCACCTGGAGGCCTTGGAAGGCCTAAATTTTTTCTCATGTATCCTGACGTCGAACTTATGAGGCCCAACGTCACTCTAGGAGGGCACGATGTCACCTCTATTGCACATTTTAGGATTTAATTCTTTGAATTTATGTAAAAAATGGATTTTTGATGTAATTTGGCCATGTCGGCCTTTTCTTACCTAAATTTTCATTAGAGGTCATTGATATTGTATAAATAGAGAGATAAAACTCTTAGTTTTTCATCATCTTTCACTCACACAAGTGTGAGGTCTGAAATTCAGCCCTCTTTAAGGGTTATTGGCCGAAATTAAGTGTTGCACAACTTCTTGGAGAGGCTAATCTTGGTGTATTTTGGCATTTTTTCATGGTGGTAAGTCTTCAACTAGGGTTTGTTGCTAGATTATTCTTGATGAAGTAAGTAAATCTGCAATTCTTCATTTTATTTTGAATGGTTATGGTAAATTTTCTTGTTCATATCAAAAATTATGAAATTGCTAGTTTGAAACCCTAGGGGAAAAACATATGTTACTATTATTTTCCTTATAATTTTTCACCTACTTGAAATTGCTAGAGAACACTTCTTTTGAAGTATACACTAGAGCCCTACCATTGTAGCACTCTAGTAGAATTACATCATTTTCTCCATACATTTTACTTCAAATTTAATCTAAAGAAGAAGGAAATCACTAGGGCCCAAGGTTACTTACTTTCTAGCAATCATTCCTTGTAGGGATTAGACATTGAGGCCTTAGGTTACTAACACCTCGATGATCTCATCCATCCCTTTAGATTATCCATTATCATTGTTGTTTTCCTCTAAGAGTTGGTGTTGCTAACCTTGACTCCATTACCCTAAAAGGCACTAGTCCACTCCTCACAAGTGATTGATTGACCAAACAACTCTTAAAATACCTTCCCTAATAATTCTACTAACTTCTACTGACTTTAAACTAGACTAACTCACTAACTAATTTGTTGTTGTTGCAAAATATTGCTACATCCATCTATAACAACAACAAATTCATCTTAAAAGAAAGATTGAAATTTGATTAGACATTGCCATAATTGCTTTTGACAACTGTTATCATTCTGTCAACCTAAGGCTATTGTTTCTTGTCATTCTTAAGCATTATTGAGGTATAATTGTTGTGGATGTTGCTAAATATTCATTGTTTTTGTAAATATTCACATTGCTTCAGGTCTATATCATATTTTTTATCTTTTAGAAGTTTATGGCTTTATGAAGAAATGACATCATATGGTACCTAAAAATTGCATTTCTTTTCTATTTGTTGTCTCGTTCTGGGTAGGTACACTTAATTTATCTTTTGCTTCATCTCAGTAAAAATTTGGAACTTTTGATCAGAGTTATCTGTGAGAGGGGTGGGACTTTCTTATAGCTTTTACCTTAGCCTTCTCAAACCATCAGGTCATTGAGGACGTCTCCCCTGGGGTACTGTGACATACTCCTAAATAGAAAGAGGTTTCATATTAAGGTGATAGTGATAGGTAATCCTCCTTGTTACGCCAATTCAATATCCACTTTCCTTTGGCTTTCAGCAAGTACAAATTGCACGATAATAGACAAAAAGAAACCAACAAGAAGATGGTAGCCACTGTCAAGAAAAGGAGGATCCTAATAGGCATTGTAAACATTGAGATGTAAATGAACACACAGAACAAAATGTCTAGAAACTTCATCCAGAATTGTGTCCAAAGTGGCTAAATTCCAAGGGGAAGGAAAGGGAAGCTACCGATACAAAAGAAGAAGCGGTAAAGAACTTGTGATTTGGTCAAATCCGTAGTTTGCACCACATTGCAGCAGCACAAGGAAAGTGGGGATAAGCATGAACTATTTCAAATCAAATTTCAAGTGAAGAACCAAAAGATAAATTCTCTATTTGACAGTAGTTCTTAATTTGATCTAGTTTCTGAAACATTAGTTGATGAGATTGGTATAGAAACCTATGATCTAGTACAACCAAGTTCATTAGTATGGTTGCAAGGGAAATTTTTTATGAGAATCACTTGAAGATGTAAAATCAAGTGTGTCATTAGTGCTATCTATGTTGATGAGGTAAAATGTGAATTTTCACCATTGGAAGCCTGTAAGGTGATGTTGGGTAGCCCATAAATGTGGGATAGAGATGATACCTTCTACATGAGAGAAAACAAGTACCGCTTGGTCAAGGGTGGCAAGAAGTTCCTCATCAAAGCACATCAAGAGAGAAAGGGAATAACTCCTCTAGCAATGCAATAAGGGCAGACAAGTAGGAAACAAGCCACCTTCATAAGCAATGGAATGGAGGATATGCAAAGGAAAATGGAGGCCTTGTGATTCTATCTCCTTAATGGTCCAGATTTTGGGGACCAAAATCCTACAAATAGTGAGGTGTGATATGAATTGATCTTGACATATACTTGTAAATTTTGTAAATAAACATGTTTTGTTTTATTTCATTTTATTTTGTCTGTTGGCACAAGAAAAAGGTGAAACAAACAACTGTGATGGTTGGGCTTCCAAAGGTAGTTCATTAAAAGAAATGAAGATTGTATTGGAGGGGGGAGATGGAGAGGAAATGAAATAAAATATGGTAGCATAAGCATGAAGAACTCGGGGATAACTTGGAAGATTGTCCCTAAGCATAAGCAATATGCACTATCGTCACTAAGTAAGAATGCATTAAATCTTTGACTAAGAATGCATGGATCACCTTGCAAAAATTTCCTATACCTAATAAAATCCCCACATAATGGTCTTCCCATTTGGAGTTCCAGGAGTTCCCATGTGTCTATGTGTTAACTGCTTATGTGATTGGGTTCTAGTTTCATTGTTAGTTTAATAAGTACAGTTCTCTAGTGGTGATAATAATATTTTTTGGAAATTATTTTACCGTTAATTAATCCTAGCATCAATTTTCCCATATTAAAATTGTAATGGTCTCCATAGTCCATTGACATAATCCTTGAGACAACGGTTTGTTCCCAAGACATGTAAATTCAAGTTATTGTCGAGTTAAGATTGAAGGTCCTGCTGGAATGACATTACCTTTGAATGAATTCTTGAATTGAGCATTATTCAGTTTACTTGCATAGTATTGAAGGATAAATCATTTTTTTTCTATATATTTCCATATCCATGGCCTTTTGTTCAAATTGGTCGGTTTATTTACACGTTTGGAAAAACTAACACATGAATCCCAGTACCAAGGGTTTGCATCTACTAATTGACCATCAAGGATATAGTTCGATGATTTTTTGTATTGAGTTGATGATATCTAAGGAAGAGTGAAGGGTTCTCGTGAGAGATTGGTACAGACGAATTCCAACAAAAGAGGACCATTCAAAGACCAAGAGCATGGAAGAGAAAGATACATGTTCTTGGTGGAATGAAAATTCTCCCAAAGTTGAACTGTAAATGCAATCGTCTCCAAGGAATAGTGTGGCTTAAGAGATTCCTCAACATAGTGAACTAGTATTGTCCTACCTCCACAAAGAATGAATATAGTTTCGTTACCTAAACAAGGTACAAAAATTCTCAACAAGGAGAAGGCATTGAAAATTGCTCAGAACATTCAACCCAAGCTAGACAAAAGCAAACTTATTCCGCAATAATCATATGTGTTGGCGAATTGAGTAGACTATCACTCCCTCAATTACATATCACACACCCACCCTCATGCATGTGAGGGTGGGGTTGGGAGGAGATACTAGGGAAATATTATTAATAATATGTCTCTAGTATCTCTCCCCAGCCCCACCCTCATGTGTAGGTGGGAGAAGATACTAGGGAAATTTTATATTTATTAATATTTGTTTAGTATATCCCCTCACCCCCACCCTTATGAAAATATTTCATGAGGGTGGGGGTGGAGGGAGCTACTAAGGAAATAGTATTATTAATATTTCCCTAGTATCTCACATAATAAGATTCGCTTAGTATATTTCCCCACCCAATCTTCACCCTCATGTAATAATATTTCCCTAATATCTCCCCTCATCCTCACTCTTACCTTTATGAGGGTGGGGGCGGGGGGATATACTAGGGAAATATCATTGTATGAGGTTGAGAGTGAGGATGGGGGTGGGGGGAAATACTGAAGAAATAGTATCTTTAATATTTCCTTATTATCTCCCACACCCTCACCCTCATGTAATAAGATTTCCCTAGTATATCCCCACACCCCAACCTCATGCATGAGGGTGGGAATGAGGGGAGATGTTATGAAAATATTATTATGAGGGTGAGGGTGAAGGTGGGGGTGGCGAGAGATACCAGGAAAATATTTATAAGATTTCTCTAATGTTTCCCCCCACCCCCACTCTCATGCATCAGGGTGGGTGTAGAGGAAGATATTAGGGAAATCTTAATGTGAAGGTGGGGGTGGGGATGGGTTAAGATATTTGGAAAGGTTGAGAGCTTTTAATTGTTAGGATCTCATTGTTTGATCTTGCATTGGTGTCGTTGGAGGTATGCACTTAAGGCCAAGATGAAATTATGAAAGTTCTTATTTTACAAAGTAATGTTGGCTTCATTTGGGTATGAACAATTTGACTAGAGAACTTATGAGGGAATTAGGTAGGTTGACCTAGCTTTGAATCCCAGAGCTATACTAGAATTAGTTATAAGGGAGCATTCCTATTGGTTTGGGAGCTCTAAGTATGTTGGGGAGACTTGATCTTCACTTCGACTGGCTAGAAGGAAACATTCTAAGTGAGCTAGGACAGTGCAAAAACCTAACTTTCATGGAATTGTCAATCAATAATCTTCAAGGTCTGATACCATTTGGTTTGGCTTCTTTGGATTGCATCAATAAGTTAGGCATGTCTAGAAATCATCTAACAAGAAGTATCAATAAGAGATTTCCACCTAAGTGGATGAATTTTATTTCCATTTAGTTGCAAAATAATGAAATTTCAGGGAGAATACCTCCGAAAGTGGGGATATCAAAGACACTCAAACTTCTATTCTTGTTTCACAATTCCTTCAAGTTGTCCATTCCATTGAAGATTATGAAGTGTTCAAACTTGCAGAAGCTCAATGTTTCACATAATTTGTTAACTTGTTTGATTCCTACTGAGCTAAAAAAATTAACATCTCTCATCATGCTTAATCTCTTTGGAAATGCCTTCATAGGAAGTATTCTGGCATAACTAAGCAAATTGAAGGCATTGGATATGCTAGATATGTTTTCCAATAATATGATGGGGTCCATACCAAAGGGCATATTCTGGAAACCTTCATTTGCAGATTTATCAATAGGGAAAGCTAAAGCTCTTGACAATTAACATAAATAAATTTTCATTCTATATTTCGTCAAGTCTCAAGGATTGCCATGGTTTGGTTAGAGTGTGGTTGGAAGAAAACCAACTAGAAAAATGTATGAGAGATGCCTTTGGTGAATACCCTAGCCTAGGTTTAAACTATAATGAGCTTTACAATGAAATTCCACTTGTTTTTGGTAAGTACAATAACCTTACCAAGTTGTCATTGTTTGAAATGTGATATTCAAATATGAGTAGGTACAAAAGAAATAAATCTAAAATTTAAAGTCTACCTAATGAATGTGGAGCACCTTAGCTATAAGGTTCCACTAACTCACTTTCCATATTTTTATTTTTTTCTTATGGAAGTGGGTGAGACCGTTTACTTCCCTTCACTTCGATGCCATGTCCTAACGCAATGTTCTCACTCTCAAAGTTAGTCACGTGTATAATGAAATCAAAATGATAAAACATAGCCCATATATATATATTCATGCTAAAGGAAAAATGATAAGCTGAGATTGCCCTATGGTTAAGGTAAGCTCAAGCTTGAAAAATCATTTTCTATAATAGTTATTGCATACAAACTATAATACCAAGATTAGATATTATACCTAATTTTCCATTATGAAAAGACTATATAGAATGGATTGAAGTCAAAGGTCTCCTTTGTTTTTGGGTGGTGGAGGAACCATGTTCCGTCATACATATTGTAGTGTAGATGCATATATCGATGATATAATTAGAGGCGATGTGCTTGGTGGCAAGGAAATGGTGTAGATGAAGCAATATCTATTAGAGGAATAAAGTGTACAATTGTAATCATTGGGATAATTGATCTTAAAGGATTTAAGACAAAAATTATGAAATGTTTTGAAAATTACAATGTCTCCAAAGGTTAACTTAGAAACTTAGGACATGAAGTTTTGACCAAAAATTAATAGGAAAAGTTCATAAATCTTGCCAATATCATATCAAACTACATTATTCGTCCATGTAGCAAATAAAATAAAAGTTATCATTTTTAAACAAAATTTTGGATATATCAAAAAAATTAGACTAGTGGTTGCAAAGATGTAAAAAAAGTTCACAAATCCATTACTAAAAATCCATGCTAAAATAGGTACTAATAAACAAGTCATGAGTCATGATAGAATAAATATATGGGCGTGCTTAAGGGATGTGTGATGGGCCAGGGAGTATGACACATAATCCACTTAAGGCCTTCTGTACAGCTGTTGTGCGGTCATAGATTTTGTCACTGTCTGATGGGCCAGGGAGTATGACACAAAATCCACTGGAGGAGATCCCGATGGAGAAGGAAGTTAATGCCCTCATGGGAGAAGAGGATGAGGCCATCTGGTGACAGGCGGGGATTTTCTCTACAAATGATCTGGCAGGTTTTAATGGTGACTTTAAGGCGTTGAGGGAAGCGGTTAAGGCTCAGATCTTGGTGCTAGTAGCGGAGGGTGGTCATACTAGTTCTGGTTTTGTTCCGTCTGTGTCTGCTCAAAGGCAGGACTCTCGCACCTTTGGGAATATTGGAGTGAAAGACACTATAATTTACAGTGTGGGTGCAGGTGGCAAGTCATTAGATACGGGAGGAGTGCCAGAAGTTGGGACTAGAGCAAGTCATATTGCTGTTAAGAAGAGGCAGGGTCAGCGTCAGTATCGACATTGGGTTCCAAACCACTCAAAATGAAAACTAATGTTGGGCGATGATGTGGGTCTAGAACATACAGTGAGCCTCGCTTTATTAACTTTGGTAGGGAGGTTTTCGTATAAACATAAGTGTAAAATGACAATAGAGGAGTGGATTTCGGTAAATTGGCAACCATTGTTGGGCTATTGTCCAAAGGTTTCTTACCTTACTAAAGGATGGTTTGGCTTTCAGTTCAAAAGGTTATAGGATACAAAGTTGATTTTAGGTAAAGCATGGTGCTTCAATGGAGGTAGTTTAATGGTTAAAAGGTGGAGGGTGAGTTTCAATCCTGCACATGATTACTTTAGATTCTTTCATTTCTGGGTGTTGTTGTTGGGACTACCGCTGCACTTTTGTCACACTAAAGCTTAGGAAGCTATAGTGAACAGTCTAGGGAAGTTCATTGATGTAGATCTCGATGCTTTAAAATCCACAGATAAAAGAATGTGTAAAGTACTTGTGGAAATTGATATAAATTCTGGTCTACTTGAATCCTTGGAGATTAGCTGGCGTGGTCTCCATCTCATTCAGTCTATGGACTACTTAGGAATACCGTTTAGATGTACTAAGTGTCAGAATACAGGTCATCTATGGAGGGACTGCTTGGGACCACAGGACGAGGAGGTATCAGAGGGTACACTGTTGGGAAGATCCTCTCGACTTGAGTCGCCAGGGATTGAGTCTGCAAGCTACAGTCCATGCAACTACGAATATGAGGATCGGACTATGTCGGGAACAACTGCGACCATCTCTAGTAAGTTAAAATCGGTATGTCCTACTCTCTTTCATTTGTTAGCAGTCTGGGAAAGACATTTTTTGGATGAGTCAAATTTCTTTGATACTCGATCTGGTATTATGGATTGTTCATATGGCTAGGCAGAACAGTCTGTAGGAGATTTAGTTAATCTCCCTAATATTGGTCACCTATCAGGGAGGGTGGGGTGTGTACTACATTGTGAAGAGTTAGTCACTACTTTGAAGTGTGTTTTACCACCGAATGCCTCCTTAGCAGGTGTTTTACCGACGAGGAGTGATTGTAGACCTCATAATCTGCTGGGAAGGGTGGACTCTAGAGCTTCCTGTGATACTTTGGACAGTTTACTATGAGGCTGTCGGGAATCCAACTTGGGGGATAGTGAGCTTGGTTATGTTCTGGAGTCACTAATGCCCACTATTAGAGAGGTGCATTTCTCGATAGCTATTCCCACCTACAGAGGGAATTCAGTTTACCATAGACCAGATTCCGATGGGGGGGGAGGGGTCCTCCAAATCCTTGGGTGGGGACACTATTAAAGAATATTCATGGTCTAGGGGACTGGGGTTAGAAATCTCACCTATAAAGACTAGAAGTGCCAGGAATAAGAAAGAGGCATTGAGCACATGTTTAGAGGTGACAAATCAGTTGGGTACAAATGATTCAGGGGCACTTAGAGGCCTTAAATACCTAGCGAGAGTGAAGACATGATTTTTCTCACCCTGAACATTAGAGGGGTGGGGGGGACCCTGAAATCTGCCTCCCTTCAAAGATTTCTTCGAAGGACCGGACCGGATATCATTTTTCTTCAAGAGACTATGGTTGAAGATTCAAAATATCGTTCTCTAATGCTTATTCATCATCCTACCTGGCTTACCTGTGCAGTCAGTGTGGTCGGGTCATCAGGAGGGCTTCTCGTCTCTTGGGATCTGAATATTTATGATTTTGTTCCTTATTTTTGTTGTGGAAACTTGTGGTGGGATTCTGCTTATAGGTTTTTATTTGGAGCTTAATCAACCAGTTACATTGTTGAATGTATATGGGCCTTGCATGGAGAGGAAAGTATTTTGGGATAAGTTGGCGACCAATGGTATTCTTGACAACAGGAACCTTATAGTAGCAGGGGACTTAAACCTAACACTTGGAGCTGGGGAGATTTGGGGAGCGACTACTCAATTAGATCCACTCTCAACTTACTTTACGGAACTCTTTGATAAGGTGGGACTTGTCGATGTATTACCGGATGCAGTGGTGCCAAGTTGGAGGAATGGTCGTAGTGGAGATGACAGTATTTCAAAGAGAATGGATCGAGTGCTTGTATCCGAAGAATTGTTTGTTGGATTAGGATTGTATAAGTCATGGGTTGATTATCCCTATTTTTCGAATCATGCTCTGGTAATTTTAAGATTAGAAAAGGTCACTCGCCCAAAGGTCTATCCTTTTAAGTTCAATGTCAGATGTCTTACAGAGCCAGAGGTCATGAATATTTCTTCTACCATCTAAAATGATCTGAATTATCTAGTTGAACTTGATGTACATCAAAGATTCATAAACAAGTTGAAATATCTAAAGACTCATTTGAAATTATGGGCTAAGGAGAACATTAGAATTCAGGAGGAAAAATTAAAGGGTCTTGAAGAGTTATTGACTGATAATCTACTACAGGAGGCTCGGGTACCATGCTCGATAGCCAGAGAGAAAAATATCAAACTTCTGGAGTCAGAGAGGGATAAATTACTCAGAGATGAAGAGGAAAAATGGAGACTTAGGAGCAGAATAGTGTGGCTAAAGGCGGGTGACAAAAATACGAAATTGTTTCATAATTTTTCGAGCTACAGGCAGAATAAAAAACAAATCTAGGAGATTTGTGATGATGAAGGGAAAGTTCACAATGGCGTGGAGGCCGTAAAGAATGAAGTAGTAAAATACTTTAAGGCTTTCTATAGTAAATCAGAAGAAGAGTACATTGAATATCAGGTGAATACAGCTGGTCTCTTCCATTGTATGGTTAATGTGGAGGACAAAGATGGTCTGGAAAGGATGTGTACTAAGCAGGAGCTATGGGAGGTACTTAATTATTTTTCAAAAGATAAAAGATTGAGTCTTGATGGGTGGTCTGTAGAGTTTTATCTTCATTTCTTTGATCTTATGGGCGATGATCTGTTGGCGATGGTGGAGGACTTAAGACTGCGAGGCACAGTAAAAAATTCTTCAAATGCCACTTTTCTAACTTTGATCCCAAAGGTTAACATACCTAATTCCCTTGGAGATTACAGACCTATAGCCTTATGTAACCTTTGTTACAAGATGATTACAAAGATTATAGAAAATAGGGTGAAACCTATTTTGTCGCGATCATTGTCGGAGGAACAATTAGGTTTTCTCAAAGGGAGGCATATTTTGGATGCGATTGGTACCACACAGGAATGTATCCACAGTATAAAGGCTAAGAAGTCAAAATCTTTGATTCTGAATTTAGATCTCAAGAAAGCATATGACAGTATAAATTAGGATTTTCTTCGCTTAATTCTGATCTAGACGGCTTTTAGTATTAATTTTACAAATTGGATCCTTGGATGTGTAACCAGTGCAAACTTTGAGGTTTTGATCAATGGGGAGACATATAAGGCGTTCAAAAGTGGAAGAGACTTGCGCCAGGGGTGCTTGCTATCACCTCTGTTATTTATTCTTGTGATGGAAGGCCTTAACCATCTTCTGAAGAAAGGTTTGTATGAGGGGAAGCTCACAGGTGTCAAGGTTTCAAGACTAGTCAAGATCTTGCATCTGTTCTTTGTTGACGATGTTTTAATTATGACTAAGGCTTCGATGGAGGAGTGGATTGAACTAAATAATATCTTAACATCCTTTTGCAGAGCCTCAGGCTTGAGTATTAACTGGTCAAAATCTATCTTTTATTACTCTGGAATACCTGCTAATGAGATTGAAAGATTTAAGGCTCTCTTCCCTTGTGGATTTGAGGAACTGGCCAAAGGCTTTAGGTACCTGGGCTATTTTCTAAAGGCAGAAGCATACAAATAGGAGGATTGGCATTGGCTGCTCAAAAAATTACAAACTCAGATCGGGTGGTGGTGTAATAAATGGTTGTCCTTTGGGGGACGTTGCACACTTGTTAAATTGGTGCTTGAGGGCCAGGTGATATACTGGATGGCATTGGTTGCAATTCCTAATTCCATTTTACACAAAATTTGTATGTCGATGTTTAAATTCCTGTGGTATGGATTAGAGGGTAGGGATCGTATTCACCTTTGCAACTAGAATCTCTTAGCGAGACCAAATCATCTGGGACGTTGGGGTATTAAGAATATACACTTTTTTAATAAAGCCCTGGCTGCTAATACTCTATGAAGAGTATTAACAAAGGATGGGATTTGGAGCAAAGTAGTAAAAGATAAATATATTTCAAATTTCTCAATTACCACTTGGCTTCGGGATGCTACTT
>ML779223.1:90873-111820 GCA_009831015.1 Picea engelmannii
TTGATGCATGTTTGAAACACTTCTTGATGAGGTTATGGCACATGTTTGAGGTACATGCATTGGATGTTTTGGTATATTCCTTGAGGCACATCTTGGATACTTGGCATATGATTTGTTGTATGATATATTCTTGAGGAATATCGTGAGTGATATGGAACATGTTTGATGGTATCTCTTGGTACACTTTTTATGGATGTTATCACATGCTTGAGGCACATAGTTTGAGGTACATCTTGGCTACATGGTTAAGTGATGTTATGGTACCTTTGTACCTGGTTTGGTATATGTCATGGTTTTTATAGGAACAGCTTTTTTATTTTGGTACATGGTTAAGGTATACACTTGGTATATGGTGGCATATGTATGAGGCACATTATTTCGTACTTGGTTGAGGCACATCATTTAGTATATAGTTGAGGCTTGGTACATGGTACATGGTTTTGGTATATGATTGAGGTATATCGTTGGATTCTCATCATTGATGTTATGGTACCTACACTTGTCATATATTATGGTACATGATTGGTAATGATAGTACATCTTGGTGATGTTATGGTTCATGAGTTGATACATTGCTAGAAGAAATTCTTGGTGATATTGGTACATGGTATTGTACAAGTTTTGGTACATGATATGGTACAAGTTTGGTACATGGTTGATGCATGATATGGTATAGGTTGCGGTACATGGTTGATGTACATGATATGGTACATGGTTGAGGTACATGATATGGTATAGGTTCGGGTACATGGTTGATGTACATGGTATGGTGATGGTTTGGTATCCATGTGAGTGTATCTAGTTACAATTGATTTATGATGGTATATCAGTGACAGAGATAGTGACAGGAACAATGACAGGTTGGATGATTGGTTGATCATTGGATATAGGTTGATGTGACATAATGACAATGATTGGTTGATGTGATAGTGACAGTAACATGTTGGTTGATGACAATGGAACTTACAAGTTCATCATTGGTAGTGACATTTTGAGTCTACACTTATATTTCAAGGCGGTAGGATGGGGCAAAGAAAGGGGGTTGTATCCTCCTTCCGGTTGGGGCCAGAGAATACAGGTAGTTGGAGCTTCCTTCAAGTTGGAGCCTATAAATCAAGGGGGTCATATCCTGCTTTTGGTTGGAGCCAGAGAACACAAGGAGTTGGAGCTTCCTTCATGTTGGATCCTGTAAACTAGGTGGTTAGAGCCTCCTTCCAGTTGTAGCTGGAGAATTCAAGGAGTTGTATCTTCCTTTAGGTTGGAGCATGTAAATAGGAGGTTGGAGCCTCCTTCCAGTTGGTGCTGGAGAATTTGGAAGTTGGTGCTTCCTATGAATGTATTCTTGATATATATAAGAAAACATTATGTAGTTTTCTCCCATTTGGGTTTCCACGTAAACTCTGGTGTACTGTGTATATGTGGTTGTTTATTATGCACTGATGAATGAGATTGTTTATGATCCAATGATATACAGAATGCATAAGTGATAAACTATTAAATATTGTTGATAAAGTTGAAGCTTATGTATATTGTGATTGAAAGTGGTAAAAAGTGCTCATATTGATTCACCACCCCACCCCCCCGCCACCCCCACCCCTACTCAGTAGTCCAAAAGTAAGTTCTATGTGCATCATCCATGTCTCTAGTTCTCATTATGAGTTGAATTTTCTCTATTAGTACCCTTAAGTATGAAAAATGTGCATGCAACACAATTTGTTACCACTATTCTTTCCATAAATTATGTTTCTTAAGTCATAATTATGGATGAATATATCGATTCTCCCATCCAATATATTTCCAATGACTACTCTCTTTCTCAAATATGAGCTCTGAGCTGGAATTTACACTCATTTGAATATTGTTAATTTACCCCCTTTTGTGCACTTTTCTTCTAGGTGTAATTAACCCCACACACCAACTTTTGTCACATGTATAAGCAAATCTGACAGGAAACAAGGAAACTTTTGTATGAGACATAGATAATAATGATGAAAAGGATTCATATCAACTCTTATATTTCTAATATAATTCTCTATTAAAAAACTGCAGCAATATAGAAATGGCAGCTTTGTCATTTTTCACCCATTTTTCCATACTTAGAATTTTTAGCCAAACTGGTTATCTCCCAAACTGTACACTTCTGGAAAACATTCACTAAACTAAAGTTGTCTAGATTGATGAGTATACAAAATGTTGAGTAAACAAAATTTTCCAATTTTGAGATCTAAGGTCACTTTTGCTCCTCTGAAAATCCCAAAAATCCCCAAACAATGGCCTAGAATAGTGGATTTTGTCCCATTTCACATCCCCATTACAAACCCCTTAGATTTTATCCAATTCCTTCATTGGGTATTTTCATGTCTACTTTTTGAACTCTGTCTAAAAATTTCAGCTTAATTTGGATCTCAATTACTAAACTAGACCTAGATCTTTAAAAACCAATGTTTTGAACTTTCTGGAAAAGTCGAGCAGAAATGGCTAGTGGCCCTAAGTAACACTTTTTTAAATCTCCTCAGTCTGGAAAAAACCCCAAAATTTTTATCTCCATCTAAGTTATTCTTCTCTAGTTATGGCCAAAATAAGAAAATGGCTCCATACTTGGTTTTTTCTTTAACTGTGGGAAACGTTTGCCTATAGCATCCTTGTTAATGTGGTTGTTGATGTGGCCTTTTGGGTTCACATGGAACCCTAAGGTGATCCCATATCATACTCTTGGCCACCCTATTCCTACCCCATCATCCTTCTTCTCTTTCCTCTTTCTTCCTCTAGCTCTTCTCCTTTCTATTTATTTTATTTTATTTAACCTTTTGGGCCCCACCATACCCAACTGCCCACGTGGTACCATGTCCTATCACGGATGGGATAGGGGTCCCACTTCCTATTCCATCCATCCTCATGGCGCCCCTTCATTGTCCACGGGGATGGTAGGATCCCATCCCACACTCTTTTTCCTTGGCGCGTGCAACTTGCATACTCCTAAGATCTAATGGTGGAGAATAGAGTAGATCGACGGTCCATAATGATTTTGTGGGGTCAAACTTCTCAGGAGTTATAGGCCCTATGATATGCAATACCAAAAATCATTGTGTCCTACGTGGCACTCCCTCATTCATTTTTCATGCTCAAAAAATTTTTCAAAACCGCTTTGTTAACCCTACGATACCACATATGGTATCAGGGCTCACCACCTTGTCCAGTATGGCACCTACGTCGAATATTGGTCCCACCACCATGCACTACAGACCCCTAACATTTCCATCGTGTCCTACCACCCCATCAATGTGGCTTTCCACCATGGACATGCCATTGTGGTAGTCCACATCACCACTGCCACGCCACCTGACAAGTGGCCTCCACGTCACCACTGATGTCATGTACGAAAAATTACCCAAATTTTCCAAAAATTCCCAAATTGAAAACTTATTTTTTGACTTCCATGAAAGCTTTGTAATTAGCTTTTTATGGCCAATTTAAGCCCTTTTCATGTCAATTCAACCACTGTACCAGAAATTTGACACTCCTATGTCGATTTCTCAATGAATTTCATTGTAGAAATTGGGTCTTTCCATTTTCACCATGGTTGCTATGCAAATACCAAATTCATCCCATTACAAGCCTATAAGCATTTAATTGGAGATCAAAATTGGGGATTTTAACCCCTGAGCTCAATTTTCCCAAAATCACAAACAATTTCCTAGAATTTTGCCTAGAAAATTTGACAAACACATTGCAGACATCCTCTGAAATTTAAATCTGCAATTCCATCTTCTATGTGTTCTTTTTGGCCTGTGCAAGGTTGGTGTTGAACATGTGGCTCTGATACAACACTATAACATGCTTTAGACTCACTTATGGGCATATGTCACTAAAAATATGACTTCTGTCAAGCACTGAATTTATGAATTTTCTTCAATTCAACTCATTAATTCTCTAATACCATTTATTAATTAATATGCCTTGCATATGAACAAAATTATGCAGTCCTAACAACATATTTTCCTTGCACAGTTAAAATAAATATTCCATAATTGAATTAACATAATTAACCACATAGTATTCATCATAAACACATAAAAGAACACTTATCTTTTAATGAAAATTACCAACTAGTTGCAGACCTCAGACATTCCTCCCAACCATAGACTTGGTTGTTCATTCACTCTCAACAATAAGTAACCCCTGAGATGGGGCTATGAATCCACCAGGGAAAAGTGTATAGCGTCAATTACCACCTTTGAAGCAATGGCAAGCTTATTGGCCTAATACCTTTCCTATTTACATACTATTATTCCCCATACCTCCTTGAGACCTTTCAAAAATCATATTTTGGGAAGATGTACGCACCCTCGTAGTTATGGTACTCCCATACACATAGGATACTCAAGGGATAGACATGTAGATGTCAAAAAATGATTAAAAATATATATTTATGCTTAATTAAATGTTGAGTTGCAGGTTTGGATAGTTTCCTAACCCCTTTTTCCCATACTCAATCTTCTCTAAACAACTAGAGACCGCTTAAAATGAGTGTTTGTCCAAGGAGAAAGGTAACGACAAGTAATGGTTCTTTGCACACATTAAGAAAACCTCTATTTGGCTAACCCCTCCAAGTTTGTAAACCCTTATACATCCATGTTGTTGTTGGTTTGACTTGAAAACCCTTGTTTTTATCCTCTTTACGATCGCCAACTTATCTTGCCAAGATTTTTCCCTTATATTCTCTTTGGGCATGTGGTGGATTTGGAGTCAATACCATATTGTATAGCAAGAGAAAGGGTGGAGGAACCTAGGATTTCTCTCAATTGGTTAGCGTTGCACAAGACATGTATAAAGTTGTAACCACCTTAATTGTTGAATAAAAATAAAAACTCCTTTTGAAATATGTTGTATTTGTAACATTTTGTTTGCAATCTTTTCATATATATTTTGTAGAACACTAGTTGTTGAGATTTTACTGTTATATTTCATTAGACTTATAGGTAGTTATTATTATAACTACCTCTATGTATAGTCTTGTATATTTAAGGTTCTTGCAGGTTGCAGAGAAGTTGTTGGAAAAGAGAAAAGAAACTACAATAATCGGGAATGACATCAACCATAGGACTCTAGGTGAGTCAATATTTCTCTCCTACCCAATAGTTAGTTATTTATTTTGAAATCAATTATTATATCTTTGTTGCATGCTCTTTTTGGGAATTTGTTTATGTAAAGTCATTGGTATGTTGCAGTATAGCCTACTATTGTAGGGGATTTTCCATGGAAGTAGAACTAGCAACCATATTGGGGATCTTTCTCCATTGTGGGCCTATTTATGGGTTTTTGTATTTGTTTTCTTGCTTGAAGTGTTTTTATTTTGTTTCAGGCTATCATTTATACTCATATTGATAGCTTATAATCATTTGAGTCTTTTTTTCAGTTTCACTTGAGCCTTTGTGTTGCCTTTTGCTATCTCTTTTTTATATTTTTGGGTATATATGTGTTGTGCGAGTTATCACATTTGTGTACACATACACATACAACTAGTATAGATAGTCACGTACACATGGTTTGCCTTGATTACAGGCGTGTACATCTTTCCATAAAGGGTTTTTTCAAATATTATTTGCCTGAAAGTTTTTGGGCCAGGTGCCTGGGGTCTCTTCTAAGGCTTTGAGACTCTTTGTTTTGTTGTCTTAGTTCAGTTTTTGTCAGTTTGATTCTTTTAAAGAAAATAAGAAAGTTTTGTGCTTTTCTTTTGTGAATCATTTTCGAGTTTTTGAGGGTAGTTTGGCAAGTTATTCCTCAAGATCTTTTTATCTAGAATAGTTTTCTGTTCTTGATAAGATTTTATAAGTCTGAGTTTCTTTCCTACCTTCTTTTTGCTATTTCTTGTTGGTTTTTAAGAAGAAAGGTTATCCTAAATCTTTCCTATTTATTTTATCTATTTAAACAAGAAAAATACGAAAATACTAATAGAAAGTATACATTAATATTATTTTCATCCCTTGCCATTGTATCACTAGAAAGAAAAACCTTTTTGTGTGCTTTCTCTTTTTACGGTCTTTTAGATTTTGATTTGCTCTTGCATTTTGAAATATTTTGCATTTGAAAAGTTAGTTTAGCTTCGACGAAAAGAATAGTCACTTCTTTTTAGTTTATCTACATTTTAAAGAAATTTTTGCATCAATCATGCAGATCATATAAAAGAAAAATTGCATCTTTTTCATATCATAAAAGAAAAGAGTTTGCTCCATTTGTATGAAGTGTTTAGCACTCATATTTTCAATGAAGAATGCGCATTATTGCATTTTATTTTCTTAAGTGTTTTTTTTTTTTTATGTTGAGTTTGTAAAACACCATTCAATTTCTCCCATTACCCTTACTGAGTAAACAACATCCCCTGTAAAATGAACATTTAACTAGAATTAACCAGAAATTTTCATTTTCTAGGGTAAACAAACTAGCTTAAGCTAGGGCCTTAGTTTAGGTTGGAGAGTTAATTTCTCCAAGGACAAAAAACCAACTTAAGATTCTGAGATATGGAGCGCAAAATCCAATTTTAATATAAGTATAGTCGAGAGCCTCCTCTAACACAAGATTTAAACATGAGGTTGCGTGAAGGAGATCCAAGGAGATAACCCCTCTAAAGTTTAACTAAGCGTAGTGGAGAGAACATATTTAGGGGGTTTCAGCAATGCCTTTACCTCTGTGAGATATGGTTCTTTCAAGGATTCAGTCTTTGTTACCCTACCCATACATTCAATCTCGACTATCAATTGTACCCCTCAAATGCTAACTATGAGTTGGTACCCTTAGTTGTTGTTCTTAGGAATCTCAGAGGTGACTGCAGGGGTTTCTCGTGGTACCCGAGGTAGACGTTGTATCCCACTTTTCATTACCTCTATAGGGTGCCCCATGAAATGTGGGTACTTGCACCAGGAAGGGATAGTTAGTGGAGGTTGGGGTAAATTCTTCTCACTCCTTCGTTCATTGGTTCATATGACTTAATCAACCCATGCCTTCATACGGAAGATCCTTACCTGAATTTGTTGCTACTACGGTCTCAATATCTAATCCACCTGAGTCAAAGTATTGACAAGGTTGTTTGTGATTGTTGTTGCTTTTAGGGATTTTATAGTGGTGTGCTCTGTGATCGTAGATTTCTTAGGAAGGTGTGTCGGTAATCACCTCAAGATGATAACTCAAAGTGGTTGATCAACCTCATCATTGGTCTAGGAGAATTCAAGGTATTTCTCCCGATCAAGTGGAAGTGAATCCTCCACCACCTCCTTTGAGGTGTCGACCCAATCTAACCAACAAATTTGTACTAGATAGTCTCGTCGAAATCATAGAGACAAATCCTGCAGAAACTAATGCTTATGCACCAGAAGTCACATGTGTATCAGATATCTAAGCTAAAGGTTTCATTTTTCCTTTCAATCCTTCGTTAATTGGACCCCATGATCTAGTTGTTTCACATATTCCAACTTCCGGATCGGATTTCGTTGACACTCACCCTCTTCAATGGGTCGTAAAGGAAGGAACTTCAGAAGTGTTTGGGTTGGGGGTCCTTCAACACCCACCTCGGCAATTATGTCAGGAGGAATCCTACCTCATTTCATATCTAAACAAATGACTAATGTGGTAATACACAATAGTCGTGTCGATCAACAACTCCACATTGTTGATAGTAGGGTCCACTCAACCTTTGGGTGTAGCCTCACCATTACCTTTGGTATCTAATTATTTTTCATTTGGTATGCCATTAATAGGCATATACTAGAATGTATCAGTTGGTTCTCAGTAGGTTCCCCAAGATACTAATGTTGGTACAAGGAGTTCTTTGATTCTGTTCCAAGCTTCCCCTTGGGGTGGAGTTCATATTCCTCCAGTGTTTCCCTCTCTTGGAAGTGGGCCTTTTCTGACTTCCATCCCTAATCCCTTCGTGGGTTGGGGCGAAGCGGATTCCATTAATCTGTTAGCATACCATCTTATTCTAACCCATTAACATTATATGGTGGGTTTTGGAGTAATCATTTTCCCTCATTTGGAGTGTCAACAAGGGGAAACCCTTTCCAAATATATTGGAATCCCATGCAATGGTCCTACTTTTTGCAATGGATTTCGCTAGGGGGAAACCCCTTTCTCGGTTAGAACATCCAAATGCAAGGAATTTTTCCTTTGCAAGGGGTGCCAGTGAGAGGAAATCCCATTTTTCCATACCGGAACGAGATGGGTGGAGGTTTTATTCCATTTAACCAGGGTCAACAAGGTTTCACTCAAAACCATGGATGATCGGCAGGCTCTTCCTGAAAACCTGGTGCCAGTACCAATCCAGGGTATTCCTTTCTATCTGGTTCTTAACCTGGAACTTCCAATCTTCCTATTTGTTATTATGGGCCCCAATCGAGGCTACTTTTTCTGGAAACATTGAACTTGCTAGGCATGTCCAAGCTTATGAATGATCTGGTTTTCCATGATATGAACTGGCCACCGATTCCCACAAATTTTCCCTTGGACATCCCTAAGTTCGAAGGCAAGTCTGGTGAAGATCACGATGATCATGTGATGACATTTCATCTATGGTGTTCATCAAACTATTTGAACGATGATTCGTTCTGACTTCATATTTTCCAATGCACTCTTATGAGAGTCTCAACGAAGTGGTACATCAAACTTGACGATGGAGCATTTAACAAATTTAAATATCTAGCTTTGGTTTTCCTCATCCACTTCCAGCTTCCTATCCGTTACGATGCCAGCACCAACCTCCTGTATACACTTAAATAAGACAAGGCCACTCACATCTCAGATCATATCCAGAAGTGGCAAAGAAGGAAGAGGTTGATCAAAGACAAAGTTTCTCCTGAATTATTGTTGGAATGGTTCTTGAAGTCTTTATTTACATACATATCTAAATATGTATCTACATCAGGAGTCTTCCCATAAGAAGAGGCGATCTTTAGGGCCCAACAGCTAGACTTGATACACAGTCTAGGATATTTTATGAGATTATACTAGATGCACCATGACCTAGTTTCGATCCATCGAAAGAAAAAATCGGACCACATGTTGATCACATTGTAGGGTCCATTAAAAGCACAACCACATATTTGGTTACCAACCATATGCAACAGATGACTATTCATCCATCTACAACTATTCAATCCATTGCTTCAACCATCCCCACCATCCAATCGTTGGATGTTCACGCTGTAAAATTGACGGGCTCGAAGGGTACCTGAAAACTCAGAGGTAAAGGTAAAAAGGGAAAGGATAAGAAAGGAGGTGAAGGTAATAAAAATTCCAAATTTGATGCAAAATCTAGAGGGAAAAATAAGGAGAACAAGAAGGTGAAAATCCCTTGCAATATTTGTGGGGGTGATCAGCTTACCCATCAGTGCCCACAAATGGAAGAGGCCCACCACCTGCTAATGCAGCCAAAACATATTGTACTAAAGAATTTGTTCCTACAAGGGAAAAATATGCAAGTGGGCTCTTCTACTGCAAATCTATAAGGGGGAACCCCACGTGCACATTTGTTGGATGGATCAATGTCATTCATCAACATGGTGAACCATAAGAAAGAAGAAAAGGTAGATTTGTTAACAAAGTCTCATGATTATGGTAATCCTGAGTCGGCGTCTAAAGGAAAAGAAACTTTATATCCTCATAATCATCTCCATATAGAGAAACCTGAGAAGGAAACAATGCCACGAATACCGAAAGGTGTGTATAAGCGGGTGTCACATAACCCCAATGCTCAAGTTTCTCCCAAGTATTCTATTGTTGAGGATTTGGCTCAGACGCCTTGTGCAATGTCTGCCTTAGAGGTGCTCCAAAGTTTCCCTATGCAAGGAGCTGCATTATTGTCCACGATTAGGGATGTTAACTCTTCGAGCCAACTCGTTATGAAGTTTGATGCTACTGAAGTGAAGCCTCTCCTTCCTCATCATGTATCCTTCCAAATTAATATTGTGTACACAAAACACGTTATTCGGACGACCGTCATTGAAAAAGATGCTTCGACGTGTGTCATGTCCTTTTATTGTTGGAAATCCATTGGCTCTCTAGACAATCCTTCAGACTACACGGGCTCATTTCCTCTTTTCTAGTCCAGTTAGGAGGAAAGTATGTTTCTCTAGAAGTTGAAGTAGTCGATGCTATGCTCGACTATAATATCTTGTTAGGAAGGAGTTGGACATATGCGATGACAGTTGTTGTCTCATTGGTTTTCCAATTTTTTTGTTTCCCCCATGAAGGGAATATAATAACGATCGACTAGATTTTGTTTAACCACCTTGACTCCGTGGAAAATCCAGGATCTACGGTCCCATTGATAGAAAACTATTAGATGACAACTGAGAGAATTGGTGTTAGAATGTATCCTTCGCTTATGGGAACATTTAATTACTCAACAATAGTTTCTTATATCCACGCTACCTCAGTCGAATATCAAAATTCGAACCCCTAGGTCCCCGTTACACGAGTCGTTTTGTTTAGAACCTTGTACTTTGAATATATGTGGGTGTTACCCTTGCCGTATGAATTGGTAAAGGGTCATGTGCATGTCAAGATGGCCATGCCACTATCTGTAGAAAATATTGCTTATAAAGCAATCTAGCAAGCTACTATAGACCTTAATCTGACTTCTTCGTGGACAGATGAAGTCGATCAGTTTCCAGAGCCTATTTGGGCTCAAAATTCTTTGAATTCCCTCGACTGCCTTGACACTTTATTTCCTTCTAACGAAACTATTATAAAGGAAATGATAAGGCCAGAATGACCATGGGAGGATATGCATCATCGACCATACTTTCTTCCCGAAATCAGTCGATTCGAAAGATTAGAGTTTCAGTCAGTTGTGGGTAGAGGTGTTGATCATCTATGAACCCCTTGATAAAGCACGATGTCTATGTCGAAGGGAACATGGATGATATATTGAAAAAGATTGTGATCAACATCTCTACAACCCCTTGCATCATGGGAAACATTTTTATCAGTGCAAACTATTCCCTCGAAGATATCCTCACATATACCTCTTTGTTTAAAGAGTTTTGTGACGTTTTCACCTAGTCTTATGAAGAGATGTTGGGAATTGACCCTCGCATTGTCAAACATGAGGTTAGTACCTATGAGAATGCTAAGCCTATTCAGAAAAAGTTACGACTAGTAAACCCTGAGAAAGAAATAACTATAAAGACTGAGGTAGAAAATTTACTAAGGAAGGTTTTATTTCGTTGGTTCCTCTCACAGAATGGGCATCAAATCCCATTTTTGTTGATAAAAAGAAAGGAACCATACACGTTTTTATGGATTTTCAATACCTAAACAAGGCTTGTCCCAAGGACAACTTCCCCACACCCTTCATTGACCGGATTATCAATGAGTGTGCGGGAAGTGAAATATTTTCCTTCATGGATGTATTTTCTAGATACAATCATATTCAGATCTGGCCTGAGGATCAGCACAAGATGTATTTTATCTATACTTGGGAGACTTTTAGATATTGAAAGATTCCTTTTGGCCTTAAAAATGTTGGAGCTATGTTTCAGCGGGACATGTCATTTGATTTCCATGATTTGAAACATATTATTTGGGCTTATCCGAATGACCTCGTTGCTCACTCTCATAAGAGAATAGATCATTCAGCTCATCTTAGAATTGTTTTCGAAAGATGTTGTTATTGTCATTTTCGATTGAACCCGAATAAATACATTTTTTGTGTCATTTCAGGGAATCTCTTAGGTTTCATAGTATCCAATAAGGGGATCAAGGTTGATCTATTAAATGTGGAGGCAATAGCTCAATTTCCACAGCCGCGAAATATTCGTTAGTTTCATAGTCTCCAAGGAAAGGCCAATTTCCTTCGTCGTTTCATTGCAAACTACACCGACATCACCAAGGGCTTTATATACTTGCTAAAGAAAGGGGTCCCATTATGTTGGGACGAATTCATGAAATGATCCTTCAATGCACTTAAGAATCCAGTCATGACATCCCCTCTCCTTATTCCTTCGGACTATAGCAGGGATTTCTTGATGTATATCGTAGTAGAAAAATCCACAGTCAATATGGTTTTGGTTCAAAAAGATGATAGATTGCAAGAGAACATAATTTATTATCTCATTCATGGGATGAATCGCCCTGAACTCAACTATTCGCATGTCAAGAAGATAGCCTTGGAAACTGTTCATGTTTTCCAGAGATTATGAAATTACATTTTACTTCAAATAACCACTGTAATTACAGATGTCAATCCATTTCAATATGTCCTCACATGGCGTATAATTCGGGGAAAATGCAATAAATGAATTGTCATTCTACAATAATTTGAATTAGACTTCATTTCTTCTAAGTCTAAGAAATATTTGGTTTTCACAGAGATGATGTCATAATTTCCCCAGGAGAATGAGGAACCCATGATTACAGATTCGCTTCTAAACGAACATCTGTTCCTTATCTCTTTCGATGATCCTTGGTACATATATATCCTTATATATCTCTAGACTCTCAAATTTTATCCACATTATTCACAGGATGATCGACATCGGATTCTCCAACAGGCAAAGAATTACCTCATCATCGGCAACACTTTGTATCATCACGGATTTGATTCGATTTTTCGTCATTTATTAACCCATGAAGAAGTGGAGTCAGTGATAAATGATTTCCATAGTGGAGCATGTGGAGGTCACCTATCCGGGTTGGAAACAACCCAAAAAATCATGCGCATTGGGTACTTTTGGTCGACGATCTTTAAAGATTGTGTTGAAGTGGTCAAACGGTGTCATCCTTCCCAATTTTTTCTCAAAAAATGTGCATGCACCTTGATCTGTTGTTTCTCGTCATCATCATTGGTTCATTTAGAAAGTGGGTAATTGACTTCACTACATGCCAGCCACCATAGGCTAGGGGGGATTTTTACATCATCATGGAAATCGAATACTTTACAAAGTGGGAAGAGGCCATGCCTACTTTTGTGAATGACAGTGATACTGCATCTTTATTTTTGTTCAATCAGGTTGTCAACAGTTTTGATGTTCCAAGAGAGATTTTCAATGACCATGGAAGTCACTTTCAGAAACAAATGATGTTTGAGTTAGCATCAAAATTGGGATTTAAGTAGGAGAATTCATATTCTTATTATCCATAGGAAAATGGTCAAGTAGATGTCGTAAACAAGTCTCTCAAGACCATACTTCAACACATTGTCAATAAGAGAAATTATAATTTACATTTGATGCTTTATCCTTCATTATGGGCACATTGAACCTTGGTCAATACTACTACCGTATTTTCTCCTTTCCAACATGTCCATGGAGTGGAAGTAGTTATTCCTATTGAATGTGAAATTACTTTGTTAAAAATCAGGATTGGGATTCTACCTGACACAGAAAATTTAGAAGTATGTCTTTTTCACTTACAGCAGATAGATGAGTAACATTGTGATGCTTCCATTGTAAACGATATGCACAAGAAACATGTCAAGTCTCAATATGACAAGTTTGTCTGCCCAAGGGTCTTTTCTGAGGGTGACCTTGTTCTGGTTTATGATCGGAATAAGGACACATTAGGCCAATGGAACCAACTCCAACAACAATTCCATCTCACAGCCTCTCATTCCCCATCATCTGTCCCACCCTAGGAAGTGTACCTCTTCACTTCTCCATAGTCCTTCATTTGTACCACTTCCTTTTCAGGGCTTCAACAACAATCCGGTTGGGAATTCTCAAAGCTCTATGGAACTTGGAACACAAGGCTACTCTCAAGGAGTTACAACACCCACTAGGCCATCACATGGGGAAACCTACTCCTAACAATTCTTTCACACTAGAAGAATGTTCCACAAGCCTGACAACCTGCTTCTTCAAGCCCAAACCACCAAGGATTTAATGGGTTACAATGTTATAAGGTTACGGTAGTTCCTTAGCTCACTCTTTCCAGGAAAAGGTCAAAATGATGGAATGGAAGAATGGAATGAATTTCTGCTAAAAACCAACATTATGTTTGCATGTTCCCATCTTGACACATGGCACTCAAGGAACTACCTTTTGCTCCACTTGATGATTCATTCCTCCACTTAGAAACTTATGATAAAATAGTATCATAAGACTTATTAATTTAGGAATATATTATTATATTCCCTTGGCTTAAGCCCCCTTGACTTAGTCCCTTTTCCTTATATCCTAGCCCACTTTCCCTCTCATGGAGTCCTAGCCCCCTATATTATTTCGCCTAACTTTGTCTACAATAGTGATGTACATAGACATGGGCACGCAAGCCCCACACATCCTTTCTCACTAGCCTATAAAACATATGTACATTTACAATCTGGTGTTCAACCTGGGGGTATTACAAAGATGCTTTTCCCTCAAAACATGGAAAGAGTAGAATGTCAATTAAGGAAGTCTTGGCACTTTTCTTTTTAATATTGAATTAAATGAACTTGATAAAAACTAGGAGGATATTGAAGGAATCACTTGGGAAGATTGCAGGAGTCACAACAAATACTTGTATGTGCGAAATTAAGAAGTCCTAAAAAGAAACTTTACGAGTGCAAAAATTGTAATGAACTCTACCTACTAAAAGATGAAATTAAAATTCCCCAATACAAATAAATTAAACACAGGGCAATAGACCCATAATTTTTCCTCATGTATCTTACAGGATAAATAAAAACACATAAATACATTCATTTAAGTAAACCTTAAAAAAACATTCAAATTAATCATATATACACAGTGTAAATAAATATATAAAACACAACATAAACTTATCTTTAATTGTTGAACCAATTGGTTGCATACAGGGGATGTTCCTCCCATCCATAGGCATTGATTTTTCATTTATCTAAACAACAAGCTGCCCTTGATTTGAGGCTATGAGTCCATAAAGAGGTCTAACCCTTTTGGTTGTCCACTCTCCACAATCAACAGCCCAAAACCTAGGTTCTACTCCAACAACAATTCCAATTCATCAACTCTCCTCCCCGCAACCTACACAACTCGAGGAATGGGATCCCCCTTCTCTACCACACAATCCCTTAGGCATTCACACTTCCCTCGAGGGCTCTAGTTCACTTGGTTGGACAAGAATATCATAGTTGGGGACTCCAGGAACTCTCATCTACTCCAAGAGTGCTCATAATATCCTTCTCAAGGCTCTTGAGCCATTTCCTCAACAAGAAAATGCATCATAGGCACATAGGCGACAATTTAAGCATAAACACAGCCCAACAATGGTTGTCCTAACACACAACATGGTTGGTGCTCTTTCCTAGCACTCAAATCTCCTCTTGCTCTCCAAAACGAACATGTAAAAATTGTCCCAAAAATGAAGTTGAATTTCCTTTTCTTCTCAAGCAAGATTGACTCTCTCATTTCCCAAAAAGTAGTTGTACTCAACCCATGTTGTCATAAATTTAGTGAGTTGACTTTTCCCACCAACCACTCTTACATCACTTTAATATCTCCTTTTATATTGTTAACCATCCATCAACACTATGGGCATCCAATCTTTTTAACTTGTAGAATCACAAGCCAACATTAATATTGTATTCCCAAAACCACAAGGAAAACCTTTTTCTTTTTGTACCCAACCAACTTGATCATTACAGACCACTACTCCCATGTCCCTAAAACTCTAATGTATTTCAATAGGGGTTGACTCAACCTACGAAAGGGAATTCATATTCGTTGTAGATGAGCTTGAGACCATTCCAATTGCAATGTTTGAATGAATGTTTTACAAAATCTTCGATTAGCAAGATCATTTTCTGCAAGCTATAGGGAGAGTGTTATACAACATTTTGTCACAGTTGTTAATATTGTCTATTCTCTAACACCTTAAAAGCATAATAATTTGGAAGGAGAATTGGGAAAAAGTATTTCGGAAATACGAAACTCTAAAAAATCCCAAAATTTAAGACTTGTCGCTTGTTGCTTTCCAGCAAGGGGCGACAACAAATCCAAAAATTTAAGACTTGTCTCTTGTTGCTTTCTAGCAAGGGGTGAAAACCCAAGTTGTCGCATTCTACATCACTACAAAGTGTGACAATGTCGCTTTCTCCTCTGATATAAGGTTGCGACAATCATTCGTATGTGGGAAAAAGAAGAGATTCTCGAAGATTCTAGGAGAGAAGCTTCGATGATGAGTTGTTTACCAATTGGTGTGGATCTCACCCGCCTCTCCTGATTTGGTGAGATCTTAACCTCCTCATGGATTTCTCTCTACTCTATAAAAAGACGCAACTTCCAAATAGAAGAGATAGAAAGAATAGAGGAATAATGAAATTATAGTGAATTGAGAATAGATCCAGATTTGTAATTGAGAGTCTGTGAGTCTCACTTTGTCCCTAAGAGATTTAGTTATGCTAAATTGTTTTAGTGATGATGATGGCATCCATGGAAGCTATGAGGGTATTGAAGCATTGAACTGCTAGAAGGATCTTGCCAACGCCAAGGCACTGGTTATAAGTTGTTTCCTAATTATTTAATACAGTGATACATTTCCTTTTCCTAACTAAGTTGACAATGATCTTTGTGTGTATTTCTCCTTGGCTATTTACATAGGTTGATTGAGATATATAGATATCGGTTGCTTTCACTTTTTTGTTTGTTCCTCTTCTAGATCTCTACTTTTATGAAGCATTTAATCGAGAACTTGGAATTACAACTTGTGAGGACAAATGACGATTAAAAAGGTATGAACTTATATCTTTTATGTTTCTTTTGAACCTAAGGAAAAGAGTGTATTATGTTTGGATTTGTTCTAGTTTCGGGTGCCCAAAATAGGGAGATTGGTYTGTTTCCGCAGTCTCTAATTTATCCACACCAAAAATGGATACCTTACTGGGGAACGATCTTCAATATTTTTTMTTCTAGTGAGCTTCATGTGTCCTGTTTGAGTCTTCTTGAGTCATCATTTCACTTTGTTTGATCARACAATCCCAAATTCTTCTGGAAAGATTGAGCTTATTTTTATTTTTTCTGAACTTTAGTATCTTGTCGCACGTTTATTTGAGGTATAGAGCGACATTGTCACACTCTGTATATTTATCTTCCTGCRACAACTTAACTTGTCRCACTRTCGGTCAAAGAAGCCTACGACAACTTTTTGAAAAAAATATTTTAAATGTTMTTTCTTTCCCAGGTCTGAGATCTGATGTTATAAGAGTGTTTCGGCTGATTCATTTGTTGATTTATAGACTTATTGTTAATCTGGAACTCCTTTTCACCATTGGTATTTTTTTTAACTTGCTTTCTTTTGTCTTTCTGGTGTTGAAAATGATATAATCTCTTAGCCAAGTGTTTGAGTGCTTTTCAATTATTGTTTTTATTGTTTTCTTGGAGATTTTTTAGATAGTGATTGAGTGTTTTCTTCAGTGAATTCTTTGGCTTTGAATTCTCTTGTTCAAAGAATTGTTTCAAGACTTTTGAATTGAATTTGGTTTTAAGTCTTTGGAGCTTTGTTATGATTTTTTTCTCTTTGTTTAATTTCTGGATGTGATTCATTTGCTTCGGTATATCTCTTTGCTTTCTTTTGCAATTTCATATATTTATTTGAAAGGGAAAGTTTAAAAGAGAAGCATATTTCTTTTTCATAAAGAAGAATTTTATTGCATTCTGGATCGTTTGAGGAAGATTGGAATTGAATTGTTTAAAATTGGAATTTGTGTTATTTGAAAAGATCTTTATGTTGAGGCATTTTGGAAAGATAACTTTTATTCTTAAAAGAATAAACCTCTCTCACACACATACATAGGATTCATCGAATTTAAATTTGCATCTCATATCCTTTTGCACACTTTTGAGTCAAGGTTTCACATCATGAGTTTCATTTCCATAACCCTGTGTAAACAACATCCTCTAAAACAAAGTGTTTAATAAAATTCATTAGACACTTTTTATTTCTTGATAGCAAACCAACACTAGTTTAGGCTAGAGCTTTGGAATAGGTTGTGAGGTAAACTTTCCAAAGCTTCCAAAACCAACATTGAATCTTGTGGTAAAGAGCGAAAATCCAATTTCATATAGGCATAGCTAGGATCCCCATGTCACACAGGGGATAAACATGAGGTTGTGTGTGGGAAAGCAACGGAGATTACCCCTCCGAGGCTTGACCAAACATAGTGGAATGATAGTATATTGGGGGGTTCTTCTTGAGATTTGTTTGTCTTCATTTGGTCTCAGAACTTCGTGAATCATGAATCCATTCGGGGTCCTTTGGAGCTTATCCAGACCTCTTGAGGAATTTCGGACTAGATATCCTACCCATACTTTTGGACCTGTATGTTGATTGTACCCGCTTGGAGGATGATTACGAGTTGGTAACCTTATTTTCCATAATATTTATAGTATTTACACAAGGTGACGGTGAAGGGGAGTCTTCACTGTACCTGGGTCAAATGTTGGTCAAACTCACTCGGGCTCCTTGGAGGGTCACCTGCAGCTCTCGTCGTAAGGGGACTTGCACTAGGGCGTAAGTCCATTAAGTAGGTCGCCAACGTAACTGATCTACCCGCTTCATCCCCACTCCTTCTCATATTCTTCTTACAATGTTGGATTTCATCACCAACTAGTTTTTATAATGTGAGAAGATCTTGTTTGTTGGTGTGTTTTCTTTCTAGATTTCTTAGAGGGTGTTTTGTTGTTTGCATTAGATGATCTAGGAGATAATCGATAATTGTTGAAAAGTTAAAACGTGGTAGAAACTCCTCGTCGTTCTCGTAGAATATGGGGTCTACCCCCTGAAGAACTAGAAAACACAACATATGAAGATACCAACGTTGAGACTACAAAACCAGAAATTGTTACTGATACTGTAGAAGGATCATAAGTAAATCAACCTGAAACTACTAGGATTGAAGAACCCGATTTTGAAAATAATGAACCTGAACTTGTTGAACCCGAAGTCACCCAAGATTACGAAGTTGGAATACCTCATTCACCAAGTTCAGACTCAACACACTTACATTATATTCCTCAACCTTTCATTCCTCCACCCATTTCAGTATCTAAACCATTACATAGTAGTCCTCAACACTCTGAACTTCCAGACAGTGTCATAGTTGAAGATTATACTCCCGACAATTTTCATTTTAATTTCAACCCACCTTTATCCGACGGTGATAGTTCAATTTTTGTTCAACTACCCACACCACTTGTATCTCCATGGAGAGATAACGCTTGGTTTCGTTCTTTAATCAAAGATAGTGAAACCCCACTATTACCTACACCATCGGCCTTCATCACCAACTCAACAATGGATCAATCCACTTCTACATATCCTTTCTCTAAAGGTACTAGCATCCCAACTACATATTTTACCTCTAGTGGACCTAGTACATCTTATGACTTTGGTGGACCATCAGTTCCCATTGGGTATCAATCTCTTGGTGGTATTCTTTCAGGTGTTTCAACGATTCCTTCATTGTTCCAATTTCCTCCTTGGACTACTGGTATGCCTGGTATGCATGATATGTCTGGTACAACTCTTTCGAATATAGGAAAAAAACCACAAACTGCTATTGCTCTAGTATCTTCTACTCAACCAGTTTCTAGTCAACAACTTACCTCAACTAGTGGGACTACTTTTCAGTATTCTCTAGACCAATCCATACATACAAATATGAGTCAAATGTCCATAGGATCCATGGTATCTCGGGGGAAACCTCTTCTAGGATCATCATCACCTACTAGGGGGCAATCGTTTCCAGGATCAACATTAGCTCCTGGATTTGGCCAACAACTTCCTGGTTTTGGCCAATAACCTCTGGGTTTTGGTCAACAATCTCCTCCTGGATTTGGCCAACAACCTCCTAGTTTTGGTCAACAATATCCTCCTGGATTTGGCCAACAACCTTCTCTTCTTGGTTTTGGTCACCAACCTCTCCCTAGATTTTTCCAACAACTTGTTCCTGGATCTGGTCAACAACCTCCATTCGGAGATTCTTTTACTAGACAACCAATACCTACTATTTGTCAACAACCTCTTGGAGAATCATCCCAAATCAGATTCATGCCACCCTCAAGTGGTCAAATGTCGGGGGGCATGCCTTTCTCTGGAATGGAAAGTCAATAGAACATCCCTCAAACTAGTGGAGCTAGTGGTGCTCGAGAACCTACTGGCCAACCTTTCTAAGGATATAATCCTTATGTTGTTGGTACTCAAGTTCCTATGGGACACCCACATTTTCAACCTTATCCTGGTCAATTACCAACATCATCCATGAATCCTCAATAGGGGTATCAACCATATCAAGGGGTCGATCCTTATGTTGCTTATCAGAACCCTGCTTACCAACAACCTGCCCTTAATGTCCAACTACCGTTTTTGACAACTTTGGACTTACCCAACCTATCTCGGCTTACCAACAATATGATCTACCATTTTCCTACTTGGCCTCCCATACCTGCCAAGTTACCTAGTGACATCCCTAATCTTGACGGAAAACCTGTAGAAGACCCATCAAATCACGTCATGACTTATCATTTGTGGTGTTCTACGAACTCTTTAAATGATGATTCTATTTGTTTACATATTTTCCAGCGCACGCTCACTGGTAGTGCCACTAAATGGTACACAGAATTAAAATGAGGAACTTTCTATACTTTTCACTCTTTGGCTATGGATTTTTTAACCCATTTCCAATTGCCAATTCGTTATGAAACTGGCACCGGACTTTTAACTTCTTTACGACAATCAACATCCACCCACATTTCAGATCACATACATGAATGGCGACGTCGACATCATTTGATTAAAGATGGAATCCCGAATCAATTATTAGTTGATTGGTTCACCAAATCTTTGCTACCTCCTTTCGCTCATGATGTTGCAATGGGGGGTGTCGTAACTAAAGAACAAGCTATTGCTCGTACTCAGTATTTAGATCTCGTTTATTCACAATCCGACACTTTGTATGATTTAATTCCCAACGCTCCTAGACCTTCGACAAACCCAA
>ML779223.1:148155-174500 GCA_009831015.1 Picea engelmannii
CCATTTCTTCCTAAGGGGGGAGGATTGATCCATATGTATGTAGGTGGCCTCCCACCTATTCCAACTGGTTCATTTTGGCAGTTTTCCAGTTTGGCAGTTTTGTTTCCTAGTTTTCGGGTCCCTAACTTGCGGGGCCATTTTGAGGCCCAAAAAAACGTTTTTAGGGCTCACCATAGTGTGCCTAAAATTTGTATTCCTTGGATAGACCTTTCCAACGGGCTATCGTGTGCCTAAAATGGAGATCGCATGCAAAATTTATGACCCCAGGAAGTTGATGTACTAACTTACCCAAACGGGGCCCACATGACTTTTGGCGCTTCATCTCCTAGGGTTAGATTTTTGGATGTCTAGGGTTTTTTAAATTCTTGTTTATTGTAAAAAGGCCTTCGGAGCCTCATTGTAATCATCTTCTTGCGAATGAGCGCAACCGTCACATCTCTTCTCAAATATAATCCGCCACCATTCTAGCAAGCTTGTTTTCCACTGCATTTTACAGTTTCAGCTTATTTCCTTATTGAATAGAAAACCAGTTTTATTGTATCTATGTTATTCTATGTTAAGCATATTTTAATAATCTGTATTTATTTCATTCTGCTCATAAAATTCGGATCAATGTTGTTGTGTATTTAGCTAGGTCTATGCCAATGGATGTCTTGTTTGAATTCCTTGGGTTAGGTAAACTAATATATGTGGACAAAGTTTGGGATAACTATAAAATTACTTATGTAATCTACAGATGCCTCCTATAATTGTTACTTATATGTGGTTAACCTACAAGTAACTCTATGGAAGCAACCCTCTCTACACATTTCAAAATGATTTTTTCAAGCCTTACAACATGTGGCATGGATGTCCTCTCCCATCACTAATATGGAAACGTTTCCATCATTACACATTCTACCTCTCTTTATAGTGTATAAATAAGTTTATTTTTCCATTACCCCTTCTAACAATGCTCTAATTGATATAGAATGGAACAATGTAGTCACTGAACAAAATAGAATTTATTATTTCATTGTCAAAACATGATATGTTCTACATAGAATAGTCTTTTTTATGTAGGCATACAAAATAGGGAAATCGCATTTGGCAGGGTCTCTCTTTTTATTTTAATATATATTATAGTTAAATACTTAATCACTAATTAAGTTATACTATTTACTATCCTTTAGGTTTCCATATCATTTACTTCTAATTTAGATGAAAAACATCTCTACTTTCCTCCTATTATAGGAAAGACGCTAGATAATGTGAAATTTGTATGTATAATATCATTGTCATAGTTAGCTATCATTGCCTCAATTCAACTATTTACGCAATAAGGGTGGTTCTAGAAATGTTGTCTTGGTGTCCATTGCTAAAATTGACCCGGTATCAAAAGGAAGAACATTGGGGGGTCCTTGAAATAATGGTTCTCTATAGGTGTTGAAAGTGATAGCTAGTTATGATAGTGTCTTCTTGCATGGAGCAAGGATTATAATTCAAGTTATTTTACTCGTTTTGCTTTTGTAACACCCCTTATCATTACTATTGTAAAATATTAAAGAAAACAAAGTAGCTCAAGAAGCAATATTTGTTTTTTAAACAACTAATAATACATGTTCAACGATTTTTAACAACATGCATGAAGGTATCATTCTCATTATCCTAAGTAATTGATTACCGACTTGCTCTTCTAACAAATAATTTAACAATAAGAATAAGAATAGTTACCCTTATAACATCTTCTCATTACACAACACAGGGTAAATTGATTATATAAAACTAATTAAGGAAGAACACTTCTAATTCTGGATCTCAAGAATTAAGTGAACTTCATAATTCTTAAAACAGGAAAATGGCATTACATATCAATAATTAACATAAGGATAATCAATTGTATCTAGTAAGAAATTAATTATTAAAACACAATTTTGGACCTTGACAATTTTTCTCGACTTTATTATGATCAATTATTTTAGATGTTCTCTAATTTATATCTCTAACCCAAAATTTCTATATTGTAAGGTAACAAATTAATAGGAGCGTCTACTTCTCCCCATAAAATGTGATATTTTGCGTACTATATTAATGAGAATATTCAATGAACTAATCTATACAAATACAAAGAGTTATCAAGGGTTCTTACTCTATTGACAAGGTCTATCAAGACCTTGATTGTAATAAAAGTTGGCATCAAGCAATGCATACAAAATTGCATATCCATAACTTAATAAAACCTCGTTAAATTGGAATCTTAAAGTTATGATCATTATGAGGTGTTGGGCAATAATATTCAATCGTTGACCCTTGATATAGAGGTACTCATTAGTTACTAATATAACAATCTAGTTATATGATTATATTATATAGATGATTAACTTGACATAATTTGGAAAATGTGTAATATTATGAAGTAGATTGGAGAGTTAACATTAGTGAACCATTTTCCACTATGCTAATTCTAAAATATCTATAAACATAATCGTTCTAACAATAAGAACACTAATTGTTCGACGATAGTTTGTCCAATCATTTTAATAATACGATAATTAACACAAAAAGATTTCTTATTAAGATTTAAGCATGGAAATTCAATCTATTAAATGACTGATAAGTTCTATTTTTAAATTAAAGGGGTTGTTTCTAGCAATTATTATAATTTTAGAATTGAACTTCAAGAACAAGATTGCACCCTACAGAGAATGGAGTAGTAAATATGCTCCCCGTCTGGCTTGACTCGGAGTTCAATGCAAGGCAAACTTCCAGTGAAGGAAATCGTGGAGGAAGAATCTCTCGGATAATCATCTGAAGATATCAAGGAGAGGATAATTATATTCAATTATATCATAATCATAACTACCAAAAGATTTCTTCCACTCAAATAAGGAACTACAGTTCCAAAATCTTGAAGCATTCCATATTTAAAGTTTATGCCTATTAGGAATAGGCGTTGGAAGAACAAGAATTTTATCCAATAGTCAATCCTCCATTAAAATTTTGCTCCATATGAAAGTCAATAAAAAACTTTCACCTTTTAACAAGTCTTTAAGCATTCCTCGTCAATGAGAGGTCGACTTAAGGGATGTTTTATTTAAGCGTGAGGGATCTCTTTAAAAATGGTAGGATGGTCTTTGTGAGATTACCACTCCTCATGACGGTAAGGTCAAAGGGGAAAACGTTCTATCGAATAGTGGTTAAGAGCATAAAGTTGTGTACGTGAGGAGGACACGAAGTGTATTAAGCACTAGATGTTTAGAGTTTACTACGGTTGTACATAAGGTTCCTCAAGAACCATAAATTTTTCTTTTAGGAAGCTCCGCTTTAGAGTTCGCATCAAGTATAAAATTCTAAGTGTTTCGACAAGGGAAAAACCTAATCGTTAACTAAGATGCATAGTAAGGCATGATGTCAACAATTCTCATCACAATGGGTGAGGCATGAAATAAAATAAATATAGTCAACAGTAAGTTAAAGTCAAGGAGTTAGTCCAGGCTATAAACTATATGCATAGTAAAAGCAAGGCAACTAAGGGATAAAATTTCCAGGTTAAGTCTTGACTTGACTGTGTTTACAAGACAGTCAGCTTACAACATCCTTCTTGAAGACTAAAACCAGCATGTGTCTGGTCTAGGAGAGATCTCAAAATTGACTCATGCCTGGAGGTACCCAGAACAAAGTGATCAGGAAATAATCCGATTTCAAGTGAACAAGAAGTAAAACGATTTCAATATCCGACGGAAGTTGTTATCTTTGAACCTAAGGGTTCACCAATTCATAATTTTTTTTATTTATTATGAAAGTAGTTAACCTTTGGCCCCTCGCAGGTCTAAAAATTACCAACAATATAAGCAAAGAAGAATACGAAGGAAAAATTTAAAGACAGGAAAGTTCCTAATCAAGGGGCACATAGAAATGAATCTATAAGTTTGTTGACCAAAAAATCGTCTTCTGATCCCAAATTTAAAAACATAAAAATAAAACTCCATCCCAACAAAATAAATATGAAAAGACCAATGTCAAAACCAAATATCAACAATCAACAACGTGCGAGGAACAATAACAGTTTAAGAAACTCATGATCTGAAGAGACACTTTACGCAATTAGACTCATTCGGAAAGTTATCAATTTTTTGTTTTCTATTCCTCCCTTATGTTCATTACAATGTAATATGTCCCTCTGGTTATCACAATGCATCAATTAACCGATTTTAAATGTTTAAGCCATAACACTAAAATAACATTAATCGTTCTTCCATGCATTTACATTGTACAATTTACATTCAACAGGAAACCAAATTAACAACAACAAGGTCCCATTTATAACTCGAACCATCAATAAAACACACTATTACATCAATCGTTCAGAAAAGATTAACTAAATAAATTAAAGTATCATAACTAGACTTGGTATCGACCAAGATCGATTCTTTAACTTGAGGTATTGTACAACGTCCTTGAAAACTGTAGGTCTTGCGCTACGTCCTTATTCTTCTTTCCAATCCAAGGGATTCACCGGTACCTCCCAGCCAACGCTAGGGGTACTCATCTTCCCCCTTAGCCCTCCGAGCCGCAAAGGGGCCACACACAAGAAACTGGAACACAATAGCTCCCAAGTTTCCCTCGCAAGGAAGAGCTTCCACTCTTTTCACAAGCTTGGAGTCCAACTCTCACAAGTAAAACACGATGCAACAAAATTTTGGCAGCGTAACAGTACTAATAAAAGTGAGACCATTTTCACCTCTCCTCCATTTCTTTTATAGAATTATTTTCAATGACACTTGTCCCCATGCACGACTAATTCATTTTTAATAATTAAATTAAATGATTATTCACCCAACACGTGTGTCACACTCTCCCAAGGTTTCACATGTAATTCCTCTTTTTATTTTATTTAAAAGCCAATTTCCCTCACATTCCCCAATGTGTTCCTATTTTTTCTCTTAGATGTCTCTTAGTTCCCCAAATTCTCATTTAATGAGTGTCCCTTAACTAGGTCTTAGTTTGAGTTGGTTTAAGAGTCTTATTTTAGTTAGACTTAGTGGTAGATTGACTCAATATACCATTCTATGTCTACATCTATTCTCTCATGTTTTAATTTCTTTCTATTTTAAAAATCTCTTTTATTATTTTCATGCATACATGTGCATTTTACCCAACCTCTAAATTTTTATTCCCCATTTTCCTAGATTTTGATTTTATCTCAATTCTTTTTAATTTATTTAATATTTTTATTTAGTCCCTTATTTAAACTTAGACTTAGACTTAATCTTAGACTCTTGTTAGGCTTCTAAGTTTATAATTTACTGACTAATTAATATTTTATTCTAACAAGGTCTAAACATTTCATTATTTCCTAGGCCACATAGATTTATTAACTCACATTTAATTATGCGATGTGCCCTTCAAAATGCACCTCTGTGCTTCGAGGGTGCCACTCGTCTTTGAATGGTTTTGAAATTTTTTCTGACTCTTGGAGTCAACACTCCATTCGGTCGACCTTGTGAGAGACTAAGGGCTTGTAAGGAATAAGGATTACACCTTATTGTGCACCCCTTAGAATTCTTCGTGAGTGATTGTCTTAGTCCGCCCTCACAGCATCGCGCACCTCTTGAACTGGGTAATCGTTAACCTACAGTTCATGTCACAACGGGAGTGTTAGTAGGTTGTGACAGGGACGCATGACCCATTTACTCCTTATGTGAGTCAGATTAGCAAGCATCGTCAAGCCTGCATCCATTGAAAAAAAAGTGTCAATAATCCATATACATAAATCATATTGTAATCAATCATATATCACATGTGCGTAAAATGAAATACTCAAACAAAATACAATCCACTCCCTTCCTCAATCCAGAGTCCAAGGGAACTGTTGATGTCATCTGCATCATCAACCTGTCATGTATCTTGCATACTCAGGGAAACTCATCAGTAATACATGTCGATACATCAATACATCTAAAATATAACATATAATCACAATGAATTCATAATATATATCTCATAAGAAAATAATAATCACAATGTATCATAACCAGATCACTTGCTCGCAAGTGTCCTCAAAGAATAAGTCAGTATAAAATGTGCTCAATAGAACTGGATAACACAGCTTTCTGCCCTACATGATGCTCAGTGGGAGCATCTTCTGCCATAAATTTTGAATATTCACTTTGATATCTCTTCATGAACTCGGCTTGGTAAGATTTTATTTATTCGTCCTTTATGAACTTTGTATTATCATTTTGGGGTTCATATGTTGTTTTCTCATCTTTAGAATATCCACCTAGATATACTTTCCTTCCCTTGCTTGTTTTCCCTTCTCTTTTTCCATTGTTGTCCCATAATTGAGCATTATAATGCCTCATCCACCTATGTTTAGTTACTCCATGGTGATATTGAAGCATGTTGTCCAAATGTATCAATGGATTTTCTTATAGAGAGCTCTGAAATAGTTGGCTTCTCTAGGATAAGATATTTTTTCTATTAGGCAAAGAGATGTTGAGGGTACCATTTTGAGTTGTAAATGAAATGATGGCTAGCAAGGTATTGGATTGAGAAGTTGGGCTCATGGAGAGTTTCAAACAATGAATATTTGTAAGTGCATCCATACCCTCTATCTGTTGCTTAGGATTTGTAGTGGTGGTAGGTTGAACATGAAATGGTGTTACCATAATAGGTATTCCCTGTATTAGTCATCTTCCTCTCTACAAAGGAAGAAGTGGGTTGAGTTCTTAGAAATGCCTTGATTGTGGAAATCTCATTTATATTATTATTATTGACATCAATTGTTTCCAAGGATTGATGGGTGTATTCGAGAAATATGTATTCATTCGAGTTGTGATCATATGAGTTATGGAGATTCAAGTTGTGAATGATGCTAACAATGAACAAGGATTTGACCTTGATGTTATGTTGATCCTTATAAAATTTCAAAGAATTACTCGTTGACAAATGAAATCCAAATGGGGGCACTATGTTGGAACTACTAATCTGCAAATTTGTTATATCCTTGTTCAATGGATTAATAACTTAATTTTTCTACTGAATAAACTGAATTTGATGTTAGAAAAACTATTATTATTGTTGAAAAAACTAAATCTAAATAACTATGATATAGGTGGATATCGGTGGCCACCCACCTATTCCACTGGCTCGAAAAACAGTTTTCCACCTTGGCAGTTTTTCGGCAGTTTTTTGGGTTACAAACTTCAGGGACCGTTTTGAGGCCCTAAATGACGTTTTTTGGGAATTTCGAGCCCAAAGGACTGGCAACAACACTACCTTGGGCCAATAAAAAATTGTTCTTCTCAGTGATACCTTTCCAACAGGCTATCGTGCGCCTAAAATGGAAATCGTATGAAAAAGTTACAACCCCAGGAAGTTGATGTACTAACTTACCCAAACAGGGCCCACATGACTTTTGGCGCTTCATATCCTAGGGTTAGGTTTTTGGATGTCTAGGGATTTTGGCATTCATGTTTATTGTAAAAGGCCTTGAGAGCCTCATTGTAACCATCTTCTGGCAAATGAGCGTAGTCGTCACATCTCTTCTCAGAGATAAGCCACCACCATTCCAACAAGCTTGTTTTCCGTTGCATTTTACAGTTTCATCTTTTTCCTTATTGAATAGAAAACTAATTTTACTGTATCTCTGTTATTTTGTGTTAAGAATATCTTAATAATTTTTATTCATTTCATTATGCTCATAAAATATGGATCAGTGGTATCAGAGCGGTCTGCTCCTTGTCCTCTTAATGCATGTCCCCAACAAGGTCAGGGTACAAAGAATTGGGTCTCGAGCTTGTTTCTCTTGAGGAAAAAAGCTCTTGCACGCCCAAGTGACTTCTCATGGAAAGAGAAAATAAAGATGACGGGACAAGAGATCCTTTCAAAATGTTGCTTGAGAAATCCCTCACGCAACAGAGGAACGAGATGATGGATAGTTTCGCGCAAATACTTTGGCGGATACCAACATGGGACACATCTTCCTCGAGCGGAGGTGCCGCCCCTTTCAAGGTACAAATAAACTTCAAAATTCCTATATTTGAAGGTCAGATAGACGCAGATGTTGTAGACAAGTGGTTGAATCTACTAGAAGAGAATTTGTTTGTCCATAACTTTTCGAATAGAGAAAAGATTACTTTTGCACTCCTCAAAGTCATTCCCCATGTCAAATATTAGTGGGAAACTTTATGAGAGAAAAAGGAAACAGAGGAACCCTCATTATTTACAGTCATGACCACCTGGGAATCCTTCAGAGATGCTATTAAAGAACAATACTACCCTGTCGGAAGTTATGACGACTTGTAAGCCAAATGGACCACACTACGCCAAGAAAGAGACCAAGAATTGCCAGAGTTCACAAATATCTTCCATACCTTGTGCACCAAGATGGTTATTAAATATTCAGGGTGACATCTGGTGCTCAAGTATCGCATTGCTTTACATAGATACATCCAGAACGAAATGGAATTTCTGGACATCTCGTCCTTAGGTGCGACCTATCGATATGTCATCAAAATCAAGCAGAATATCAAACAAAAGACACGGCAATTTAGGCCTGGGAACCCCTCACAACAAAAGCCAGGAAAGGGTGGGCCCAACCCACAGAACAAAGCACAGAGAAAATATGGAAAGTATCAGGACAACCAGTCCAAGCCACCAGCAAAGAAGGACACCGGAAAGACAAAGAAAGATATCGGCAAGTGGTGCGACTTCCATAAGATCCCTTGGCATAACACTGCTGACTGTCGCTCAAAGTAGTCACTGGAGGCCGAAGTGAAAGCTTCTGAATCAGAAGCGAGTTCTGACTATGAGTCAGAACTAGAAAGGGGGAGACATATCATTGACGCGAAACCCATTGCCACAGTTCCTACCACCAAGCTCCATCCTGGTGAACCAGATGAGCCAGAAGAAGGAGAGCGCCTCTTCCATTCACATATGTGGGTAAAAGGCACCCTACTACACTTCATCATTTATAGCAGTAGCTAGAAGAACCTCATTTCAACAGAGGTCATCAAGCAGTTGGCTCTACCGACAATGCCGCACCTACAACCCTACACCATTGGATGGATCTGTCAAGGAAGTGATCTCCGCGTCAGCCAATAGTGTTGACTTTCATATGGCATCAAGCCCTTGAAAGACAAGGTATTGTGTGATGTTTCTCCTCTCGAAGTTTGTAATGTTCTTTTGGGACAACCTTATTTATGGAAACATCATGTTGTATATGAGTCTAGGCCTTGTAGTGTTATTATTACTTTGAATAGGAAATTGTATAGGATACTCGAGGAAGTCCCTCCTAGTGCTATCTCCTTGATCTATGCCAAGAAATGCAGGAAGGTCATCTCTCAGACCGGGAAAATTGTCTTCTTCATGATTCTCTCTCAAAGTGAGAGAAAGATCACAACCAAATCCAGGGCATCCGAGACTGATCTCTCCACACAACAAAATCAAGTGGATAAGGTCGTGGCAGAATACTCATATATCTTCTCCTCTCCTACCAGGGTACTTATGCATTGCCAGGTCAAGCATCCCATCGATCTGACCCTAAGCGCACCACTACCCAATGGGCCAGTATGTCGTCGCTCTCTGTTAGAAAATGAGGAGATCAAGAGGCAGATCCAAGAACTGCTCCACAAGTGGAACATTTTTCCCAACTCATCGCCTTGTGGGAGCCCAATTGTCACATACCCACTACGGCCTAATAGATTTTTCACCTTTTTCTCGAGGGACAGAATCCCCAAGTTCCTAGGAGGTCCTAGCGCAGGCTAGGTCTTCCTATCGGGACCTTCACTAAGCCAATCCACTAGTTATTTCATTGAAAACCCGTCGTGTTCAACTCAAGCACCAAGCACGGGCTTCACCTCCATGTGATCATTGGTTATGACCCCCGGCCAAGACAAGAGGCGCCTTTTGCAATTTGTGACTCGGCGATGCCCGAGAGTCAAGTCCTTTGAATCTTCAAACCCCGAAACCCAAAATCGTACCTTCATTGAGATCGATGGTTGTGAATCTTCCCCCTGATCCGACGGTCCTGGACGTATCAGGACTTCGGTAACCGGGAGTTCGAAATGCAAGAGAGTCGAGTCTTTCAACTCTTTAAACCCCGAAACCTAAAATCCAATACGTGAGTTCTTGTATGAGATCCAATGGTCCTCGATGATATGGATCCAACGGTCCAGATCTCTTCGGAGATTCGTGAACCGGGAGTTCATGATGCAATGACTCCAGAACTCCTGTCACTCAAATCCCCGAATTTTGAAATGCCAAAACCTATTCACACTAAGCTAATTCGGAGTTTCGCATACTGGGACTTCGCGACTTGCAATAATGAAGGGTCTTGCCCTTGGGTTTCCCAAGTGCCGAAACGCTGAAATGCTGAAATGATGAAACCTATTCACACTAAGCTAATTCAGAGTTTCACATACTGGGACTTCGTGACTTGCGACGACGAAGGGTCTTGCCCTTGGGTTTCTCGGGTGCCGAAATGCCGAAACCCATTCACGCTTAAGCCAATTCAGGATTTCACATACCAAGATTTTGCAACTGGTGAATACGAGGGAACTTCCCTTGGATTTCTCGGGTGCCGAAACGCCAAAACCCATTCACGCTTAAGCTGATTCGGGATTTCACATACCGGGATTTTGCGACTGGTGAATACGAGGGAGCTTGCCCTTGGGTTTCCCGGGTGTCAAAACGCTGAAAACCCATTCATGCTAAAACTAATTCGGGTTTCGCATACCGGGATTTTGTGACTGGCGAAGATGAAGGGTCTTGCCCTTGGGATTCCCGGGTGTTGAAACGTCGAAACGCCGAAAACCTGCGGGAACTACTCTCTCTTGTACAAGGTTTCCAAACTTAGATCACAAAATCCTTCAACGGATTCTTGGATAATTATCCCCAGGCTTGGTGACTTGACTGAAAGGCCTTCCTAAATTACCAAGCTATGAACTCTGTGACAGGGGTGAAGTAATCTCGTATGTTTACTAAAACGGTAGTCCTTTCAAGGAACTCACTTCGGCTCTGGAATGCAAAGGAACTTCCCGGAAGGAGGTGCCTTCGGGAAATCAAACCAGGGCATAGTGTGAGTCAAGTAAATGGGATAAATCTCAAGGGAATGGACTCGTAATCTGAACTTATTCATTCTATACATAAACTGATTATGGTCATATAAGTATAAGCATGCATCCATTATTTCTGATCAAAACACCAGGCAAACACTTCTATACAGAAATCAATTATGTGTACAAACATGAGCATGTGTCCATTATATTCAATTAAAGATACGAGATATAAACACTTATCAGAAAAATAGTAGGTGTGACGTGACTGCTAAGAGGGGTGCTCGTTTCCACCCAATCGTAGGCTCAGTGACTCCAAACGGATTTACCACTAGCCACCCCCGAGCTAGACCATGAAGCTCGAGACTCAGTATCCTACTTCCGGCTCAACAAAAGACAAGGATGAAGGTTACTCTCCTTCTCCTCTGTTCAAAACTCCCTATATTTCTCGAGTTTCTCTCGGTTCTCTTCCGCGATCTCTGTTTCGCGTGCTCTTCCCTTTTTTTTCCTCTTTTTCCACACTTCCTCTCCTTTTTCTCTGCAAGATTGCGTGTGGTGTGAATTTCCCCGTCAATGGTCAGGTCTGGGGGTTGTTACGAATGGGCGGTTCACCCCCATCCCCTCATTAACTCTTGAGGAGCCTCCCCACCTACCTATCTAATGGGAAATCCATTCTAGGGTCAGAGAGCTGCTTTGATCTTTGAGCAAGTAAAAACCAATACGGTACTGGCCCGGTGGAAGTTAGTGCAACCATTCCAGGTCCCTTCCACCACCTCTCATTAGCCATCGTGGTCTCTTTTAGCACATCCCCCTCCCATCAATCATGCAACACATAATCATAACATAATTTACATTCATCGACCTTCTATACAAAGGTCCGTCAAATCAAACATTCACATCTTTTGTGTTTTCCATAGTTCTTGGCCAATATAGTTATTTTTACAGACTGGGGGAAACAGGGTGTTACAATTCCCTCCCCCTTAAAGGAACAACGTCCTTGATTTTCTATCTATCAATATGACGTGTATGTACAGAAGTAAACAAAATTAGATATGCATGTTTCATGGCATCTTCCATTTCCCAGGGAGCCTCATCTGGGCCAAAATGTTTCCACTGCACCTTGACCTGTGCAATGGTTTGATTCCTGAGTGGGGTTTCCTTTTTTTCTAGTATGCATTGAGGTTCTGGAAGGAATTCTCCCTCCAGTTCCACCTGGATCACAGACCAGTCAATTATATGATTAGAATCGTGTACATATTTCTTCAATAATGAAACATGGAAAACATTATGTGCTTTTATTGTGGGAGGAAGTGCTAGCCTATAGGCTACAGGTCTCACTCTATCTAGAACTTCAAAGGGTCCACAATACTGAGGTGCCAACTTGGCACAATCTCCCATCCTCAGGGAACTCTTCTTGGGCCTAACTCTGAGATATACATGGTCTCCCATCTTGAATTCTCTTGGAGTTCTCTTTCGGTCGACGTAACTTTTCTGTCTGTTCTGAGCGACCTTCAGGTTCTATTTTATCTGAATCACTTGTTATTTCATTTATTTTAGCATGTCGGGTCCAATAGTAATTCTGTTTATGGGGTTACTCCAACTGACTGAAGTGTTGCATGGTCTACCATAGAGGATTTCGAAAGGACTCGTCTTCAGGGATTCTTGGTAGTCGTTGTTGTAGGCGAATTCCACTAGTGGCAGGTAATCTTCCCACTTCTTGGGTTGATGCATTACATGCATTCTTAGCATGTCTTCCAACATTTGGTTCACTCTTTCCATCTTTCCATCGGTTTGAGGATGATAGGTTGTGCTAAACAGTAATTTGGTCTCCAGACCAACCATCAAGGATTTCCAAAAGTTGGAAGTAAATTTCGTGTCTCTATCAGTCACGATCTCTTTAGGCATACCATGTAGTCTGAATATCTCCTTCATGAATATGCTGGCGATATCTATTGCCTTGCAAGTTGATTTGATGGGGATAAAATGGGCGGACTTGCTCAATTTATCCACCACTACCATGATGGTGTCATTCTGTTTGGTCGATGTTGGTAATCCAGTGATGAAGTCCATGGAAATGGTTTCCCATTTCCATTCTGGGATTGGTAGAGGTTGTAATAATCCTGCTGGGTGCCAGTGTTCTTCTTTAACCTGTTGGCATTCTAGGCACTTAGCTAAATAGTTATCTATGTCTTTCTTTAACCCGGGCCAATAGAATTGTTTCCTAGTGGCCGTGATCATCTTCTGATATCCCAGGTGACCAGTATATATGGTCTTTTATGTAGTTCATCCATTATGAACCTCTTCAAGTCATCACAATCTAGAATATACAATCTGTTTCTATAAGTTAGCAGACCTCCATCTATCATCTGGTAGCCTTCATACTTTATTCATGTGGGTTCTTGCTCCAGGTACGAGGTTACGGTCTGGAAGAATGTGTCTGTTTCTTGTGCATTCCTGACTCTTTCTTTGACATTCGTCTTGTAGGTGCTCACCGCTTCCAAGTGAATTGTTTTCATACTTCTGCTAAGGGCATCGGCCACCTTATTTTCCTTTCCTTTAACATGTTTGATTTCAAAATCAAACTCACTAAGGAGGGCCATCCACCTAGCTTGTCTGGCATTGAGCTTTGGTTGGTCGAACAGATATCGCAATCCACAGTGGTCTGTCATAAGTGCGAATTTCCTTCCCAGGAGGTAATGTCTCCACATTTTTAAGGTGTGCACTATGGCGGCCAGCTCTAGATCATGGGTCACATAGTTGACTTTGTGCTCATTCAATTTTTGCGATTCATAGCAAACTACACTTCCTCCTTGCATAAGGAATCCTCCAAGCCCTTCCTTACAGGCATTTGTGCACACGAGGAAGTCGTTTTCGGGATCATCGATCTTCGGCACGGGTGCATGGGTCAGAAGGTGTTTCAAGGATTGAAATCTTTCTTCACATTCTTGTGTCCACGTGAATTAGCTCCCTTCTTCTAGAGGGTAGTGATTGGACAACCAATCTTGGAGAATCCTTTTATAAATCTCCTATAGTATCCTGCTAAGCCCATGAAGGATATGATATCTGAAACGTCCTTTGGGGTAGGCCATTCCATGATAGACCTGATCTTGTCAGGATCTACTGCTACTCCCTCTTCAGATATGACATGGCCCAAGTAATGTATTTGCTTCTGGAAAAAGTCGCACTTGCCAAATTTGGCATAGAGATGATGTTCTCTTAGTACTTGAAGCAAAAGTCTAAGATGTTCCTCATGTTCCTCTCTATTCTTGGAGTAAATTAATATATCGTTAATAAAAACTAGTACAAAATTGTCTAGGAATTTGCTGAGCACATTGTTCATCAAGCACATAAAAGTGGTAGGGGCATTGGTCAATCCAAATGGTACTACTACAAACTCATAGTGACCATATCTCGTCCTGAAGGCAGTTTTGTGGATGTCTTCACCCTTGATTTGGACTTGATGGTATCTAGATCTCAAGCCAATCTTTGAGAAGATGGAAGCACCTCCTAATTGATCGAACAGGTCATTGATCTGGGGTAAGGGGTACTTGTTCTTTATGGTTACCTTATTGAGTTGTCTATAATCTATGCACAGTCGGAGGGTACCGTCTTCCTTTTTCACAAACAGGACTGGTGCTCCCCATGGAGGCATGCTAGGCCGGATATAGCCTCTGTCCATCATTTCTTTTAGTTGTAATTTAATCTCAACTAGCTTGGGTGTGCTCATCCTATAGGGTGTCCTAGACACTGGCACCGCTCCTGGAGCAAGTTCTATCGAGAAGCCAATGTCCCTTCTCGGAGGTAAACCCGATACCTCTTCCAGAAATACATCCCTATATTCTCTTAGTGTGGGGTGGTCTTCGAGGCTTGGTTCGTCATCTTCAACTAATTCCAACACCTGTATCGCATATAGTGGACATCCCTTTCTGCAATACTTTCTCATTTGAAGGGCTGATATTCGTCTCACCGAGACAGGTTTTTGGATCCCTTGAAGGGTTATCCTTTTTCCTTCTTCACTTACACATTCGAGGGTTTTATGGTAACAGTCCAGTCTGGATTTATATGTGGCTAGCCAGTCCATACCAATCAACAGGTCATACGATCCTAGGGGTAATACGTTAAGGTTTGCTTGGGTGGGGAATTCATCCATAGTGAATTGGCAAGATGGTATGACCTCCATTACCTTTCTTTTGATGTAGGTGGCTAACTATACCAACCATGGCTTGGCGTGTTTATGTGGCTGTGATTTACACTTATCAATAGCCTTAGGGGCTATATAACTCAAATTTTAACCAGGTTCAATTAGAATAGACACTAGATGATTGGTGATCATACCTTCCATCTCCACCATTGAAGCTTGGTGGTCAGCTTGTTTATTATCCAAGGCTGCATAAATTTGCAGCATGCTCCTGGCCACATCATTGACGGTGGTAGCTTCTTGAACGTTGTAAATTTTCCGACTGTTCTGTTGTCGGTGCGGGTAGTCCCTCAGTAGATGTTCTTCTCCACAACCCCAACATTTCAAGGGTTCTTTCTTCAAGTTATCAATCTTTCCTGGGGTAGATCCAAAAGGTTTATTCCTGCTCTGGGAGGGGAAATTTTGCTGGTGTACACTTCGGATTGGGAAGCTCATCCTTGAGTCCTTTTTATAGTTTTTAAATCTTGGGGATTTAAACCCCTTTTTCTGGAATCCCAAACTACTCTTCTACTTCCAGCCTTCACGAGGTTCTGTCCGATGCCCAAGCTCTTCATAACAATATCTTGCCTTTCGGATAGTATCTTCTAGGGTCTTTGGCTCGTCGAACTCAATCCTGTTTTGATAGTCCTTAGGTAGTCCACTGATGAATCGTTGCACCTTTGCCTTTTCTACTTTTATATAGGGTACCTACCTCAGCAATTCGAGGAATATGCTAACATATTCCTCTATGGTGCGTTGGCCCAGCTTGAGTTCATAGAATTCTTTAGTCTTTTCGTCGAAATAGTTTTCCGACAGATACTTTTTCCTGAAGTATTTCTCAAACCATTCCCAAGATAGGTCTTCTTCACTAATCCCTTTTAAGTTCTTAAGGTCTTCCCACCAAATGGAAGCCTTCCCATTCAGGTTGAAAGTAGCTACTCGGGCCTTCAAATTTTTCGAGAAGTCATGGACTTTGAAATACTTCTTTAGTCCAAGCAACCAGGCCTCTGCTTCCTCTCCCTTCTTTATTTCACCATCGAAAGAGGGTGGTTTGGCCTTCTTGAATTCTTCGAGATTATGATTTTTGGAATGATTTCGCTTCTTCTGTTTTCATCAAGAACAAGAACTAGTTCTTCTACTAGAAGATCCCTCCAAGTCACTAGTTTCCTTTCCAGAGGAATCGTCCGACGCTTGTCCCTTATCTCTGGGGTGACCCTTTCTCGAGGTGCTCCTCCCAGTGTGACCACTTAAAGGACCACGTTTTCGTATCCCAGGTGGGCTTCGACTTCTCTTTATCTGTCGTTGGTCCGCGTGACTAGTGTCAGGTCCATGCTGCAATTGTCTTTGTATGTCGGATAAGCTCTGTAGCAAGACTGCATTAATTTTCATTTGCTTCTCTTTCTCTTTTATCAACCTCTCGTTGTCCGCCTTGCATCTCTGTAGTTTGACCATGAGGCTTCTCACAGTCTTAGCTAGATCTGGAGGGGTCTCTACCACTCTCCTTTCGTCAGACTCTTCGTCTCTATTGTGGGAGCCATCCCCCACTTTGTGGTGTGTCACCATTCTATGCGTCTGCAGTTTCCCGTGGTTGATTTTCTGTTTGTTGTGTAGGAAAAACACTTATTGTTAGTCAACATTATATTCATTTACAATCAGCGCATAATTCATATATATTTTTTTTTCCAAATGCATACACACAATAGGAGATTTTCATTCTTAACTTTGGCTTTTGATAAAGGGGGTTAAGGTAGAGGGTTACTTCTTTTAAGAGTACTTCCCATGGAGTTTCTCCGCAACTCATTCATGATCCCAAGCAGGCCAAGTGTTGTAACCATGCTCTGATACCAATTTGTCACATACCCACTACGACCTAATAGATTTTTCACCTTTTTCTCGAGGGACAAAATCCCCGAGTTCTTATGAGGTCCTAGCGCAGGCTAGGTCTTCCTGTCGGGACCTTCACTAAACCAATCCACCGGGTTTTTCATTGAAAACCCATCGTGTTCAACTCAAGCACCAAGTGCGGGCTTCACCTCCATGTGATCATCGGTTATGACCCCGGGCCAAGCCAAGAGGCGCCTTTTGCAATTCGTGACTCAGCGATGCCCGAGAGTCAAGTCCTTCGACTCTTCAAACCCTGAAACCTGAAATCGTACCTTCATTGAGATCGATGGCTCCAAATCTTCCCCCTAATCCGACGGTCATAGCCGTATCAGGACTTCAGTAACCGAGAGTTCAAAATGCAAGCGACTCGAGTCTTTTGACTCTTTAAACCCCGAAACCCGAAATCCGATACGCGAGTTCTTGTATGAGATCTGACGGTCCTCGATGATATGGATCCAATGGTCCAGATCTCTTTGGAGTTTTGTGAACCGAGAGTTCACGATGCAACAACTCCAGAACTCCTGTCACTTAAATCCCCGAATTTAAAAATGCCGAAACCTATTCACACTAAGCTAATTCGGAGTTTTGCATACCAGGACTTCGCGACTTGCGACGATGAAGGGTCTATCCCTTGGGTTTCCCGGGTGCCGAAACGCCGAAATGCCAAAATGCCAAAACCTATTCACACTAATCTAATTTGGAGTTTCGCATACCGTGACTTCACGACTTGCAACGACGAAGGGTCTTGCCCTTGGGTTTCTCGGGTGCCGAAACGCCGAAACCCATTCACGCTTAAGCCGATTCAGGATTTCGCATACCAAGATTTCACAACTGGCGAATACGAGGGAACTTTCCCTTGGGTTTCCTGGGTGCCGAAATGCCGAAACCCATTCATGCTTAAGTTGATTCAGGATTTCGCATACCGGGATTTTGCGACTGGCGAATACGAGGGAGCTTGCCCTTGGTTTTCTCGAGTGTCGAAACACCGAAACGCCGAAAACCCATTCACAATAAAACTAATTCAGGGTTTCGCATACCGGGATTTCGTGACTGGCGAAGACGAAGGGTCTTGCCCTTGGGTTTCCTAGGTGCCGAAATGCCAAAACGTCGAAAACCTGAGGGAACCACTTTCTCTTGTACAAGGTTTCCAAACTTAGATCACAAAATCCTTCAATGGGTTCTTCGGTAATTATCCCCAGGCTTGGTGAGCTGACTGAAAGGCCTTCCTAAATTACCAAGCTATGAACTCTATGATAGGGGTGAAGTAAGCTCGTATGTTTACTAAAATGGTAGTCCTTTCAAGGAACTCACTCCGGGTCTGGAATGCGAGGGAACTTCCCGGAAGGAGGTGCCTTCAGGAAATCAAACCAGGGCATAGCGTGAGTCAAGTAAATGGGACAAATCTCAAGGGAACGGACTCATAATCTGAACTTATTCATTCTATACATAAACTGATTATGGTCATATAAGTATAAGCATGCATCCATTATTTCTGATCAAAACACCATGCAAACACTTCTATACAGAAATCATTTATGAGTGTACAAACATGAGCATGCGTCCATTATATTCAATTCAAGATACGAGATGTAAACACTTATCAGAAAAACACTAGGTGTGATGCGACTGCTAAAAGGGGTGCTCGTTTCCACCCAACCGTAGGCTCAGTGAATCCAAATGGATTTACCACCAGCCACCCTCGAGCTAGACCACGATGCTCGAGACTCAGTCTCCTACTTTTGGCTCAAGGGAAGTCAAGGATGAAGGTTACTCTCCTTCTCCTCTGTTCAGAACTCCCTGTATTTCTTGAGTTTCTCTCAGTTCTCTTCTATGATCTCTATTTCGCGTGCTCTTCCCTTTTTTTTCCTCTTTTTCCACACTTCCTCTCTTGCTTTTTCTTTGCAATATTGCGTGTGGCGCGAATTTCCCCGTCCATGGTCAGGTTTGGGGTCTGTTACAGATGAGCGGTTCACCCCCATCTCCTCATTAACTCTTGAGGAACCTCCCCACCTACCTATCTGACAAGAAATCCATTCCAGGGTTAGAGATCTGCTTTGATCTTTGAGCAAGTAAAAACCAGTACGGTACTGGCCCGGTGGAAGTTAGCGCAACCATTCCAAGTCCCTTTCACCACCTCTCATTAGCCATTGTGGTCTCTTTTAGCACATCCCCCTCCCAGCAGTCATGCAACACATAATCATAACATAATTTACATTCATCGACCTTCTATACAAAGGTCCATCAAATCAAACATTCACATCTTTTGTGTTTGCCATAGTTCTTGGCCAATATAGTTATTTTTACAGACTGGGGGAAATGGTGTTACGCCAATCGTGCTAGTGCAGAAGAAATATGGGACTTGACGACTCTGTGTTGATTACCGGGACCTGAATAAAATCAAAGTCCAAAATTGGTATCTGATTCCCCGAATCGACGACCTCCTTGATCAGCTCATGGGGGCCAAATACTTCAGTAAGATTGATCTGAATTCTGGCTACCACCAGGTCCCAATAGAACAAAAAGATGTATGGAAGATTGCCTTCAATTCAAAAGAAGGTCTTTTTGAATGGCTGGTCATCATGCCCTTTGGTTTGACAAATGCTCTAACAACTTTTATGAGGATGATGGACGATATCCTACGACCTTTCACCAATACTTTTGTAGTGGTGTATCTGGATGACATCCTCATCTACAACAAGACTTGGTCGGAACACAACTTGCGGCATATTCAGCAGGTTCTGCACACCCTGTGACAGCACAAACTATATGCAAACTTGGAAAATTTCTCCTTCAGCATGGAAAGGGTCCATTACTTAGGCTACATCGTTGATCAGCATGGTGTGCATGTGGATCCATCCAAGATCTAGGTCATCCGTGACTGGCCAGCGCCAACCACACTCACTAAAATTCGAAGCTTCTTGGGCCTCACCAATTTTTATCACAGTTTCGTGCTCGGATTCTCTCATATCACATGGGCCCTCATCCAAGTAACCAAGGGTGTAGGTAAGGAAAAATTTGTGTGGGGCCTATCCCAACAACAAGCCTTTGATGACTTGAAGATGCCTTTGTACTCATCCCCGATACTTTCATTACCGGACCTGCAACATCCCTTTGAGATCGAGACAGATGCTTCAGACTATGATGTGGGTGTCGTTCTCACTCAACATGGCCACCCCATGGCATATCGTAGTGAGACACTATTAGATGTTGTTTGTAAGTAGCCTACTTATGACAAAGAAATGTAATCCATTGTACAAGCCTTCCGCCAATGGAGACATTACATTCATGGGAAGGAGATAGTCATCCACATTGATCACAAGTCACTAAAATTCATGCAGACCCAAGGAAAATTGCAAAATGACCACCATCAGAAGTGGTCAACATACTTACAGCAGTTCCACCTCAATATCAAGTATAAAATAGGAAGTACCAACCGAGTTGTTGACTGCCTCAGCCGACCTCCAGTCATGGCACTCACCACGGTGCTATACTCTTGCATCCATGAGACCTCTGGATGGCCCCACCTCTATGAGACAGACACTGACTTCTCCACCACCTACCAAATGTTGGGCGCCAACTCAGTGCTTGCTAATTTCCATCTTCAGGATGGGTTGTTGTGTCATCTGGCCCATCTCTACATTCCATCAAGCGAGCGCGTGAAGCTGATTTGGGAAGCTCACTACAGTCAGGTGGTAGGACACTTTGGCGTCGAAAAGAAAGTGGCAGTGTTGCAAAAACATTTCTACTGGCTGAAACTTCGACAGGATGTCGGAAAGTATATCGGGTCCTGCACCACCTACGCTAGTTCCAAATTGACCACTAAGAAGCAGGGCCTATACACACCTCTTCCTACTCCTAACAGGTCATGGGAATCCATCTCAATGGACTACATGTTGGGCCTCCCATCCACCAAGAGGGGAAAGGATTGTGTTTTTGTGGTTGTTGATCACTTTTCCAAGATGGTGATTCTAGCCGCCTGCAAGAGTAACATCACAACAGAAGCCACTACCAATATCTTCTTTGAACGAGTATTGGTACATTTTGGGATCCCACAAACCATTATCTCAAACTATGACAATTGGTTCCTCAGCCCAGTCAGGTCAAGCCTCTGGTCACTTTTGGATACCAAGCTCACCAAATCCATTGCCTTCCACCCCCAGAAAGATGGCCAAACTGAGTTCGCCAATCAGATGGTTGTACATATCCTGTGCATGTACAATTCAAAACACCCCCGCACATGGGATGAGAATCTTCCCTATGTCTAGCATAACTACAACCAAGCCCTGCATAGCTCAACTGGACACAACCCCTTTCAGGTGCGGTTAGGATTTCAACCATTGGGCCCCATGTATGTTGCACTACCCATGGCGACCACCACGACCAACTTGTCCCCTGCTCCACTAGAAGCTGACAGAGACACCCGGTTCATTGATCAGATCCAGCACATCTGCCAATAGGTTCATGATATTCTACAGAATTCTAATGCCAAGTACAAGCAATGCCATGATCAACATCGGGTGCCAGATAAGTTTTAGGTGGGTGACAAAGTTTGGTTGCATTTGCAGAAAGAACGCCTTACAGGGCCCCATCGAAAGCTTCGCCCACTCTGTTATGGGTCATACACCATCACCAAGGTTGTGGGTGAAAATCCTTTTGATCTCAACATTCCCCCCTTCCTTGGTATACATCCAGTCTTCAATGTGGCTCTCCTTCGCTCATATTTCCCACCATTATTGGACACCTCAGAGATAGCAGAGAAGATGAAACCAACAGAGCTCAACCCTGACTGCATGCAACATGAATCTAGTGATCGTATTGTGGACACAAATATCAAGGGAACTCGATAGAAAAGGATCCAACTTTATCGAGTTGTCAAAGCAGGGCAGCTCCTACACCAAGGCAAGTGGCTCACCCGAGGCCAAATTCAGAAAAATTTTCCTTGTCTGATGGGGGAACTCAATGCAATTAAAACCATTTCTTCCTAAGGAGGGAGGATTGATCCAGGTGGATATCGGTGGCCACCCACCTATTCCACTGGCTCGAAAAACAGTTTTCCACCTTGGCAGTTTTTTGACAGTTTTTTGGGTTCCAAACTTCCGTGGTCGTTTTGAGGCCCTAAACAACTTTTTTGGGGATTTTGGGCCTAAGGGACTACCAACGACACTTCCCAGGGCCATTCGAAATTTTTTCTTCTTGGTTAGACCTTTCCAACGGGCTATTGTGCTCCTAAAACAAAGATTGTATGCAAAAGTTACAACCCCTGGAAGTTGATGTACTAACTTACTCAAACGGGCCCCACATGACTTTTGGCGCTTCATCTCCTAGGGTTAGGTTTTTGGATGTCTAGGTTTTTTGAAATTCATGTTTATTATAAAAGGCCTTGAGAGTCTCATTGTAACCATCTTCTAGAAAATGAGCACAACCGTCACATCTCTTCTCAGAGACAAGCCGCCACCATTCCAGCAAGCTTGTTTTCCGCTGCATTTTACAGTTTCAACTTATTTCCTTATTGAATAGAAAATCGGTTTTACTGTATCGTTGTTATTTTGTGTTAAGAATCTCTTAATAATCTGTATTCCTTTCATTCTGCTCATAAATCCGCATCAAAATGTGAGAAAAACATCTTCATTTTGAAGTTTTTTTTTGCATATACCATGTGTAACACTCAACTAAAAAAAGTTATCATTATAGTTCAAGAAAGTGAATCCCATAATAACTACGAAACCCATAACTTGCTTATTTATTTTTAATCAACACAACCTGACCATACCATTCAACTAATCTCCAAAAATATCATCTTGATTCTAAACTCATTCATATACTATAATTTAGAATACTTATTTTTAAACTTTATATTACATAAAAGCATGTTCATAACCTATTATATACATGTGTGGGGAGATGTTGAGTTTCAAAGAACGTTTAGATGACATGCCACAAAGCTTATCTCGAGAGGGGGTTTAAGATAAAAACAAATGGAAAAGAAAATTGGGGGTTGTTTTGCATTGATTGACAAGTAAAATTAGGGGTTGTTTTGCATTGATTGACAAGTAAAATTAGGGGTTGTTTTGCATGGATTGTGATTGCTATGCAATTTCATTAACTTAAATTTTCTTCAAAGTGTTTAAAATTTCATCAATTGTTATGGATAAAATTTGATTTGCAAATCCCCGGATGGGGTGTCAGAGTGGTCATCGTGGCAAGGTTTGGGCGAAGGTACCGGGCGCCGTGGCATGGAGCCACGTGATGGGCTTGTGCCACAGCCCACCACCCTACCTAGAGTTTAAATGCCCTTTATGGCGATACGAGGGTGCATTTACGCAGAAGTCCTTTCCCCTTTGCTGCGATTTTGAATGGATTGGTTTATTATGGCTATGATTCACGTCTGTTCGCTGTATGCAAGGCTCATCCCTCTGCAGCACAAGCTTATCTCTGTTTTTCACCCCTGGAGCGAGGTAGTCCCGGTCATACTCCTCCACCAGGTGGCCTTAGCTCCTTCTGCCAGTTGCACCGGGCATCCAATGACTCGACCAAGGGGCAGACCAAGGCGGGGCTCGCCCTGGAAGCCTCGGAGGCCCTCGATCACCCCTCCTGACTCAACCTCCACTGACTCCTCCCCTCACCATCAGTCTGGGTCTACTCCTGTCTCTTTGCAAGCTCCGCAGTTCAACTCCATGGCCATCATTCCATGAACGCCAATTTCACTCCTGCGGCTTTCTCAAGACTCCCCAGCGATTTCTCCTGACCCTGTGCCATCCCATGACCCTCGGGGCAACCTGGGCGGTGGCCCTACTCTTCAAGGTGAGCCTAAGAGAGCAGACCCTCATTTCCCTGACTCCTTTGACAAGGCGAATTTCAAAGATAGCCTGTCTGTACTGCACAACCTGGTTTTTTAACTCAGGCAGGAGGTGGCGGATCTGCATTTTTGCCTACAGGCCACGGACATAAAGGTGGCGAGCTTCCTGCAAATTCTCTCGGCCATGCATGAGGCTCTACTCTCAGATCCTGTCAAAACCAGTCCAATGGAGGACCCTGAGGCTGCTAAAGGTGCAGGTCAGGACAACATGCAGAGTCCAGCAGAAATAGGCCGGAAGAAGGAGGCGCGAGAGGACGACACCTAGGGAGTTGTGTGCAACGAGGAAGATGGAAAGCAATGGGTCGACGAGGCGACGTATATTAAGGAAGAACCTTGGCTAGGAGACCTTCACGCCACGTGGTCCGGCTACCTGCCAGGTGTCTAAGCTTTTAGTGTTTGTCAAGTTCATTCAGGTTTAGGTCTTAGTTGATAAATGGTCTGAATACTAGTTTTACTGGTTTAACTTATGAATTGTTTGACTGGTGGGTTGGATGGGCTGGATGGACTGGTTTCCCCATGGCTGGGGCAGTCCAGTAACTACAGCTTGATCATCTTTGTATTTTTCTACTCTGCTTCAGTTTTTGAAGGCACTTAATATACTTACACTCCTTATTTAAAAAAAAAAAAAAATTGATTTGCAAATTGTTTGTCTCTAGGCAATTTTGTCCATTAAATATGGTTAAAAAATCCCTCAATTCGTAAATATGTTTTTTTGAAACTGTTGAAAGAAGAACGAAAACTGTCAAAACCATCAAATTTAACGGGTTATTTGGTTTTGAATTTTTTTTATTTTTTTTCCAATAGAAAATTCACTCAAAATTAAATTATAGTAAAAAAAAATTACATCATCAAGAATCCTTATAACAAGAATAAGATCATTATGTTCAGCTCGATACAAATATAGCCCGCAACTAGCCATAATAAGAACTAACAAACCACATAAGGCCAAAAGGCAATAACCAGCGCGATAATGATTATCACTTCAAAATTACAAAACATACATTGAAAATACCCACTACCAGTAGAAAGATTATGATGATGATGATGATTAACGTCCACTAAGACTGAATTGGTCTATCAGGCCTTAAGAGGGTAAGTGATTACTTGTGATTCTTTAGAATTTTGTTTCTGTGCTCGGAAAGCATCAAGAGAAGATTTCCAAGATCACCATACTTTTTTTGAGTTAAGAGGTTAGGAAGGTTGGTAGTGTGATCAATATTTTGAAAATGAGATCTAATATGGGTATAGGCTGGACAATCTAAGAGAAAGTGTTTTTTATCTTCAACATTCTTAGTGTCACAAAGGTGATCCCATGGCGTTTTAGGAATTGACCAACACCCAGTTTCACTATGGAGCTCGTGAGAATTTGTTCTTATCTTAGCAATGCTTATTTTTTTCTTTACACTTGGCAAAACAGATAGATAATTTTGATATTCAAGATTAGGGTTGATTACATCTTTATAATACCTTAATTTTATTTTTTCCTCTAACTCTTTATCACACCACATTTTCTCCTTAAATATTGATTTGACGTTTTTTTTAATAGTATCTTTATTCTACAAAATGGTTTCTTTTATGATTCCCTAATAGTTTAGTCAAGACTGGGCATCTTTGTGTCATCCTCGCTTGAGTCGATGGTGGTGATGACTTGATTTTGAAGCAATTTTATGTAGCCTTTTTTCTTCCATGTTGTTTAACTTGTTCTTATACATCAGGTATCTAGTCATAGCCATGCTCTCAATGGGGGAGAGGCTTGTTTCTAAGAGGAGGATGGGATAGGGCATATTTCCTTTAATTTTGAGATTGTAGGTTATAAAATTCTTTTGTATTTGCTCTATCTTTCTCCAGGATTCACGAGAGATACTACAACCCCATAATTCACATCCATAAAGAATAACAGGTGTAACAAGAGTCTCAAAGAGGAGTTTCTTATTATCCCAACTCCAAAGATTAGTTGATTTACAATTATTTTCAAGCCCATAATAAGCTTTCCATCCCCCAATAATCCTTTTGTCAATATTATAATTCCAATTGAGCTTGTGGTGAATATCAATTCCAAGATATTTGTATGAAGTCACTTCCTCCAATTTGTTGTTGTCATATACAAAGGTATCATAAGGGATATTATTGGATTTAATAATCATGACCTTAGTCTTATCAGTATTAACAGTCATACCCATATTGGAGCAAAAATCCTTGACGATTCTTAGTCGGTTTTCAATATCATGGGGACTCCTTGCCATAATAACGATATCATCGGCATAAAGAAGAAGATTGATGACTATACCAGTGAGAGTAGGGCCGACACAACCTGCTTTTTCCAAGCATTCTTCTAACTTGTCAATGTATATGCCAAAAAGGGTAGGGGACAAGGGACAACCTTGTTTGA
>ML779223.1:218664-236353 GCA_009831015.1 Picea engelmannii
GGATGCATACATAAATTACTAAAGGATGACAGTTTTGATTATTAGTACATGCACGAGATTTGCATGTACTAGCTACACATGCATTTATTGTACATATACACTAGTATGTATGAGTTTTCTTGACTTACTTACTAATAATGTTGATTACTTGTTATGAATGTGTGAACCATGTTTCTTGTCCTTTGTACCATAAGATACCTTAACTTCAGGATGAAGTTTCCTGAAGGGTGGATGTATGTAACGACCCTGCTTAAATAGAGGTATATGATTATTAATTATAATTAATTTAATAATATAACTATCCTAAAAGATTAGCTAAACCATAATCATTTCTTAAAATAACATTAACTAATTAATTATTGTTAATTAGTTATTCATGATTGTCAATGATTAATTTAAGTATTAATTAACTCATTATTAATAAGGTAAATAAATAAAAGGAGGATAATAAATTATATTATTAAATTAAGTTACGTACCCAATAAGGGATAACATATTAACTACAAGGGATAAGATATTAAATAAAGGGGATAAGGGGGGCATTAATGGGAAAGGATAAGAAGGTAATAAATGAGTTAGGTAGGGAGTAAATGAGGTGGGTAAGTCGATGAAGGAGGGATAAGGAAGGGAAGGAGGTGGACAGGAGGCCATTTTTACGGGAGGTTGGGGGGATGGATCTTGGGAGCTCTGGGATTTGCAGAGAGCAGTGAAATTTTGGGGTGGGACTGTATCAGTGCACCGGGGTTGCTGGAGGTTTTGGGCAGTGTGTTACAGTGCAGTAGCGGTCAAGAAAGTAAAGGACAAACGAAGGGTTATTAGCATCAAGTTCAGGTATTTCAAATTATGCATTGTTTTAATCTCTTATAAAATTTTATTATTATTGATAAATTTGTAGGCGAATGTGCTAAATTATAGAAATTTCTTAAATTTTACTGTTATGTTGTAAATTAAATGGTTGTTTAATTTATTAGGCCCCTACACAAAGGAAGTGATCTTCGCATCAGCCAACAGTGTCGACTGTCGTACGACATCAATCCCTTCAAAGCCGAGGTATTGTGTGATGTTTCTCCTCTCAAAGTTTGTAATGTTCTTCTGGGCCAACCTTATTTATGGAAACGTCATGTTGTATATGAGTCTAGGCCTCATAGTGTTATTATTACTTTGAACAGGAAATTCTACAAGATACCTGAGGCAGTCTCTCCTAGGGCAGTTTCCTTGATCTCTTTCAAACAATGTAGGAAGGTCATCTCTCATACCAGGAAACTTATCTTCTTCATGATTCTCTCTCAGAGTAAGCGAAATATCGCAGCCACATCCAGGGCCTCCGCGACCAATCTCTCCACACAACATAAGCAAGTGAATAAGGTCGTGAAAGAATACTCAGATATCGTCTCCTCTACTACCAGGGTACCTTTGCACTGCCAGGTCAAGCATCCCATCGATCTGACCCCAAGAGCATCGCTACCCAATGGGATGACCTACCACTGCTCTTTGTTAGAAAATGAGGAGATCAAGAGGCAGATCCAAGAACTACTCCACAAAGGGCACATCCATCCCAACTCATCGTCTTGTGTCATCCCAATCGTACTGGTGCCAAAGAAAGACGGGACCTAGCGAATCTATATTGATTACTGAGCCCTAAATAAAATCACAGTCCGGAACTGGTACTCGATTCCCCAAATCGACGACCTCCTTCATCAGCTCACGGGAGCCAAATATTTTAGTAAGATTGATCTGAATTCTGTCTACCACCAGGTCCCAATAGAACAAACAAATGTATGGAAGACCGCCTTCAAGTCAAAAGAAGGTCTTTTTGAATGGTTGGTCATGCCCTTTGGTTTGAAAAATGTTCCAACAACTTTTATGAGGATGATGGACGATATCCTGCGAACTTTCACCAGTAATTTTGTAGTGGTGTATCTGGATGAAATCCTCATCTACAACAAGACTTGGGTGGAACACTTGCAACATATTCAACAGGTTCTACACACCCTGCGACAGCACAAACTATATGCAAACTTGGAAAAATGCTCCTTCGGCATGGATAGGGTCCATTACTTAGGCTACATCGTTGATCAACATGGTGTGCATGTGGATCCAACCAAGATCTAGGTCATCTATGATTGGCCATCCCCAACCACACTCACTTAGCTTCGAAGCTTCTTGGGCCTCGCCAATTTCTATCATAGGTTCATGTTGGGATTCTCTCATATCGCATGGGCCCTCAGCCAAGTAACCAGGGGTGGCGGTAAGGAAAATTTTGTGTGGGGCCTGTCCCAACAACAAGCCTTCGATGACTTGAAGCAATGTTTGTGTTCATCCCCAATACTTTCATTACCGAACCTACAACATCCCTTTGAGATTGAGATAGATGCTTCAGACTATGTGGTGGATGTCATTCTCACTCAACACGGCCACCCCGTGGTGTATCATAGTGAGACACTATCAGATGTTGTCCATAAGTACCCTACTTACGACAAAGAAATGTAATCCATTGTGAAAGCCTACCGCCAATGAAGACATTACATTTTGGGGAAGGAGACAATCATCCACACTAATGACAAGCCAATACAGTTCATGCGGACCCAAGAAAAATTGTAGAATGACTGCCATCAGAAGTGGTCCACATACTTACAGTAGTTCCACCTCAACATCAAGTATAAAATAGGAAGTACCAACTGAGTTGTTGATTGCCTCTTCCTACCTCAAGTCGGGATACTCACCACGGTGTTAAACTCTTGCATCCATGAGACCTCCGGATGGCCCCACCTCTATGAGACAGACTGTGACTTCTCCACCACCTACCAAATTTTGGGATAAAAATCAGTGGTCTCTAATTTCCATCTTTAGGATGGGTTGTTGTTCCGTCTAGGCCATATCTATGTTCCATCAAGCGAGCGTGCAAAGCTGATTTGGGAAGCTCACTACAGTTGGGTGGCAGGACACTTTCGCATTGAAAAGACAGTGGCAGTGTTGCAGAAACATTTCTATTGGCCAAAACTTCGAAAGGATGTCGGAAAGTATATCAGGTCCTACACCGTTTGTTCTATTGCCAAACCGACCACTAAGAAACAGGGCTTGTACACCCCTCTGTCTACTCCTGACAACCGTGGGAATCCATCTCAATGGACTACATGTCAGGCCTCTCATCCACCAAGAGGGGCAATAACTGTGTTTTTGTGGTTGTTGATCGCTTTTCCAAGACGGTGATTTTGGTCGTCTGCAAGAAGAACATCACTACAGAGGCCACTGCCAAGCTCTTCTTTGAATGCATCTGGGTACACTTTGGGATCCCAAAAACCATTGTCTCAGATCGGGACAGTCGGTTCTTTAGCACATTCTAGTCGAGCCTCCGGTCACTGCTGGATACCAAGCTCACCAAATCCACTGCCTTCCACCCCCAGACAAATGGCCAAAGTGAGGTTGTCAATCGAATAATCGTACATATCCTGCGCATGTACAATTCCAAGCACCCTCCCACATGGGATGAGAGTCTTCCTTATGTCTAGCATAGCTACAATCGACCCCTGCATAGCTTAACTTGCCACAACCCCTTTCAGGTGGGGTTGGGAATCCAACCATTGGGCCCCATGGATGTTGCACTACCCTTGGTGACCACCTCGGTCGACTCGTCCCCTACTCCACCAAAAGATAACAAAGCCACTCGATTCATTGAACGGATCCAGCACATCTGCTAACAGGTTCATGATATTTTACAGAAGTCCAATGCCAAGTACAAGCAGCACCATGATCAACATTGGGTGCCACATAAGTTTTAGGTGGGTGACAAAGTTTGGTTGCACTTATAGAAAGAATGCCTTATAGGGACCCATTGGAATCTTTACCCACTCCGATATGGGCCATACGCCATCACCAAGGTTGCAGGTGACAATTCTTTTGCGTTCAACATTCCCCCTTTCCTTGGCCTACACCCAATCTTAGACGTGGCTCTCCTTCGACCATATTTCCCACCATTATTGGACACCTCAGATATAGCAGAGCAATTGACACCAACATAGCTCAACCTTGAATGCATGCAACAAGCATCCAATGATCAGATTGTGGACACATAGATCAAGGGCACCCGACAGCAAAGGATCCAGCTTTATGGAGTTGTCAAAGCAGGGAAGCTCCTACACCAAGGAAAGTGGCTCACCTAGGGCCAAATTCAATAGAAATTTCCTCATCTCATGGGGGAACTCAATGCAATGGAGACCGTTTCTTCCTAAGGGGGGAGGATTGATCCATATGGATGTCGGTGGCCTCCCACCTATTCCAATTGGTTCATTTTGGCAGTTTTCTAGTTTGGCAGTTTTGTTTCCTAGTTTTCAGGTCCCTAACTTGTCGGGCCATTTTGAGGCCCAAAACAATGTTTTTAGGGCTCGCCATAGTGTGCCTAAAATGTGTATTCCTTGGATATACCTTTCCAATGGGTTATCGTGTGCCTAAAATGGGGATCACATGCAAAAGTTATGATCCTGGGAAGTTGATGTACTAACTTACCCAAACAGGGCCCACATGACTTTTGGCGCTTCATCTCCTAGGGTTAGGTTTTTGGATATCTAGGGTTTTTTACATTCTTGTTTATTGTAAAAAGGCCTTTGGAACCTCATTGTAATCATCTTCTTGCAAATGAGCGCAACCATCACATCTCTTCTCAGATATAAGCCGCCACCATTCCAGGAAGCTTGTTTTCCGCTGCATTTTACAGTTTCATCTTATTTCCTTATTGAATAGAAAACCAGTTTTACTGTATCTCTGTTATTCTATGTTAAGCATCTTTTAATAGTTTGTATTCATCTCGTTCTGCTCATAAAATACGGATCAATGTTGTTATGTATTTAGCTAGTTCTATGCCAATGGGTGTCTTGTTTGAATTCCTTGGGTTAGTTAAACTAATATGTGTGCACAAAGTTTGGGATAACTATAAAATTACTTATGTAATCTACAGATGCCTCCTATAATTGTTACTTATATGTGGTTAACCTACAAGTAACTCTATGGAAGCAACCCTCTCTACACATTTCAAAGTGATTTTTTCAAGCCTTACAACATGTGGCATGGATGTCCTCTCCCATCACTAATATGGAAAAATTTCCATCATTACACATTCTACCTCTCTTTACAGTGTATAAATAAGTTGATTTTTCCATTACCCCTTCTAACAATGCTCTAATTGATATAGAATGGAACAATGTAGTCACTGAACAAAATAAAATTTATTATTTCATTGTCAAAACATGATATGTTCTACATAGAATAGTCTTTTTTATGCAGGCATACAAAATAGGGAAATCGCATTTGACAGAGTCTCTCTTTTTATTTTAATATATATTATAGTTAAATACTTGATCATTAATTAAGTTTTACTATTTACTATCCTTCAGGTTCCCATATCATTTACTCCTGATTTAGATGAAAAGCATCTCTACTTTCCTCCTAATATAGGAAAGACGCTAGATAATGTGAAATTTGTATGTATAATATCATTGTCATAGTTAGATAGCATTGCCTCAATTAAACTATTTACGCAATAAGGGTGGTTCTAGAAACGTTGTCTTGGTGTCCATTGCTAAAATTGACCCGGTATCAAAAGGAAGAACATTGGGGGGTCCTTGAAATAATGGTTCTCTATAGGTGTTGAAAGTGATAGCTAGTTATGACAGTGTCTTCTTGCATGGAGCAAGAATTATAATTCAAGTTATTTTACTCGTTTTGCTTTTGTAACACCCCTTATCATTACTATTGTAAAATATTAAAGAAACGAAGTAGCTCAAGATGCAATATTTGTTTTTTAAACAACTAATAATACATGCTCAACGATTTTTAACAACATGCACGAATGTATCATTCTCATTATCCTAAGTAATTTATTACCGACGTGCTCTTCTAACAAATAATTTAACAATAAGAATAAGAATAGTTACCCTTATAACATCTTCTCATTACACAACACAGGGTAAATTTATTATATAAAACTAATTAAGGGAGAACACTTCTAATTCTTGATCTCAAGAATTAAGTGAACTTCTTAATTCTTAAAACAGGAAAATGGCATTACATATCAATAATTAACATAAGGATAATCAATTGTATCTAGCAAGAAATTAATTATTAAAACACAATTTTGGACCTTGACAATTTTTATCGACTTAATTATGATCAATTATTTTAGATGTTCTCTAATTTATATCTCTAACCCAAAATTTCTATATTGTAAGGTAACAAATTAATAGGAGCGTCTACTTCTCCCCATAAAATGTGATATTTTGTGTACTATATTAATGAGAATATTCAATGGACTAATCTATAAAATCACAAAGAGTTATCAAGGGTTCTTACTCTATTGACAAGGTCTATCAAGACCTTGATTGTAATAAAAGTTGGCATCAAGCAATGCATACAAAATTGCATATCCATAACTTAATACAACCTCGTTAAATTGCAATCTTAAAGTTATGATCATTATGAGGTGTTGGGCAATAATATTCAATCGTTGAGCCTTGATATAGAGGTACTCATTAGTTACTAATATAACAATCTAGTTATATGATTATATTATATAGATGATCAACTTGACATAATTTGGAAAATGTGTAATATTATGAAGTAGATTGGAGAGTTAACATTAGTGAACCATTTTCCACTATGCTAATTCTAAAATATCCATAAACATAATCGTTCTAACAATAAGAACACTAATTGTTCGACAATAGTCATTTTAACAATACGATAATTAACACAAAAAGATTTCTTATTAAGATTTAAGTGTGGAAATTCAATCTATTAAATGACTGATAAGTTCTATTTTTAAACTAAAGGGGTTGTTTCTAGCAATTATTATAATTTTAGAATTGAACTTCATGAACAAGATTGCACCCTATAGAGAATGGAGTAGTAAATACACTCCTCGTCTGGCTTGACTCGGAGTTCAACGCAAGACGAACTGCCAGTGAAGGAAATCGTGGAGGAAGAATCTCTCGGATAATCATTTGAATATATCAAGGAGAGGATAATTATATTCAATTATATCATAATCATAACTGCCAAAAGATTTCTTCCACTAAAATAAGGAACTACAGTCCCAAAATCTTGAAGCATTCCATATTTAAAGTTTACGCCTATTAGGAATAAACGTTGGAAGAACAAGAATTTTATCCAATAGTCGATCCTCCATTAAAAAATTTCTCCATATGAAAGTCAATAAAAAACTTTCACCTTTTAACAAGTCTTTAAGCATTCATCGTCAATTAAAGTTGACTTAAGGGATGTTTTATTTAAGCATGAGGGATCTCTTTAAAAATGGTAGGATGGTCTTTGTGAGATTACCACTCCTCGTGACGGTAAGGTCGAAGGGGAAAACATTCTATCGAATAGTGGTTAAGAGCATAAAGTTGTGTACGTGAAGAGGACACGAAGTGTATTAAGCATTGGATGTTTAGAGTTTACTACGGTTGTACATAGGGTTCCTCAAGAACCATAATTTTTTCTTTTAGGAAGCTTCGCTTTAGAGTTCGCATCAAGTCTAAAATTTTGAGTGTCTCGACAAGGGAAATACCTAATCGTTAACTAAGATGCATAGTAAGGCGTGATGTCAACAGTTCTCATCACAATGGGTAAGGCATGAAATAAAATAAATACAGTCAACAGTAAGTTAAAGTCAAGGAGTTAGTCCAGGCTATAAACTATATGCATAGTAAAAGCAAGGCAACTAAGGGATAAAATTTTCAAGTTGAGTCTTGACTGTGTTTACAAGACAGTCAACTTACAACGTCCTTCTTGAAGACTAACACCAGCATGTGTCTGGTCTGGGAGAGATCTCAAAATTGACTCATGCCTGGAGGTACCCAGAACAAAGTGATCATGAAATAATTTGATTTCAAGTGAACAACAAGTAAAACGATTTCAATATCCGATAGAAGTTGTTATCTTCGAACCTAAGGGTTCACCGATTCATAATTTTTTTATTTATTATGAAAGTAGTTAACCTTTGGCCCCTCGCAGGTCTAAAAATTACCAACAATATAAGCAAAGAAGAATACGAAGGAAAAATTTAAAGACGGGAAAGTTCCTAATCAAGGGGCACATAGAAATGAATCTATAAGTTTGATGACGAAAAAATTGTCTTCTGATCCCAAATTTAAAAACATAAAAATAAAACTCCATCCCAACACAATAAATACGAAAAGACCAATGTCAAAACCAAATATCAACAATCAACGACGTGCGAGGAACAATAACAGTTTAAGAAACTCATGATCTGAAGAGACACTTTATGCAATTAGACTCATTTAGAAAGTTATCAATTTTTTGTTTTCTATTCCTCCCTTATGTTCATTACAATGTAATTTGTCCCGTTGGTTATCAAAATACATCAATTAACCGATTTTAAATGTTTAAGCCATAACACTAAAATAATATTAATCGTTCTACCATGCATTTACATTGTAAAATTTACATTCAACAGGAAACCAAATTAACAACAACAAGGTCCCATTTATAACTTGAACCATCAATAAAACACACTATTACATCAATCGTTCAGAAAAGATTAACTAAATAAATTAAAGTATCGTAACCAAACTTGGTATCGACCAAGATCGATTCTTTAACTTGAGGTATTGTACAACGTCCTTGAAAACTGTAGGTCTTGCACTACGTCCTTATTCTTCTTTCCAATCCAAGGGATTCACCGGTACCTCCCAGCCAACGCTAGGGGTACTCTTCTTCCCCCTTAGCCCCCCGAGCCACAAAGGGGCCACACACAAGAAACTGGAACACAATAGCTCCCAAGCTTCCCTCGCAAGGAAGAGCTTCCACTCTTTTCACAAGCTTGGAGTCCAACTCTCACAAGTAAAATACGGTGCAACAAAATTTTGGCAGCGTAACAGTACTAAGAAAAGTGAGACCATTTTCACCTCTCCTCCATTTCTTTTATAGAATTATTTTCAATGACACTTGTCCCCATGCACAACTAATTCATTTTTAATAATTGAATTAAATGATTATTCACCCAACACGTGTGTCACACTCTCCCAAGGTTTCACATGTAATTCCTCTTTTTATTTTATTTAAAAGCCAATTTCCCTCACATTCCCCCATGTGTTCCTATTTTTTCTCTTAGATGTCTCTTAGTTCCCCAAATTCTCATTTAATGAGTGTCCCTTAACTAGATCTTAGTTTGAGTTGGTTTAAGAGTCTTCTTTTAGTTAGACTTAGTGGTAGATTGACTCAATATACCATTCTATGTCTACATCTATTCTCTCATGTTTTAATTTCTTTCTATTTTAAAATTCTCTTTTATTATTTTCATGCATACATGTGCATTTTACTCAACCTCTAAATTTTTATTCCCCATTTTCCTAGAGTTTGATTTTATCTCAATTCTTTTTAATTTATTTAATATTTTTATTTAGTCCCTTATTTAAACTTAGACTTAGACTTAGTCTTAGACTTAGGCTTAGACTCTTGTTAGGCTTCTAAGTTTATAATTTACTGACTAATTAATATTTTATTCTAACAAGGTCTAAACAATTCATTATTTTCTAGGCCACATAGATTTATTAACTCACGTTTAATTATGCAATGTGCCCTTCAAAATGCACCTCCATGCTCCGAGGGTGCCACTCGCCTTTGAATGATTTTGAAAGTTTGTCTAACCCTTGGAGTCAAAACTCCATTCAGTCGACCTTGTGAGAGACTAAGGGCTTCTAAGGAATAAGAATTACACCTTATTGTGCACACCTTAGAATTTTTCGTGAGTGATTGTCTCAGTCCGCCCTCACAGCATCGCGCACCTCTTGAACTAGGTAATTTTTAACCTACAGTTCATGTCACAGTGGGAGTGTTAGTTGGTTGTGACAGGGACACATGACCCATTTACTCCTTATGTGAGTCAGATTAGCAAGCATCGTCAAGCCTGCATCCATTGAAAAAAAAGTGTCAATAATCCATATACATAAATCATATTCTAATCTATCATATATCACATGTGCGTAAAATGAAATACTCAAACAAAATACAATCCACTCCCTTATTCAATCTGGAGTCCAAGGGAATTGTTAATGTCATCTGCATCATCAACATGTCATGTATCTTGCATACTTAGGGAAACTCATTAGTAATACATGTCGATACATGAATACATCTAAAATATAAGATATAATCACAATTAATTCATAATATATATCTCATAAGAAAATCATAATCATAATGTATCATAACTGGATCACTTGCTCGCAAGTGCCCTCAAAGAATAAGTCAGTATAAAATGTGCTCAATAGAACTGGATAATACAACTTGCTACCCTACATGACACTCAGTGGGAGCATCTTCTACCATAAATTTTGAATATTCACTTTGATATCTCTTCATGAACTCGATTTTATTTATTCGTCCTCTATGAACTTTGTATTATCATTTTGGGGTTCATATGTTGTTTTCTCATCTTTAGAATATCCACCTAGATATACTTTCCTTCCCTTGCTTGTTTTCCCTTCTCTTTTGCCATTGTTGTCCCATAATTGAGCATTATAATGCCTCATCCACCTATGTTTAGTTACTCCATGGTGATATTGAAGAATGTTGTCCAAATGTGTCAATGGATTTTCTTATAGCGAGCTCTGAAATAGTTGGCTTCTCTAGGATAAGATATTTTTTCTATTAGGCAAAGAGATGTTGAGGGTACCATTTTGAGTTGTAAATGAAATGATGGCTAGCAAGGTATTGGATTGAGAAGTTGGGCTCATGGAGAATTTCAAACAATGAATATTTGTAAGTGCATCCATACCCTCTATCTATTGCTTAGGATTTGTAGTGGTGGTAGGTTGAACATGAAATGGTGTTACCATAATAGGTATTCCCTGTATTAGTCATCTTCCTCTCTACAAAGCAAGAAGTGGGTTGAGTTCTTAGAAATGCCTTGATTGTGGAAATCTCATTTATATTATTATTATTGACATCAATTGTTTGCAAGGATTGGAGGGTGTATTCGAGAAATATGTATTCATTGGAGTTGTGATCATATGAGTTATGGAGATTCAAGTTGTGAATGACGCTAACAACGAACAAGGATTTGACCTTGATGTTATGTTGATCCTTATAAAATTTCAAAGAATTACTCGTTGACAAATGAAATCCAAATGGGGGCACTATGTTGGAACTACTAATCTACAAATTTTCTATATCCTTGTTCAATGGATTAATAACTTAACTTTTCTACTGAATAAACTGAATTTGATGCTAGGAAAAATATTATTGTTGTTGAAAAAACTAACTCTAAATAACTGTGATCCAGGTGGATATCGGTGGACACCCACCTATTCCACCGGCTCGAAAAACAGTTTTCCACCTTGGTAGTTTTTCGGTAGTTTTTTGGGTTCCAAACTTCAAGGACCGTTTTGAGGCCCTAAACGACGTTTTTTGGGAATTTTGGACCGAGAGGACTGGCAACAACACTACCCTAGTCCAGTGAAATTTTTTTCTTCTCAGTGATACCTTTCCAATGGGCTATCGTGCGCCTAAAACGGAAATCATATGAAAAAGTTACAACCCAGGGAAGTTGATGTACTAACTTACCCAAACGAGGCCCACGTGATTTTTGGCACTTCATCTCCTAGGGTTAGGTTTTTGGATGTCTAGGGCTTTTGGAATTCCTGTTTATTGTAAAAGGCCTTGAGATCCTCATTGTAACCATCTTCTAGCAAATGAGAGCAGTCGTCACATCTCTTCTCAGAAATAAGTCACCACCATTCCAACAAGCTTGTTTTTCGTTGCATTTTACAGTTTCAGCTTATTTCCTTATTAAATAGAAAACCAAATTTACTGTATCTCTATTATTTTGTGTTAAGAATATCTTATTAATCTGTATTCATTTCATTATGCTCATAAAATCCAGATCATTGGTATCAGAGTGCTCTTCTCCTTGTCGTCTTAATGCATGTCCCCAACAAGGTCAGGGTACAAATAATTGGTTCTCGAGCTTGTTTCTCTTGAGGAAAAAAACTCTCGCATGCCCAAGTGACCTCTCATGGAAAGAGAAAATAAATATGACAGGACAAGAGATCCTTTCAAAATGTTGCTTGAGGAATCCCTCATGCAACAGAGGAACAAGATGATGGATAGTTTCACACAAATCTTTTGGCGGATACCAACATGGGACACATCTTCCTCGAGCAGAGGTGCCACCCCCTTCAAGGTACAAATCAACTTCGATATTCCTATATTTGAAGGTCAGATAGATGCAGATGTTGTAGACAAGTGGTTGAATCTACTAGAAGGGTATTTGTTTGTCCATAACTTTTCGAATAGAGAAAAGATTACTTTTGCACTCCTCAAAATCGTTCCCCATGTCAAAGATTGGTGGGAAACTTTCTGTGAAAAAAAGGAAACAGAGGAACCCTCATTATTTACAGTCACGACCACCTAGGAATCCTTCAGGGATGCTATTAAGGAACAATACTACCCTATCAGAAGTTATGATGACTTGTAAGCCAAATGGACCACACTGCGCCATGAAAGAGACCAAGCAGTGCCAGAGTTCACAAATATCTTTCATACCTTGCGCACCAAGATGGGTATTAAAGATTCAGAGTGACATCTGGTTCTCAAGTATCGAGGTGCTCTACATAGATACATCCAAACCAAAATGGAATTTCTGGACATCTCGTCCTTAGGCGCGACCTATCGATATGCCATCAAAATCGAGCAGAAGATCAAACAAAAGACGCGACAATTTGAGCCTGGGAACCCCTCACAACAAAATCTAGGAAAGGGCGGGCCCAACCCACAAAAAAGGACAGAGAAAATATGGAAAGTATTAGGACAACTAGTCCAAGCCACAAGCAAAGAAGCACACCGGAAAGACAAAGAAAGATATCGGCAAGTGGTGCGACTTCCATAAGATCCCTTTGCATAACACTGCTGACTGTCGATCAAAGCAGTTGTTGGTGGCCGAAGTGAAAGCCTCTGAATCAGAAGTGGGTTTTGCCTATGAGTCAGAACTAGAAAGGGGGAGACATATCATTGACGTGGAACCCAGTTCCACCGTTCCTACCACCAAGCTCCATCCTGGTAAACCAGACGAGCTAGAAGAAGGAGAGCGCCTCTTCCATTCACATATGTGGGTAAAAGGCACCCTATTGCACTTCATCATTTATAGTAGTAGCCAGAAGAACCTCTTCTCAACAGAGGTCATCAAGTAGTTGGCTCTGTCGACAACACCGCACCCACAACCCTACACCATTGGATGGATCCATCAAGGAAGTGATCTTCGTGTCAGCCAACAGTGTTGACTGTCATATGGCATCAAGCCCTTCAAAGACGAGGTATTGTGTGATGTTTCTCCTCTCGAAGTTTGTAATGTTCTTTTGGGACAACCTTATTTATGGAAACGTCATGTTGTATATGAGTCTAGGCCTTGTAGTGTTATTATTACTTTGAACAGGAAATTGTATAAGATACCCGAGGAAGTCCCTCCTAGTGTTATTTCCTTGATCTATGCCAAGCAATGTAGGAAGGTCATCTCTCAGACCAGGAAAATTGTCTTCTTCATGATTCACTCTCAGAGTGAGTGAAAGATCGCAGCCACATCCAGGGCATCCACGACCGATCTCCCCACACAACAAAAGAAAGTGGATAAGGTCATGGAAGAATACTCATATATCTTCTCCTCTCCTACCGGGGTACCTCTGCACTGCCAGGTCAAGCATCCCATCGATCTGACCCCAGGCGCACCACTACCCAATGGGCCAGTATACCACCACTCTTTGTTAGAAAATGAGGAGATCAAGAGGCAGATCCAAGAACTGCTCCACAAGCGGAACATCTGTCCCAGCTCATCATCTTGTGGGAGCCCAATTGTGCTAGTGCAGAAGAAAGGCGGGACCTGGTGACTCTGCATTGATTACCGGGACCTGAATAAAATCACAGTCCAAAACTGGTATCTGATTCCCCGAATCGACGACCTCCTTGATCAGTTCACGGGGGCCAAATACTTCAGTAATATTGATCTAAATTCTAGCTACCACTAGGTCCCAATAGAACAAACAGATGTATGGAAGATTGCCTTCAAGTCAAAAGAAGGTATTTTTGAATGGTTGGTCATGCCCTTTGGTTTGACAAATGCTCCAACAACTTTTATGAGGATGATGGATGATATCCTAAGACCTTTCACTAATAATTTTGTAGTGGTGCATCTGGATGACATCCTCATCTACAATAAGACTTGGGCGGAACACAACTTGCAGCATATTCAATAGGTTCTGCACACCATGCGATAGGAAAAACTATATGCAAACTTGGAAAAATGATCCTTCGGCATGGAGAGGGTCCATTACTTAGGCTACATCATTGATCAGCATGGTGTGCATGTGGATCCATCCAAGATCCAGGTCATTTGTGACTGGCCAGCCCCAACCACACTCACTGAACTTCGAAGCTTCTTGGGCCTCACCAATTTCTATCGCAGTTTCATGCTCGGATTCTCTCATATCACATGGGCCCTCATCCAAGTAACCAAGGGTGGTGGTAAGGAAAATTTTGTGTGGGGCCTGTCCCAACAACAAGCCTTTGATGACTTGAAGACGCCTTTGTTCTCATCCCCGATACTTTCATTACCGGACTTGCAACATCCCTTTGAGATCAAGACAGATTCTTCAGACTATGATGTGGGCATCGTTCTCACTCAACACAACACCCCATGGCATATCGTAGTGAGACACTATTAGATGTTGTCCGTAAGTAGCCTACTTACGAAAAAGAAATGTACTCCATTGTACAAGCCTTCCGCTAGTGGAGACATTACATTCTTGGGAGGGAGATAGTCATCTACACTGATCACAAGCCACTACAGTTCATGCAGACCCAAGGAAAATTGCAGAATGACCGCCATCAGAAGTGGTTAACATACTTATAGCAGTTCCACCTCAATATCAAGTATAAAACAGGAAGTACCAACCGAGTTGTTGACTGCCTCAGCCGACCTCCATTCGTGGCACTCACCACGGTGCTAGACTATTGCATCCACGAAACCTCTGGATGGCCCCACATCTATGAGACAGACACTGACTTCTCCACCACCTACCAAATGTTGGGCGCCAACTCAATGCTCGCTAATTCCATCTTCAGGACGGGTTGTTGTCTCATCTGGGCCATCTCTACGTTCCATCAAGCGAGCATGTGAAGTTGATTTGGGAAGCTCACTGCAGTCGGGTGGTAGGACACTTTGGCGTCGAAAAGAATGTGGCAGTGCTGCAGAAACATTTCTACTAGACGAAACTTTGACAGGATGTCAACAAGTATATCGGGTCCTGCACCACCTACGCTATTTCCAAACCAACCACTAAGAAACAAGTCATGGGAATCCATCTCAATGGACTAGATGTCGGGCATCCCGTCCACCAAGAGGGGAAATGACTGTGCTTTTGTGGTTGTTGATCGCTTTTCCAAGATGGCGATTCTAGCCACCTGCAAGAATAACATCACAGTAGAGGCCACTGCCAATCTCTTCTTTGAATGAGTATGGGTACATTTTGGGATCCCACAAACCATTATCTCAGACAGTGACAGTGAGTTCCTCAGCTCATTTAGGTTGAGCCTCTGGTCACTTTTGGATACCAAGCTCACCAAATCCACTGCCTTCCACCCTCAGACGGATGGCCAAACTAAGGTCGTCAATCGGATGGTCGTACATATCTTGTGCATGTACAATTCAAAACACCCCAGCACATGGGGTGAGAGTCTTCCCTATGTCCAACATAACTACAACCGAGCTCTGCATAGCTCAACTAGACACAACCCCTTTCAGGTGGGGTTGGGATTCCAACCATTGGGCCCCATGTATGTTGCACTACCCGTGGCGACCACCATGACCAACTCGTCCCCTGCTCCACTAGAAGCTGACAAAGACACTCGGTTCATTGATCGGATCCATCACATCCACCAACAGGTTTAGGATATTCTACATAATTCTAATGTCAAGTACAAGCAGTGCCATGATCAACATCAGGTGCCAGATAAGTTTTAGGTGGGTGACAAAGTTTGGTTGCATTGCATAAAGAACGCCTCATAGGGCCCCATCAGAAGATTTGCCCACTCCATTATGGGTTGTACACCATCACCAAGGCTGTGGGTGACAATGATTTTGATCTCAACATTCCCCCCTTCCTTGGTCTACATCTAGTCTTCAATGTGGCTCTCCTTCGCTCATATTTCCCACCATTATTGGACACCTCAGAGATAGCAGAGAAGTTGACACCAACAGAGCTCAACCCTGACTGCATGCAACAGGCATCCAGTGATCGTATTGTGGACACAAATATCAAGGGAACTCGATAGAAAAGGATCCAACTTTATCGAGTCATCAAAGCAAGGCAACTCCTACACCAAGGCAAGTGGCTCACACAGGGCCAAATTCAGAAAAAAATTTCTCATCTGATGGGGGAACTCAACGCAATTAAAACCATTTCTTCCTAAGGAGGGAGGATTGATCCAGGTGGATATCGGTGGCCACCCACCTATTCCACTGGCTCGAAAAATAATTTTCCACCTTGGCAGTTTTTCAGCAATTTTTTGGGTTCCAAACTTCCGTGGTCGTTTTGAGGCCCTAAATGATGTTTTTTGGGGATTTTGGGCCCAACGGATTGTCAACAACACTTCTTTGGGATAGTCAAAAAAATTTCTTCTTGGTTAGACCTTTCCAACGGGCTATCATGCTCCTAAAACGAAGATCATATGCAAAAGTTACGACCCCGGGAAGTTGATGTACTAACTTACTCAAACGGGGCCCACATCACTTTTGGTGCTTCATCTCCTAGGGTTAGGTTTTTGGATGTCTAGGTTTTTTGACATTCATGTTTATTATAAAAGGCCTTGAGAGCCTCATTGTAACCATCTTCTGGAAAATGAGCACAACTGTCACATCTCTTCTCAGAGACAAGTCACCACCATTCCAACAAGCTTGTTTTCCGCTGCATTTTATAGTTTCAACTTATTTCCTTATTGAATAGAAAATCGATTTTACTGTATCATTGTTATTTTGTGTTAAGAATCTCTTAATAATCTGTATTCCTTTCATTTTGCTCATAAAATCTGGATCAAACTGTGAGAAAAACATCTTCATTTTGAAGGTTTTTTTTCTAAATACCATGTGTAACACTCAACTAAAAAAAGTTATCATTATAGTTCAAGAAAGTGAATCCCATAATAACTACGAAACCCATAACTTGTTTATTTATTTTTAATCAACACAACCTGACCATACCATTCAACTAATCTCCAAAAATATCATCTTGATTCTAATCTCATTCATATACTATAATTTAGAATACTTATTTTTTTAACTTTATATTACATAAAAGCATGTTCATAACCTATTATATACATGTGTGGGGAGATGTTGAGTTTCAAAGAACATTTAGATGACATGCCACAAAGCTTATCTCGAGAGGGAGTTTAAGATAAAAACAAATGGCAAAGAAAATTGGGGGTTGTTTTGCATTGATTGGCAAGGAAAATTAGGGGTTGTTTTGCATGGATTGTGATTGCTATGCAATTTCAATAACTTAAAGTTTCTTCAAAGTGTTTTAAATGTCATCATAAAATTTGACTTGCAAATTGTTTGTCTCTAGGCAATTTTGTCCATTAAATATGGTTAAAAATTCCCTCAATTCGTAAATATGTTTTTTTGAAA
>ML779223.1:239753-252755 GCA_009831015.1 Picea engelmannii
TGTGAGTTTTTAGTTTTCAATCAAATAAAATGTGAGAGGAATTACAAATGTCAACAATTACATTTTTATTTTGGTTTAAGTGGTTCATGTCAATTCTAATTCATTATAAAGGATATGAAACAAGGATATTCTTGAGGGACAAGGTAAAAGCCATAGTCTTGATTCATGGGTGCCTAATTTAACCGAAATATTAAATAAAGTATGAGTTATAAACATAAATGTTGCCACCCTCATTTTCATTTTGGCTTAGGAGGTCTATAAAAAGTCATTATAAATAACATGGACAAAGACCTCATTGATCCAAGGTTGTGAAAATTAAATGATCACAATTTGTTATTTCTTTTGATAGTAAGCCAATTATTACATAAAATACACACCTTGAAATATAAATGTTGACACTCACATTCTCATTATGGCTTGAAAAGTCCATAGCAAGTTGTTATAAGGAGCATGAGAAAAGATCTCAATCATATAAGTTTGCAATTAAAAACTCACACAATTCATTGTGGCTTGAAAAGTTCACATGGAATCATTATAAGAGCATGGACAAAGACCTTGATCAGAAATCCATGGTTTTAATGTGTGTCGTTTGATAATAATCCAAATATTAGATGAAGTATCAAAAGATAAATTGTAATACGAACATTGTCATTGTACTTTGAAAACTAAAAACATAACATTGCATGAGTGTTAAACACCTTATTTTTGCTAACATTTGACAAATTAAAAATCTTTGGTTTTGTAGATAGTATATTATGGACTGTAAATGTATTTCTTTTATGAATGCAAAGGATTTTTTCTCAACGAAAAAAAAGATAGTATATTATGGAAAATGCATTTTAAATGTTTTTTATTAAGTCAAAGACTAAAATATCTCATAAATCATAGTTAGAATTGATGAAATTGCCCTTTTTTCACATAATGAAATAATTCTCTTTCTATCTCTCTAAACACTAAATATAGACAAACACCAAAAAAATAAATCTCTAATAAAATGACATGTCTCAATGTAAAGCTAACAGGAAAAACCTTCCTCTGATATGTGTAAGGTGAACTTTCAAATTGCAACACAACCAAAGTCTTGTGTATCTAAGATACTTTATGACCTCGTCACTTGAATGAAGATATGGATTATAGTATTAATTGAGCTTCGATAAGAATGATTCTATGTGTGCAACCCTTGTTGACTGAACATAAGATTTTAAAATCTCATCTCAAATGCCCTTGCTTTTCTCCCTTTTATGAAGTTTAGTGCATCCATCAAAAAGTTGTCTAAGACCAACCTATCAATATCAAGATCAACTAAATTAAACAATGAAAAGGCTTTGACATAATAGTCAAAATGAGTTTTATTATTTTATTATTTATTCCACTGCATTAAAACAAACTTGAGTGCAAAACATAGGTGCTTAATATAATCCAAGATAATCCACTTGAGGGTACCATCCACTTAAGACCATAAATAATTAAATAATTGTTATAACCTAAAAGATCATACATATAATAGTGTCGAACTATAAAAGAATGATGATCTAACACACTTATCTCTACATGGATGTGTTTAAGTGAAGAACATCGAAATAATGACTCACTTTATTTATCCAAACTCCAATGTATAGTTTGAAAGTAAGATTTTCAAACCTTACATCCTCAAAGAAGATTAGACATGACTAATAAGCTAAAGAAAAGGATGTTTGTCCAAATTTCATAAAATTAAAGCTAAATGAAAAGAAAGACCCCCTTACATTTTGGATGTTTAAGGCCTTTTTTTTGGGTTTCATATATAAATAATTAATGTTTTTATCTAAATGGTATATTACTATACAAAGTAGATAGAAATTATTAAGGATTACGTAAAAACTTGTGCATCTTTAATAACATTTTTAATATATATTATATGCTATCTTTAATAGCAACCTTGCAATATATTATACTTAATGTTTTGTACGATCATTTGGTTGCATAGCATGTAGCCTGCTTAGCTATAACAATAATTGGGGTTCAAATCAAGAAATGCTTGTACGCAATTACACGTCATTTCTACAGTGGTTGAAATATAAGAACTCTGATCCATTTAAACAATGAAACCCATTTAGGTTACATTTGCTTTTACTTTCATTGGAATTATATGTGAAAAGAGTGGGTGGTACCGTGGTGTCTTTCTCCAAAGCACTGGAACATTCGTGGTAACAATATTTAGTGTATAGTATCTAATTTGTAAATATTATTTCGAGATTTTAAATGATGATGGTGACTCTGCGGCAGATTGGGATTCAATATATGAGTATGTAGAGATGTTGAATTTCGAAAAGCTTTTCATCTTTAAAATTTATTTTTATTAATTATTTAATTTAAAAATATATTCAAATTATTATTATTATCTATTTTGTGAAATATTATGTTTTGTTTTATTTTTCTTTCATTAAAATATAATATTATTTTAATAGAGTGTGAAAATTGTAATTCGATTTTATATGTATTTAATATTATTTAAACAAATTTAATATAAAATTTATAATTTTTTAATATAGATTATTAAGTTTTTATAATTTATATAATTTTATTTAATATGTTATAGTTTTGCTCGCACGGGTGTAGACGGATTGGCAAGTGCCGTGTAAATGGAAGGAAATTTCTAAAATGAAGTCTCATGTTCGATTCTCACCCGGACTTACTCGTGCGCCATTCTTGTGGGCTGGGTGGTTGCACCTGGAGTTATAGTGGTAGCCGCCTGGGGATCGACCCAGCCCGCCTGGGGATTGACCCCGTATCACGCGAGTACGAGAACCGCGAGTTGTCGATTCCCCCAGTAAATATATATATATATTATAATTTTATAATTATTTATTATTTAAATATTTATTTATTTATTTTTAAAATTTTCATTAATTTATTTAAAAATATATATTATTTTATAAATTTAAATTTTTTACTAAACTCTAGTCCTTAGATAAGATTAAAAAATTACATTTTTTATAACAATAAATATGTAATTTTATAACCATGACATTAATAAATTTATTTCCTTAGATAAGATTAAAGAATTACAGTTTTTATAACAATAAATATGTAATTTTATAACCATAACATTAATAAATTTATTTATATCATATTTTTCAAATAGTTAAATTCTTATGTTGTTAAAGGCTACCTAAAATTGCTTCCAAATCAAGTCATAATCACCATCTACTCAAGCGAGGATGGCATAAAGACACCCAATTTTGGCTAAACTATTGGGGAATAATGGAAAAAACCATTTTTCAGAATAAAGATATTATTAAAAAAAACGTCAAATCAAAATTTAAGGAAAAAATATGGTGTGATAAAGAGTTAGAGGAAACAAGAAAATTAAGGTATTATAAAGATGTAATCAACCCTAATCTAGAAGATCAAAATTATCTATCTGTTTTGCCAAGTGTAAAGAAAAAAATAAACATTGCGAAGATAAGAACAAATTCTCATGAGCTCCATAGTGAAACTGGGTGTTGGTCAATTCCTAAAACGCCATGGGATGAAAGAGTGTGTCACCTTTGTGACATTAAGAAGGTTGAAGATGAAAAGCACTTTCTCTTAGATTGTCCAGCCTATACCCATATTATATCTCATTTTCAAAATATTGATCACACTACCAACCTTCCTAACCTCTTAACTCAACAAAAGTATGGTGATCTTGAAAAGCTTTTCTTAATGCTTTTCAAGCATAAAAACAAAATTCTAAAGAATCACAAGTAATCACTTACCCTTTTAAAGTCCGATAAACCAATTAAGTCTTAGTGGACGTTAATCATCATCATCATCATCATCATCATCAATAAGATACAAACATAAGCTAATATTTATATTTGACACCAAAATTCCTTTACAAATACTTTTCTAGTGCAGTCGTTAGACATTGTGTAAACAACGTAAGAGTGAAGATTACTTCGAATAAATGCATGTGCGTGGAGACTTGTTAGAATGCACAATTATATACTATACATCAACTCCGTGCAGATATACCAAATAAAAAATATTTGGCTTTCTTGATTATAAAGTAAGGTTATCTTTTTAAATATGTTGAGATATAGTTATAGATTAGGATAAATTATTAATGAGAAACAAAATTTTATTATAAGTTAATTGTTTATTAAAATTAATTTTATTTTATTAAATTCTAAGAGAAATGATAAGGAATTAATTAATTTGTTTTAAACTTTTATCTTTGTGCTAAATAAGAGTGGATAAAATTTTTCCTAAATTTTTATATTTTTGATGAGTTAATAGGCTAGGAAGGCCAATATTGTTGTAAATATTTTGAAATTGAGATATAATGTGGGTATAAATAAAACATTTAAAAAGAAAGTGTTTTTCATTCTCCGCCTTCTTAGTATAAAAAATATGACAAATTCTTTCATCCCACAACATTTTAGGAGTTGTCCATCTCACTATTTCACTATGGAGCTCATGAAAGTTCATTTTTATTTTAACAATGTTGATCTTCTTTTTTACACAACTATAATAAAGATATACTTTTGAACACTTTTGATCTTGTAGATTAACGTTAATAACTTTTTTATAATATCATAATTTCCTCTTACCTTTCAATTCTTTATCACACCACAATTCCTCCTTCACTTACAATGCCCACAAATTACAATGTATATGTGCAAATGTGATTTAGGCTGGTGAATTGATATATTTGGGTCAAAGAGCATGTACTGATCAATATGGCAGAGGGCCAAACTATGTATTTTGTACATTGAAATTATTACTAAAAATAACAATCGTTGGTTGTGATACAAGTGGGACGGTAACAACGGGGGGCTATGATTCCACAATAGAGTGGGCTAAAGGGGTTACAAATTTCTATTAATTTAGTATGTTCATATTAATGTTTATACCCTTTGAAATACCAGAAGAGCTAGTAAATTGATGTAAGAGTGGTAGGTGGGAAAAATCTTCTCACTAATTTATGACAACATGGACTAAGTACAACCACTTTTGGGGGAATGTGAGAGTCAAACTTGCATGAGAAGAAAAAAAAATTCACATGGATTTTTGGGATACATTTTACATGTTGATTTTCAGCAACAAGAGAGGAGTTGAGTGTTGGGAAAAAGCACCAACCATGTTGTGTTTGAGAACAACCATGAGAGGGATGATTTTTATTCCAAAATCCAGGTTGTATTCTTCTAAATGAATTTCATACTAAGCACTCCAAATTATAGTTGAGAGTTCCTAGAGTCCCCAGTTGTGAAATTTCCTAGGCAACCATGCACTGGAGACTTGGAGGGAAGTGGGAAGGCTCGAGGGACTGCATGGTAGAGAAGGGGGATCTCATTCCTTGGGTTGTGTAGGTTGAGGGGAAAGAGAGTTGTTGGATTGGAATTGTTGTAGGAGTTAGTAACCTAGGAATTGGGTTGATGTGTGCGTGGACAATGGACAAGAGGGTTGGACCTCCTTGTGGATTGATAGCCTTAGGTCGAGGGTGGCACGTTGTTGAGAGAAATGGAACAACAACGCCTATGGATGGGAGGAACATCCCTTGTATGCAGCCATTCGATTTCCCCATGAAAAAGATAAGTTTTATGCTATATTTCATGTTTAATTTCCACTATGTAATAGTTGTATTTGAAGGTTGTGTTCTATTGCTTGAATGATTGCATTCGTGTTTTTATAAATTTTGTTTATTGCATGAGTAAGTTAGCATGCTTCTTTCTATAAATTTTATTTGTATGAGAGAAATTTTGTGTTTTGTTGGTAATGGGTATATGATGATAATATTTTTAATGATATCAACATTCTGTAAAACAGTCTCCTCCTTTATTCTCTAGTGGTTTAGCTAAGACTCAACTTTTTTATGCACACCCCTCTTAAGTTGTAGGTGGATTTGACTTGAGTTTGAAGCAATTTTGGGGAGCCTCTTGTCTTTCATGTTAATTGTTTCATGCTTATACATTAGGTACCTAGTCATAGCCATACCTAAATGGAGAAATATCGGGTTCTACGAGGAGGATATGATAGAGAATATTGCTTTTAATTTTACGACTATAAATTATTTTAAAAAATTAGATTTGCTTAATCTTTCTCCACGATTCTCTAGAATTGTTGCAATCCCAAACCTTCACATCCATATAAGATAACATGAAGGACAATAGTTTAAAATAGGGGTTTCTTTAACCACAACCAAAGTCCACATATTTACAATTATTTTTAAAAGTAAAATAAGCTTTCCCCCTCCATTAACCATTTTCTCAATACTATAACTACACATAAAAAATTGCAAGCTTTATTGCTTTATTATTAAATAATAAATTAATATAAAAATTAAAATTAATATTAATTTTGAGAAAAATCTTCTAATAATTTATTATAAATGTAATAAATTATCCATATCTAAGGTCCAAACACCTAACCTTAAAAATATGTCCTCCCTATCTTATAAAGAAAATCTCAAGTTTGACTCATGATCACGATCACTTTCAGTGCTATGTATATAGCCAAACTATTAAAAATATATATTATTTATAAAAAATAAATTGTAATATTTTTATTAACTTTTATAAGTATATAAAATATATTCGAACATAACTTAATAATTAAAAATTGAATTTCATAATTTCCATTAAATATCAATAAACAATTTAAATTTTTTTTATCAAATCTAAAATATAATTCAATGAAAAGCTAAATAAAACTTTAACTTTCTCATCAGCCTGTCTTGTGTAATGTGTTATTTTTTTTTCAAAGAAAAAAAACGTAAATTCTATTCAAATATAGAATAAAATTTACATTATATAGACATATTGTGGGAACAAACCACATATATTTTATGCTCTCTAAAGAGAGACAATTGCTAATATAAAAGGTTCAAAGAGTGTTGAGAGTTGTTTATAACATACAATCTCCCGCAAAGTACAAAAAAGCAAGCCCGTAGGCATGGGTCTGAAACATTCTGCATGAAAAATTGTCCAAATAACATAAAAACATGATACATACTACATAGAAGCCACCGTATGTGGCTATAATGGTCACATAAAGAAACATAAACATAGAATACTATTGAAAGTCCAATGTTAGGAGCAGTAGAAATTGAAAGCAGTATCGAGAGCTGGAGTAAAAGTCATAATCTGATAAAAAGGAGTTGCATGCCATAAAGAGAGAGAGGAACCATCCAAAATAATTACATATGGATATTTGGGGTCGTTGGGTCATGAATAAAAGGTCGATGATAAAATTCATAGTAGGCCCCATCAATATGTTATGAAATCAACCAGGTCACATGAACCATTTGAACACTGCCCTTAGAGAGTAAATATGTAGTCTGATTGCACTCCCTATAAACATGTTGCACTGAGTAGGAGTCAAAAGATGTAAGGAATATGAAAACTTCCTCAAGCAGAGGAAATCGTAGTAAGTTATGAAATTTTTGTGACTTGTGAATCCAGTTTATGACTAGCATAAAGTCCCTGAAGATATGTATAGAATTCACTGCCTTTTCTCGAGCCAAGAGAAGAATAAGCTTTAGAGCCATAAGCTTCACATAATTGTTTGTGCCTGGTCCAAGACCAAGTCTCTCTTTTTTATTTTAATATGTATTATATTTAACTACTCAATCACTAACTAAGTTATACTACTTACTATCCTCCGGGTTCCTGTACCTACAATACCTACAGTTGAAAAGGGTTTGTTGATAGTGATATTGGATGGGTTCCAGAGGATAGAAAGGCCTCTTGAGGCTCCTATGGAATCTGTTGATATGAAGTTGCATTCTCTCCAGATACACTAAAAGATGGTTTCAGCTTCTATTCCCACGCATTTGGTTTCCTGTAACATTAGAATGTCTGGATTTTCTACCTTGATACAATCTCGGAGGATCCTTTGTTTGGATCTGCCATTGAGTCCTCTAATGTTCCAGGTGATGATCTTCATCATTAAGAGGGTGGTGTTGTGTGGAGGTATCCCTCCGAAAGCTTGTGGATCTAACCTGAATTTATCATGAGATTGCTTGCCTCCTTGATAAGTTGTTGTGCTGTTTTTTGCCCTCGTCTTTTATTCTCGCGGAGGACTCTTTTCGAGCCTGAACTCGTGTCCGTGGCTATACCCAGGCGTGCTGTGGATCCTGCTGAGGAGTTGAGAAATACTTTATGTACCTTGCACAGTTGTTCTTCAGGAAGGGTCTGCAGGTCCTTTTGATTCAAGGCCTCCTCAATCTTTTCTAGATCTATGCCTGCTAGATCTTTGTCGTCCAGCTGCATTGGGGTATCCCCATCCCCGTCTCCTCTTTCTTCTATGTAGGTTTCACGACTTTGAGGAGGGGGGAAGGATTTGGGGTGTCTCCTTGATCCTGTTGCGAATCCTTGTGTGGGTCTTGGATTTCCTCATCTTCTGGCAGCTGATTCAGAATCTCATAAGAGTTTTTGGTTGTGATTCTTTGCCTAGGGTCTGGGATCTGCCTCCTTGGTGGGTTTCTCTTTTTTGCTACAACCGTGGTGAAGCCATCTTTCTATGTGGTGTCATATGCTCTGGTGGCTAGTTTGATCAGGGGGCAATCTCTGAAGAGGTGGTCGTGCTCATGACATCTCCTGCAACGAAAGGGAATGTGCTCGTAATCCAGAGTTTGTTGCCAGTCCTCATCCTGGTATTCGAGTGTCACCGCTCAAGGGAGTGCCTTGGAGATGTTCATGTAGACATAGATCCTGGCATATGAAGTATACTTTCGCTGCCTTGTGGCCTCTGAAGCTTTGAAATATTGTCCTAGGGTGTTCCCTATGCCCATTAGAATCTCCTCCAGCTAGAACTCTTGCGGTAAGGAATATAGGCGGATCCATACAGGGGCCATGGTGAAGTCTTCTTTGTCTGGGCTAAATCTTTCAGTCCAGAAATGTAAGAATATCCCTGCTAAGTTGTAGAAGTACGACCCATTTTCAAATATCCTATCCCTGTCTTCTAGATTGTATAGAATGATTGTGAAGAAGCCTTTAGAGCTAAGTTGAACCTCATAGTCCCCCTTGGGGTTCCACCAGTGCTTGATCCATTTGTTGAGATCCCTCTCTATTGGCCAGAGTCCCAGGAACTTGCCTATGAGGGCATGCTCTCTCATAAATTGTGTGTGTTCTCCTACTTTGGTTGAGCTAATGAGGTAGCTTGGTGTTTTCTCCATTTGTGGTATGCATTTGCCCGACTCCCATCCTCGAGGTGCCTTTGAATAGGAGGTTCCCGCTTCCAGCTCCATTTCCTTCATGAGGCCTTGTTCTCTGGCCAAAAGCTGTTCGCGTACCTGCAGGGGCGGCTCGAATGTGGGGCGTTTCACTCTGGTACCAGAGGAGTCGTTGGCAGTGATATTGCAGTATGAGGGGGGTTGCCCCCCCTCTTCTGTGCCCATTCCGACGTATCAGTAGGAGTTGATTGACCTCCTCTCGTTGTTGAAAAATTGTGTGGTCTGCGTCTGATCTGCAGCAGTTTGCGCCGAATTGAGGCTAGGGTTTCCTCAGAGCTCCGCTCATCATCATAATGTATTCACTTCCGAAATTACATCTTATCTTTTAATAAGCGACAACTGTTAAAATATTTTATGGTATGTAATATCTATATATATTTTAATTAAAAAATATTTAAATGTTATATTATTATGTAAAATATATAATAATTATTAAGGTATTAGATAGAAACATTAATCTTGACTTGTGAGTTTTTAGTTTTCAATCAAGTAAAATGTGAGAGGAATTACAAATGTCAACAATTACATTTTTATTGTGGTTTAAGTGGTTCATGTCAATTCTAATTCATTATAAAGGATATGAAACAAGGATATTCTTGAGGGACAAGGTAAAAACCATAGTCTTGATTCATGGGTGCCTAATTTAACTGAAATATTAAATAAAGTATGAGTTATAAACATAAATGTTGCCACCCTCATTTTCATTTTGGCTTAGGAGGTCTATAAAAAGTCGTTATAAATAACATGGACAAAGACCTCATTGATCCAAGGTTGTGAAAAATTCATGATCACAATTTGTTGTTTCTTTTGATAATAACCCAATTATTACATAAAATACACACCTTGAAATATAAATGTTGACAGTCACATTCTCATTATGGCTTGAAAAGTCCATAGCAAGTTGTTATAAGGAGCATGAGAAAAGATCTCAATCATCTAAGGTTGCAATTAAAAACTCACACAATTCATTGTGGCTTGAAAAGTTCATATGAAATCATTATAAGAGCATGGACAAAGACCTTGATCAGAAATCCATGGTTTTAATGTTTGTCGTTTGATAATAATCCAAATATTAGATGAAGTATCAAAAGATAAATTGTAATACAAACATTGTCATTGTACTTTGAAAACTAAAAACACAACATTGCATGAGTGTTAAACACCTTATTTTTGTTAACATTTGACAAATTAAAAAAAATTGGTTTCATAGATAGTATATTATGGACTGTAAATGTATTTTTTTTATGAATGCAAATGATTTTTTCTCAACTAAAAAAAATAGTATATTATGGAAAATGCATTTTAAATGTTTTTGATTAACTCAAAGACTAAAATATCTCATAAATCATAATTAGAATTGGTGAAATTGCCTTTTTTTTGACATAATGAAATAATTCTCTCTCTATCTCTTTCTAAACACTAAATATAGACAAGCATAAAAAAATAAACCTCTAATAAAATGGCATGTCTCAATGTAAAGCTAACAAGAGAAACCTCTAATATGTGTACGGTGAACTTTCAAATTGCAACACAACCAAAGTCTTGTGTATCTAGGATACTTTATGACCTCGTCACTTGAATGAAGATATGGCATGTCTCAATGTAAAGCTAACAGGAGAAACCTCTAATATGTGTAAGGTGAACTTTCAAATTGCAACACAACCAAAGTCTTGTGTATTTAGGATACTTTATGACATCGTCGCTTGAATGAAGATATGGATTGTAGTATTAATTGAGCTTCGATAAGAATGATTCTATGTGTGCAACCCTTGTTTACTGAACATAATATTTTAAAATCTCATCTCAAATGCCCTTGCTTTTCTCCCTTTTATGAAGTTTAGTGCTTCCATCAAAAAGTTGTCTAAGACCAACCTGTCAATATCAAGATCAACTAAATTAAACAATGAAAAGGCTTTGACATAATAGTCAAGATGAGTTTGCCCAAAGGGGTTGGATCCAATGGTGGAAAGCGAGGAGGTTTTCACCGTTGGGCAAGGTTCAATTCTCGTGAGGGCTTTACCTGGAGCCATGGGGACACCTTGAGGTAGTGGTCGAACGTGTGGTTGCACCAAAAGATACTATAATAAATGGTATCGTGACCCGTGCACACATAAGTGGATCAAAGCCCACCCCCATGTCCTTCAACCTTTATTGAAGTCCCCGAAGTATAGGACAGTCGGTGACAGAGTATGAAAATTATAATTCGATTTTATATGTATTTAATACTATTTAAACAAATTTAATATAAAATTTATAATTTTTTAATATAAATTATTAAGTTTTTATAATTTATATAATTTTAATTAATATGTTATAGTTTTATAATTATTTATTATTTAAATATTTATTTATTTATTTTTAAAATTTTCATTAATTTATTTAAAAAATATATTATTTTATAATTTTAAATTTTTTACTAAACTCTAGTCCTTGGATAAGATTAAAGAATTACAGTTTTTATAACAATAAATATGTAATTTTATAACCATAACATTAATAAATTTATTTATATCATATTTTTCAAATAGTTAAATTCTTATGTTGTTAAAGGCTTATTAATAAGATACAAACATAAGCTAATATTTGTATTTGACACCGAAATTCCTTTACAAGTACTTTTCTAGGGCAGTCGTTAGACATTGTGTAAACAACGTAAGAGTGGAGATTACTTCGAATAAATGCATGTGCGTGGAGACTTGTTAGGATGCACAATTGTATACTATACATCAACTCCGTGCAGATATACCAAATAAAAAATATTTGGCTTTCTTGATTATAAACTAAGGTTAACTTTTTAAATATGTTGAGATATATTTATAGATTAGGATAAATTATTAATGAGAAACAAAATTTTATTATAATTTTATTATATAGGTTAATTGTTTATTAAAATTAATTTTATTTTATCAAATTCTAAGAGAAATGATAAGGAATGATAAGGAGTTAATTGATTTGTTTTAAACTTTTATCTTTATGCTAAATAAGAGTGGATAGAATTTTTCCTAAATTTTCATATTTTTGATGAGTTAATAGGCTAGGAAGCTCAATATTGTTGTAAATATTTTGAAATTGAGATATAATGTGGGTATAAGTAAAACATTTAAAAAGAAAGTGTTTTTCATAGTTCACCTTCTTAGTATAAAAAATATGACAAATTCTTTCATCCCACAACATTTTAGGAGTTGTCCATCTCACTATTTCACTATGGAGCTCATGAAAGTTCATTTTTATTTTAACAATGTTGATCTTCTTTTTTACACAACTATAACAAAGAGATACTTTTGAACACTTTTGATCTTCTAGATTAACATTAATAACTTTTTTATAATATCATAATTCCTCTTACCTTTCAATTCTTTATCACACCACAATTCCTCCTTCACTTACAATGCCCACAAATTACAATGTATATGTGCAAATGTGATTTAGGTTGGTGAACTGATATGTTTGGGTCAAAGAGCATGTACTAATTAATATGGTAGAGGGCCAAACTATTATTTTGTACATTGAAATGATTACTAAAAATAACAATTGTTGGTTGTGATACAAGTGGGACGGTAACGACGGGGGGCTATGATTCCACAAGAGAGGGGGCTAAAGGGGTTACAAATTTCTATTATTTTAACATGTTCATATTAATGTTTATCCCCTTTGAAATATCAGAAGAGCTAGTAAATTGATGTAAGAGTGGTAGGTGGGAAAAATCTTCTCACTAATTTATGACAACATGGACTAAGTACAACCACTTTTGGGGGAATGTGAGAGTCAAACTTGCATGAGAAGAAAAAAAAATTCACATGGGT
>ML779223.1:260538-275042 GCA_009831015.1 Picea engelmannii
TATATATATATATATATAAGATGAGAAGAGATGTTGAATTTCAAATAACGTCTCAATAAAATAACAACTAGAAATGGGAGGATTCGAGGAAAAAAAAAAGCGCCAAAGAAAACTATGGATTATTCTTCATAGATTGTGATGGCTATGAAATTTCATGAACTCAAACCCTATCGTTCGAAGTTTCTCAAAATTCATCAACAGCTACACAAGAAGGAAAAGAATCCTTATATGGAGAAAAAAACTAAACTAGGGGTTGTTTTGCATGGATTGTGATGGCTATGCAATTTCATGAACATAGAGCCTCTCCGAATTGTCTAAAATTTCATCAACCACTACGAAAGAGGGAAAATAATCCTTATAGTAGTTTTATGTGACCATGGCCTTTAAAAAGGTCAAGGTCATCGATACTTTCCATTAAATAGATTCTCACATAAATGCAATCGTTATGTTAATTTTCTAAATTGTGAAAGTACATAATAATTATTAAGATATTAAATAAAAATATTGATTTTGACTCGTAAGTTTTTAATTTTTTTTTTTTTTTAACTAAACGGTTATATATTATATTAATTGAAAAATCCAGCTGGCCGAAGCCTTACATCCTTCGCACAGCCTACTCCAATCTTTTACACGTTGCTGTCCTTTTCAAGGAATACAAATTTTTGTTGGGTCTCCGTCATTTATGCATAGATCTCCTTGGGCCAGGAGGCAGCCTTTATTGGCTAAAGCGTCTGCTTCTTTGTTTAAGTCCCTAAGTATATGGTAGCAGTTGAAGGAGGTGAAGTCCTGGAATGTGTGTCTTAGTCTTTGCAGATTCTTATTTAGTCCAGCATCATTGAACTGTCCTCCCGAATGTATCAATTTAATCAAGATTTCGGAGTCTCCAAACGCTTGAAGATTCCGGTGGCCTCTTACCTTTGCTATCTGGCAAACTTTTAACAGACTCAAGATTTCTGCTTGGTTGTTGGTACGCTGTCTGAGTCCCCAACTGAAGGTTTCTAGCATTGTCCCATCGCTGGAGTAAATGATTCCTCTAGCTCCCGCTATGCTAGGATTGCCCTTGGAGGCGCCGTCGAAGAATGTTGTAGTTATTCCTTGCTTCTGCCACCATCTCTGGAAAGTATCTTTATTGTCTCTTAGCCTCCATTTTGTTTCGGAATGGGGTTTTTCAATGCTTTGTGTCCGGAAAGTGAGCATAGGGTTACTGAGCCAATTCTTTTCTTCCTGCTGCAGTGAGGTACCTGTTTTGTGGGCTTGAGACCTCAGAGTCTCCAAGAGGAGACCTTTTTCTTTCGCTGCTACCATGCTGGGGGTCTATGCTGTGTTATTGAATATTTGCTTGTTTCTTGCAAGCCATAGTTTCCAACACACATACTTAGGGACGGAGATCCAGATTCTGGCCCATAGCGTTTTCATTGAGAGTGAGGGATAGCAGTCCTTCCAGTTTGTAAACAAATCTACAGCTGAGATATTCGAGGGGGCAACAACCTTGAGACCATGGAGGGTGAGGAGCCAGACTTTGTTTGTGAATTGATAGTCTACAAACAAATGGTCGGATGTTTCCATTGCTTCTTTGCATAGAGCACATCTATGAGGACCTGCAATATTTCTTTTCATTAAGTTTTCACCAGTCAGGACCTTTTTGTGCATTAGAGTCCAGAAGAAAAAATTAACCTTGGGGATCGCTGTAGAGTCCCAAACGTCCTTCCAGATTTTTGTTGGGGGTGGTCTGTCTTTATGGCATTGAAGCATAGCGTAGCCTTTGGCTATAGAATAACTCCCTGTGGGTCCCCAGCCCCATTTATCTTTTTCGGTCTTGTGCACTGGTGCTGCATCTCGGAGCTCTGCTTTGAGCATTTCAAGATGTTGAAGGAGGCGATTTGGAACATTGCTGAAATGCCAATCTAACCAGGAGTCGTCCTCATTCCATTTTGAGATATCGTTGATACTATGTGTTCCTCTCTGGGCAAGAAAAACGCGAATTTCGTTCAGGCTGGCGTTTGAGGCAAGGGACGGCCTCCCCATTACCCGATCTGTCCATAGGCAAGTCCGTTTGCCATTTCTAGGAACTCGGTATAGCGCCTGGGTGAAGATTTGTGTCCCTTTGAGGCATAATTGCCAAAGCTGCGTGCTTTTCCTGTGGAGAGCGTTTTGTAAATTTTGGATTTGAGCGCTGGGAACGTATTTGTGCAATAATGTTTTACTGACAGGATGAGAAGGCTCACTGTGCATCTTCCACAGGATTTTGCATCCAAGTCCAATGTTAACCAGAGTTGGATCTCTAATCTGGAGCCCGCCTTCTTTCATAGGCAGCTTTGTTGTTTCCCATCTGACCAAATGGAACTTGTGTTGATTCCCTGTGCCACCATGCCACAGGAAATCTCTCGGGAACTTGTTGATTTGCCCAGAAATCGATTTGGGTGCCAGTAGATAAGCTACTTGGTAGATCGGCAGTGAGGAGAGAACTGCCTTTATCAGTGTTAATTTTCCTTCGTGTGTGAGCCAGTGTCCTCCCCAGGTTTCAATTTTCCCTTTAATTTTTGTTAGGACTCCTTCCCACAGGTTGACTTTATTGATGCCCAGAGTTAGTGGCAGCCCAAGGTACTGTATCTTATCCCAATCTGCATACCCTTTGAACCCCAAGGTGCTGGCAATCCTTTGGATTTCATGTTCTGTTGCATTCCAACTGTAGACAACACTTTTCCTTTCGCTTATCAAAGCTCCTGACACTTTGCAGTAGTTCTGAAGTATGCTCTTAAAAGCAGAAGCTACTCTGTTTGAGGCTCCTCCTAGCATAAGAGAATCATCCACAAACAGAGCATGATTAATAGGCTTAAGGTCCTTTGTAATTCTCAAGCCTGGGACAGCTCCTATTAACCTTTCCTGCTCCAGCTTCCTGCTGAGTGAATCCGCCATTAAATTGTACAGAAAAGGGGAGAGAGGGAAGCCTTGCCTCAACCCCCTCGAAGATTTAAAGAACTCTGTTGGCCTCCCATTTACCAAAGGTGCTATCCATGGGCTGTGGGTGCAGGCTTGTATCAGGTTTACAAAATCTTGCTCAAATCCAAATGAGAGTAGCACTTGATATAGGAAGGACAACTTTACCCTGTCGAAGGCGTTGGCCATGTATAGCTTGATCAACATGCCCTTCTCTTTTCTGAGTTTGCTGGAATGCATAACTTCCTGAACTAGGATCACATTATCCAGGATGTGTCTCCCTTTGACGAATCCTCCCTGCGATTCTGAGATGAGTTTTCCCAGCAGTGGCTTTATTCTGTTTGCAATGAGTTTTTCTATTATCTTATAAGAGGCATTGCAAAGGGAGATTGGCCTGAATCTATCAAAGGAGGCGGGGTTTGTGTCTTTCGGGATTAAAGCGAGGAAAGTTGAGTTGGTGGCACCTCCCAGTTTTGCTTTCTGCAGGAATCCTTTTATCATTCTCATGAGATCAGATTTGATTATATTCCAACATATCCTGTAAAAATGAATAGTGAACCCGTCTGGCCCTGGAGCTTTGTCAAGGGCCATGGACCAGATGATTTTTCTGATTTCTTCCTCGTTGGTTGGGCTCAGTAGGGCCGTGTTATCTTCTTTTGTAACCAGAGCCAGGATATTCTTGAGGAATTCTTTGCTTCCTTCTTCATTGTCATCATTCTATTTGTTGTAAAGGTGGTGGAAGTGTGAGACAACAACAGCCTTTATTTGATCTATTCCTTTGCAAATCTTCCCATCATTGGTTGTGATTTTAGAGATGTGATTCCTAGAGAGCTAGGCTTTGAATTGGCGGTGGAAGTAAGATGTGTTTCTGTCTCTGGATTCCAACCATAAGCAGCGTGATTTTAATCTCCAATATTCTTCTTCGATTATGAAGGAATGGTAAGTTTTACTTTGGATTGCTTGCTCCTTTTCCAGATCTGAGTTGTCAATTTCTTTTATTTCCATTTCATTCTGCAGCTTTCCCAACTACTGCACTAGCTCCTTTCTTTGGGTGTTGGGATTACTTTCCGGTCTTTTACTCCATTCCTTGAGAGCTATTTTTGTTATTTTAAGTTTTTGTTCCCAGACAAAATGGGGAGATCCAGTTACTGTGGTGGCCCATGCCAGTCGGACTGTCTCATAGAAGCCACTCTTTTCTTTCCACAAAGGGCTAAATCTGAATGGGATTGGGCCTAAATTTTCTTCATCCTCTAACGTAAGTAGGATGGGTTTGTGGTCCGAGGTAAGCTTGGGAAGGATCGCTGTGGAGATTAGCTTCCTTTCCAAAAGCAAGGTGCTTTGTACCAAGAACCTGTCCAATCTGGCAGAAATGTGTTCCTTCCCTGTCCTATTATTGGTCTAGGTGTAAAGCCCTCTGCGTGGTTTAAAATCCATTAGGTCCCACTGCTGTATCATGTCTTCTACTGCATGAATCTGTTGGTCCTTGCTGATCCTTCCTCCCCTCTTTTCTTTCCCATTCATTACTAGGTTGAGATCTCCAACAATGATTATATTATTTGGGGAAATAAGTTCTAGATACTCAATTAAAGTTTTCCAACAGTCTTTCTTTTCAGAGTGCTTAGTTGGTACATAAAGATTAAATAATTCAATGGTTAACTTACTTGCTGTATGCTTCAGTTCTGTGTAGCTCCAATGCTGAGTGTTGAAGGAGTTGACGAGGCTGAATTGATCTTCCTTCCATAGTGTTGCTATTCCTCCGGAGGATCCCCTTGCGCTGATTGCTTTCCCTGTATTCTTCTGCCATTTGTTTTTGCTGATCTCTAGAAGGGCTTCCCCTTCGATTTTTGTCTCTTGGAGCATGAGAATGTCTGCTGGTTCCACTTTCATCAGGTCCTTAACTGCTTCAATTTTCGTCGAGTTCCCCAGACCTCTGCAGTTCCAAGAGACGATTTTCATTACTTAGTAGTTGGGGTGGATGGGCCTCCTCCTTTTTGAGACCTTATTCTTGTATTTCTGCCGATAGACATTTCTATAGTGGGTTGGCTTCCTTGGTTCTTTTGTCTTTCTGCCTCTTCCTCCCTTGCTTCTTTACGGGACTTCCTTCCTGCTCTTTTGGTTGGCCTTTCTAAGATCTCATCCTCAGAGGAGCTTATTGGTTCCATCATTTTCTTTCTGGCTATGTTTTCATATGAAGGTGAGGGGGCTGCCTCCATGGTTCCTGCCATTTTCCCTTGTTCCCCGGTATCTTTTCTTTTTGAGGGGGATTTTGGGTGTTCCCTGCTTTCCATAATTATTTTTGGTTCTTCTGTTTCCTTATTGAGCTTTTTTGCTTGCGTTGTTGGTTGCGGCGTGGGATTGGGTTCCCCGTCGGGTTGCTCTTGCTCCAGTTGCTCGGGATTGTCACTCTTCGTTGTTCCTTTGTTTCTAGATCTTGTTGCCCCTATTTTCTGGACTGTGATCCACTGGTGTGTTTTCGCATTCTCACTCTCCTCTGTATTCTTTTTTTTGCAGTGCCTTGTGAAGTGGCCATATCCGTGGCAGTGCCGGCATTTGAATGGTAACTGTTCATAGTCTAGCTCCTGGATATGCGTCCAATCTGCCGCAGTAAGTTTGATTGCCTCTGGTAATCCCACTTCCAGATCAACCTCCACATAGATCCGGGTGCATGAGTATTGATCTTTCCTTGGTGCTTGATCGATGTACCTTCCAAGCTTGTTGCTGATTGCATGCAGTGATTTTTGGTTCCAACAGTGTAAAGGGAGATGGGGTAGGCGAACCCACACTGGAACAGTGGATGGCACATCCTGAGCTGGGTCAAAATCCGGGGTCCATTTGTTCAAATATAGCCCCTGGGGTCCCATGAAATATGGGCCATTTCTGAAGATGAGGTTTTTATCTTCAGGGTTTTCAAAGACGAAAATAAAGTAACCTTTCCCTACGAAGTGACTCTTTATCCCTTCTGAGATGAGCGGGCTCCAGTTCCTCTGCACCCAGGCTTCAACAGATTTGGGAGAGGGCCAGAGCCTAGTAAATTGCCTGATAAGACCTCTGTCTGCCAGGTTGATTGTCGACCTGCAAGTTTCTTCTAATGGCAATTCAACACATGGGATGCATTCCAGTTTCTTGACGAACTTCTGTTGTGCTGCTGACGGTGGTCTTTTGGAAGCCTCGGCCACCAGTTTCCTAAAGGCATCAATCTATGGCAAAGGGGGAGAGGTGGGGACGGATCCCCCACCAGCGTCCATGGCTGGGGGACCCCTGCACGCTGCTAGCTGCGCTAATCTCCTTGCTTAGGTCGCGCTTCACTCGCCCTCTCGCTCCTCATGCGTTTAGAAGCTAATTGTCAGAGATGTATTTTTTAATTTTCAATCAAATGAAATATGAGATAAATTACAAATGTCAGCATTTACATTTTTATTGTGGTTTAAGTGGTCCATGCCAATTTTAATTCATTATAAAGGACAAGGAAGAAAGATATTCTTAAGGGGCTTAGGTAAAGATTGTGGTCTTGACTCATGAGTGTTTGATTGTTAATCGAAATATTAGATAAAGTATGAGCTATAAACATATAAAATTCGACACCCACATTTTCATTGTAATTTAGGAGTCTGACCTCACAAACGCATCACCAATTATATAAAATTCGACACCCACATTTTCATTGTAATTTAGGAGTCTGACCTCACAAACGCACCACCAATGCTAAAGGGTATGTGATAAGGAGCTTCATAAAAGGGCTAGGTAAAAACCATGGTCTTGATTCATCAATGCTTAATTATTAACCAATATATTAAATGGAGTACAAGCTTGAAACATAAAATTTGATACCCACATTCTCATTGTTGCTTGAGAGGTACACACCAATAGTTATAAAGGCATGGGCAATGACCTTGATCATTTAAAAACTACGTAAAATCCATGGTCCTAATCCTCTACTCTTGATAATAACCTAAACATTAGATGAAGAATAGCCTTGAAATATAAATGTTGACACTCACATTGTCATTATAGCTTGAGAGGTCAATACCAAGTCATTATAAAAGGCATGGACAAAAACCTCCATGATTCGAGGCTACAAAAAACCCATGGTCCTCATCCTCCATTCTTTATAATAACCCAAATGTTAGATGGAGTATGGGCTTGAAACATAAATGTTGACACCCTCATTCTCATTCTAGCTTGGGAGGTCCACACTAAGTCATTAAAAATGACATGGACAAAGACCTCAGTGATCCAAGGTAGTTAAAAATCCATGATCACAATATGTTGTTGCTTTTGATAATAACTCAATTATTACATAAAGTATGAACCTTGAAATATAAATGTCGACACTCACATTCTCATTATGGCTTAAAATGCCCACAACAAGTTGTTACAAGGACCTTGATAAAAGATCTCAATCATCCAAGGTTACAATTAAAAACTCACATCATTCATTATGGCTTGAAAAGTTCATACCAAATCATTATAAAGAGCATGGACAAAGAACTTGAGCATTTAAAGTTAGATAAATCCATGGTTTTAATTGTTTTCCCTTTGATAATAATCTAGATGAAGTATCAAAACATAAATATTAAAACTAACATTGTCATTGTGCTTTGAAAACTAAAAGCATAACATTGCCTAAGTGTTAAACATCTCATTTTTGCGACATTTGACAAATTAAAAAGCTTTGATTTGTTAGATAGTATATTATGGAAATTGCATTTTTTATTGTTTTCAATTAACTCAAAGACTAAAAAATCTCATAATTGTAATTTAGAATTGGGGAAATTACATTATTTTACGTGATAAAATAATATTCTCTATCTACCTATCTATCTAGACACTAAATATAGAAAAACAAAAAAAAATAAACCTCTATTAAAATGACATGTCTCAATGTGAAGCTAATGGGAGGAAACTCTAGTATGTGCAAGGGAAACTTCAAATTGAAACGCAACCAAAGTCTAGTCAATCTAGAATGTCTAATGAACTTGTCATTGGAATAAAGATATATATTGTAGTAGTAATCGAACTTCTGTAAGAGTGGTTCTATATATGCACCCCTTATGGACTGAAGATAAGATTTCAAGAAACCATCTTGAATGCCCTTTCTTTTCTCCCTTTTGGTAAAGTTTAATGCATACCTAAAGAAGTTGTCTAAATCCAACTTATTACACCAAAGGTGTTATTTTAAGGGAGAGGCCCTTGCGAATATTTCCTAGTCTATCGACAACCTATAAAAAAATGCCATGTGTTTGTGTCCATTGGTCAAGCTGGTTTGTTCCTTGCTCAAACTGGTGGTTGGTCGTTGATTCTGCCATCCACTCCTCTGTCAATTTCACCTCCCTTATGTAGTCCACCACCGGCTCCACCTACAACCCCTCCACCCTTGTCAGTTCTGCCACCAAGACCCCCTGTCGTGTCCTCCTCACATAGTAATATTAATATTTCAAACAATTATGGTCTTGTGATGGAGGCAAGACAACCCACCATTCCCGAATCTGGAATGACCTAAGTACACGCACTTGTCAACTGTAAGCTCATTTAAAATGGTCAGAAGATCGTCGACATAAGTAGAGAGTGAATCAATATATTGATCTCAAAATTCTTGGGATCAACTCTGCCAGAGAAGGCCATATCAAATACGATGACCTTGAAATTGAGCACGAGGTATGGCATAATATCTTTCCACTTTAACTAGTCACCCCCAAATCCGTGTGATAGAACTAATATCAGCTCACCAGAGCCAAAAACTCTTACGTTAAGAGCTTCTATCAGTCTACAAGATTCTAATTTCACCATTTTTGGAGGCCAAGAACTGATTGCCTTCTTCCCTTGGTAACTAAGATATATCTAATCGAATCAAGTGTGAAGGTTTGGGGTTCTCATGTACGTTGAAAGTGGTAGGTGGGATATTTTCATTGATCTTTGGTTTTAGTTTTGTGGATGTCCATGTTATCCTTGATCCAAATTACTTTTGGAACGAAATGAAAGTAGAGATATTAAAATGAAATACACATAAAAATTGCTAGAAACGGAGAAATACAACAATACATGATTTCTATTAATGAAATAAATGTACAGAGACTATAAAAGTATAGAGTGCAAGACTCACTAGAATGGTGGAAACTTTATCTCTCAGAAGAGATGTGACGGCTACGCTCATTCAAAAGAAGATGATTACAATGAGGCTATGAAGGTCTTTTTATGATAAACATGAATGACAAAACCCTAGACATCCAAAAACCTAACCCTAGGAGATGAAGCACCAAAAGTCTTGTGGGCCCTGTTGGGGTAAGTTAGTACATTAACTTCTCGAGGTCGTAAATTTTTCATACGATCTTCATTTTAGGCGTGTGATAGCCTGTTGGAAAGTTCTTTTCAAGTACTACTCACTATGTCATCAATATCTGACTCCGTCTACAGTTTGACTGTGGAAAGCCAAGAAAACACTATTTAGAGCCCCAAAACAGCCCTAGAAGTATAGAAATATGTACTGACATGAAAAATTCCAAAACAAGCCAGTTGGAATAGGTGGACATCCATCAATAACCACCTGGATGTTGTGTAGGGCTTCAGGACAACCCCGTAAGTGAAAAACCCACAATTACAAAGAAATGTCCCCATTAAACGTGCTAAATTGAAAATTGTCCAGATGAGCCAGTTGGAATTTGGAACAGGTGGGTGGCCACCTCTATCCAACTGGATCAATCTTCCCCCCTTAGGAAGCAATGGTATCCATTGCGTTGAGTTCCCAGGGAAGAGGGGAAAGTGTTTTCTGAATTTGAATCTTGGTGAGTTGCATGCCTTGTTGGAGCAGTTGCACTACTTGGTTTGTGGAAGGCTGTCACAATGATCTGGATTTATGAGCAGAACGAAATAAATAATAGAATGAATACAATAACACAAAGATACAGAGAACAACAACAGATATCCAATGAACAATAAATTCTATTGAATAAATAAAATAGGCTGAAGTTGTAAAACTGCAGAACTCAAAACAACTTGCTTGAATGGTGGTAGCTATCACTGAGAAGAGATGTGGCTGCTACATGCATCTGTCTGAGCATAATGATTACAATGAGACTCCAGATTCATTTTTAAAATTACTCATGAATGTCAAAACCCTAGACATCCAAAAACCTAACCATAGGAGATGAAGCACCAAAAGATATGTGGGCCACGATGGGTAAGTTGTTACCTCAATTTCTCGGGGTCATAAATTTTGCATACGACCTCTGTTTTAGGCGCGTGATAGTCCGTTGGAAAGGTCTTTTCGAGAAATACACATTATGTCATCAAATTCTGACTTCGTTTATAGTTTGTCTATGGAAAGGTTAAAAAACACTGTTTAGGGCCCCAAAACAGCCCTGGAAGTACATAAAAATGTACTAACATGAAAACTTCCAAAATAAGCCAGTTGGATTAGGTGGGCAACCACCAATATCCACTTGGAAGATTTGTAGGGATTCAGAAAACCTCAAAAGTGTAGAACCCACAATTACAAATAATTACAAAAGAATGTGATGAATTAACACTGTCAAAAGGAGCCAGCTGGAATAGGTGAATGGCCACCAATATCCACCTGGATCAGTCCTCCCCCCTTAGGAAGCAACGGTCTCCATTTCATTGAGTGACCCCATCAGGTGAGGAAATTTATGCTGAATTTGTCCATGGGTGAGCCATTTTCCTTGGTGCAGGAGCTGCCCTGCCTTGAAAATTCGATAAAGCTCGATCCTTTGCTGGCGAGTACCCTTGACCCGTGTGTCCACTATTTGATCAGTGTATGCATGTTCCATGCAGTCAGGGTTGAGCTCTGTTGGTTTCAATTTTTCTACGATCTCTAAGGTGTCCAATAATGGTGGAAAATATGGCCGGAGGAGGTCCACATTGAACACTAGGTGCAAGCCAAGGAAGGGGGGAGTGTTGAGCTCAAAAGCATTGTCTCCCACAACCTTGGTGATAGTGTAAGGCCCATAGTGAAGTGGAAGGAGCTTCTGATGGGGCCTCGTAAGGCGTTCTTTCTACAAATGTAACCAGACCTTGTCTCCCACCTGAAACTTGTGAGGTACCTGGTATTGATCATGATCCTTCTTGTACTTAGCATTGGATTTTTGCAAAGTCTCATGGACCTGTTGGAGGATGTGTTGAATCTGCTCAATGAATCTGGTGGCTTTGTCGGCCTCAGATTGAACATGGGAAGATGTTTTTAATGTGGTTGCAAGAGTTAGTACAACATCAATGGAACCCAAGGGTTGGAATCCCAACCCCACGTGAAATGGGCTATGGTCGATGGAGCTATGGAGAGCCTTGTTGTAGTTGTGATGAACAGAGGGAAGACTCTCATCCCATGTATGTGGATGCTTAGATTTATACATGCGCAGGATGTGCACAATCATCTAATTGATGAACTTTGTCTGGCCATCGGTTTGAGGGTGGAAGGTAGTGGATTTAGTGATCTTAGTGTCCAACAGTGACCAAAGAATTGACCAAAATGTGTTGAGGAACCTGTTGTCATGATCGGAGATGATGGTATGTGGTATCCCAAAATGGACCCATACTCGTTTGAAAATATATTGGTAGTATCTGTTTTTGTGACGCTCTTCTTGTAGGCTATGAGAATGGACATCTTTGAAAATCGATCAACCACCAAAAATACACAATCATTTCCTTACTTGGTGGACGAAACACCATCCATGTAATCCATCGAGATGGATTCCCAAGGCCTCTCGGGAGTAGGAAGAGGGGTGTATAATTATTTCTTCTTGATGGATGGCTTGGCAATGGCACAGGAAGTGCAAGATATGATATACTTGATGACGTCATGTCGAAGTTTTGATAAAAGTGTTTCTGTAGAATGGCCACAGTTTTATCCATGCCAAAATGTCCTGTCATCTGACTATAGTGAGCCTCCCAAATCATCCTTGCACGCTCGTTTGTAGGAACATAAAGGTGGCCCAGATGGCATAACAGTCCATCTTGAATGTGAAAATCTATGACATTTGTGCATGTACCCAAGAGTTGATAGGTGGTGGCGAAGTCAAGATGTTGTTGATAAAGTTGGGGCCACTCAGATGCTTCATTCCCACAAGAATGGACCATGGTGGTGAGTGTAGCCAAGGGAGGTTGACTGAGGCAGTCAACGACACAATTTGTGTTCCTTGTCTTATAATTGATGTTGAGATGGAACTGCTGCAGGTATGTGGACCACTTCTGATGGAAGTCGTTCTGCAACTTCCCTTGTGTCTGTATGAACTCCAGAGGCTTGTGATTAGTGTGGATGATTGTCTCCTTTCCCAGAATGTAATGTTTCCATTGATGACAGGATTGTACAATGGAATACATTTCCTTGTCATAGGTGGGGTATTTTCGGACAATATCTGAGAGTGTCTCACTATGGTATGCTACCGGATGATCGTGTTGAGTGAGAACTGCACCTACAACATAGTCGGATGCATTAGTCTCAATATAAAACAGTTATTGTAGATCAGGTAAGGAGAGTACTAGAGCTGAGAACAAGTGATGCTTCAGATCATCAAATGTTCGTTGTTGTGCCTTCCCCCACGTGAAATTTTCCTTGCCACTGCCATTGGTCACTTGGTTGAGGGCCCAAGCAACATGGGAGAATCCCAACACAAATTGTCCATAGAAGTTGGAAATTCCCAAGAAGCTCTGAAGCTTGGTTAGTGTGGTCGGGGCTAGCCAGTCATGGATGACTTGGATCTTAGTTGGATCCACATGTACCCCATGTTCATCAACAATGCAGTACAAGTATTGGACCTTGCTCATGCCAAAGGATATTTTTTCTAAGTTGGTTTCATGTGCTCCTCCCAAATTTTGTTGAAGATGAGGATGTCATCAAGATACCTTGGTGAAGCTAGCCGATGGTGTAGGGTTGCGGGTGCGGTGTCTGTTACACCTCAAAATTACTCACTTCGATAGTGTCACAAGTGTCGTCATTACAAGTGTTGTAAGTGTTGCATCTTGTCCACAAGTGTCGCATCTTGACCACAAGTGTTACAAGTGTCATAAGAATCATACTGCCATCTTGCCCATTTCATTCCGCTAACGACATCACAAAGACACTTAAGACACCCCAAAGACTAGTTTGGAAGAAGAGAAGTCACTTGACAGGGAGTACAAACCTTTTGACATTGAAAAAACCACAAAAAAATGGATTTTGGAGAGGAGCGCTCCCCTACCCACTGCCAGGGAGTGCTGGCGCTCCCTGAGCCTCTTTGGGGGAGTTCTTGAGCACCCTGTGCACCCTTTTGGGGGAGAGCTACCCCCTTTTTTGCAAATTCTGGGTTTGTTGAGGCAAATCAGGGAGGAATCCCTCAATTCCTGAAGGTAGTTGGATTCGAATAGATGGTCAAGGCATGATCTTAGGGAAGATCCTCAACTGAAGGAGAAGAATCCTCAACTCGTCCCAAAGATATCTCAAGTGGTTGGACCTCTCCAAGGTTATATAAGGAGACCTTCTCATGGTGAAAGGTACAGTGCAGACTAGAGATTGATACCAAACCTATGATCCTATAAGTGGTATTGACATAATACAAGGAAGATTGAGAATTATACCTAACTTATGATCTCATAAGAAGGTATTGACAATGGAGATGGGGAATTACATCAAACTTATGATCTCATGAGTGAGATGCCATCAAAGAAATCAATGGAGATTACTTGAGCAAAAGGGTTGGACAAGAAGAACTGTAAGAAGTTGTTGCACCTTCATCCAAAGGATTGTAAGTACTTTTACTTGTTCTCATTAATATAATCAATGCTTGGCTTGTTTCTTTCAAACTTGTGCTTGTTACATATGAGTTTGTCTGCATTATATGGATCTATGATTGAGCTAATCTCAGTAGAGTAGGAAGTCTTTTGTACCTTTGTTTGTTTGACATAACCTATCAGGGAGCTTAGGATTGAAGCTCAGACTGGACTTTGCAGGGACAAACGTCGCCAATAAGGTACATATATTTCTCCTTCTCTTTCATTCATTAGCTTGATAGGATCTAAAAGGAAGTCAGTGTCCATGTTAAGCACTTTTTTGTCTTGGCCTTAGGAGTCAAGAGACCAAGAGGGAATCCACTTGTCCGCAGGGGGATTCACCTACAATAGAAATTGGCGACTCCACTGGGGAGGAGATCTGATTTTTGTTTCCATTCCCAGATATTGTTTTGGACCTTTTCCCAATGATTTGATCTTCTCCATATTGTCATGTTGATTCTTATATTTGTTTGATTTCCTCATTATGTCATCAGGATCACCCTGATTGACTGAATTTCCTTCATTTTTTGAGTTTCTGGGTTTTCTTCTGAGTTTTTGGAGCAGAGCGCTCCCCTCCTGTTGTTGTCAGAGCGCTAGCACTCCCCTTTAGCCTTAAAAAGAGCATTGGAATGTTCTAGTGCCCCTTACACCAGAGCATTGGAATGCTCTGTGCCCCTTACACCAGAGCGCTACCCCATTTTTGTGAGAAATTCTCCAGAATTTTCATCTTCTGAAGCTATTTCTTGGTTTTGGATTTTGCTCAGGGTCCCATACTTTCAGTCCATCTTGATATTGGCTTTCAAACACCCTTA
>ML779223.1:277428-297673 GCA_009831015.1 Picea engelmannii
TCTCCCCTTGAAGAATGAAACCCAAGTGGTTGATCTGTTTCTGTCATCGGTCGATCCCACTCCTCCTTTGAAGAGTGGCTGCATGGTCGATCCGATCCCATCATTGGTCAATCCCACTCTTCCTCTAAAGAGTGCCAAAGTGATTGCTCTGGTTACGTCATCGGTCAATCCTACTCTTCCTATGAAGAGTGCCAGTGTGGTCGATCTGATCCCATCATCAATCAATCCTACTCTCCCTCTAGAGATTAAACCCGATATTGCCCATGTTTTTCTCGATGATACATAATCTACTATGTTGGGGGGCATTCCTCCTTCTCCCGCGAAATCCCCTCCAATAAATGAGGCCATTATTTTTGATTGGGGTGCGCTAACTGGATCTCATCTTCCCTCTCACATTTCTTTCCAGATTACAGTACAGGTTTGTGGTCGGGACATTCCTCAAACACTGATAGATGAAGGTGCATCTGTTAGTATTTTGACCTATGTTGCTTGGCATGCTTTGGGTTGTCCTCATCTTGCGCCGGTTACACAGAATCTGTTAGCTTTTAACAGAAGAACTAGTCAACCTTTAGGGACCCTTCCTCAGTTTCTAGTAACTTTGGGAGGGAAAATTGTCTTTATTGATGTCATGGTAGTCCGAGACCCCTTGGATTTCGCTTTACTCCTTAGGCGGGATTATGTCTATTCCATGAAAGCTATTGTGTCCACTCTCTTTCGTGTGATATCTTTCCCTCACAATGGAAGAATTGTGACTATTGATCAACTTTCATTCATCAATCCTTACTGGATTACCTCCCTAAATGGTTCTTATATGTAGACAGTATCGCCCCTGCCACATGTTAATTATGTGGGGTTGTCTCCCATGCCTTCAACTTCCGATGATTTGGATCCGGTAGTTGACATGGTGATCTCTTTGGTAGGGATATTGGAGCCTGATATCCTTACCCCTGTCGCAACCCTCGACATGTGTTCCTTCCAGAGTGATTTTCTTCCATCCAGTGAAGATCTCTTGGAAGCCATGACCGAGTTTTGTCCCTTGACATGGTGTTCTTCCAGAGTGTCATTTTCTTGGAAGTCATGATCAAGAAGAGTCCATGAGCATAGTTGCTCTTCTCTGTGGCAAGCTCGTTAAAAAATGAAACAGAGGTCACGCGCATAGTTTCTCTTCTCTGTAGCAAGCTCGTTAAAAAATGAAACAACAATCTGGGGATTGAACCCGGAGCCCTGAGCATAGTTCTTTTCCCGTGTCAAGCTCGTTAAAAAAATGAAACAGTCACCTCTCCTGTCAAGTCGAGTCTTTCACCAGATCTCGTAGATGTCAAGTTGAGTCTTTCGTTAGCTCTCGTATTTGAAACTTCATTTCATCCACCTGTATCCTTTTTCTCCATCTAGTACAGAAATTGGTGACAACCTCAAAGTCGGTGAATGAATTGAAGCTTGGAGGGCATGGCTCCAGTCTTTGATGATCATTATGGAGTTAAGCCACTAGCTTTCAAGCTGGGGGCATACCGAGATTAGTCTTTGTTCTTTCTCATGCTCGTAAATACATGAGAATGCAACCGGGTAAACTTTTATCTCTTTTTTGGACCCACATGGATATACGAAAAAGAAACCCCTTGGAGTCGTCTTTGAGCTCTTTTTAGACTATATAAACATGAAAAGATTGTCGAGTGATCTTGCTTCCTTTTCCACTCGTTAAAAGGTTTGAAAGGGTGTCTTTCGAGTGATAATTTATCTCTTTTTCGGCCTCGTGAGACTAACATTACGAAAAAGGACAACATTGGAGTCGTCTTTAAGTTGTTTTCAAACTCTCTAAATATGAAAAACCACCGAGTTTACCTTCTCTGGACTCGTTAAACAATCATACATTGAAGGGCCCATATGGGATCGAACCTTTACTTCTTTCAGTTTGTTAAACAAAGGAAGAGGCACTTACTGAAGGTGAGTCATATCGATCATGTGTTACCCTCCTTGAGCTCGTTAAATTAAAAAGAGGCACTCGTCTATTTGGATGGGGGAAAAATTGAAGGAAGCAAGCCAAACAGTTTTTGAGAACACTACCAGTAACTCTTACGGTCGCCCATGAACATGACACTTTGTCTTTGCACACATTTTTATCCGTTGAACCTCTGCACTAAGCCAATACTCCGAGTTTCTTTTACTCCTTTGGATCACCTGAAGAAAGTCACAACATCCACTGCATTATCAAGTTTTGATCCATGTCAAGTTTCTGTTGTTGTGACTTAGTGTTCAAGGGAAGTATCTGCCTCGAGAGTCAGCCATCACAAATATCATGTTTCAATACCCGTGTCAGTCCATGTTCATTCAATCTACCAATTACACCTCTGTGTCTGTTTCGTGTCATTGATGGGGGATACATCAAGGCCCTCCTTTGATGAGTCTATTCCTGTCAACTTTAACACATTATCCAGGAACTAGACTTAGAAACCAGTTAGTACCTTGGGACCTGCATGCCTCAATGGCAGGCCTACTCGTGTCCGACAGTGGGTTTACATCATTGACCCCTGATCGGATGATTCCATGGATGTTCAACTTCAGCTCATTCATTCACATTCGTTGGAATGTACTAGAGTACCTTGGGAATCATTGACATCAATGGTGATCTCCCTCGTGCTTGTTAACGGTTTACATCATTGACCGGTAATCAAGTGGTTTCTTCCATGTTCGACATTAGGACATCTATTCGCATGGTTAGATTCGTATTGCATCGGGATTGGTAAGAAGACCCTGGGTTGAGTGTCATCACTCTTATGTATACTTTGCCCAGGTTGCGAAGGAGTTCTTTTGAACTATGACACATATATTGTTACATAGGTCCACTTTGTATTGGTCGTGGCTATGTCTTGTCGTCTTGTAGATCCATTGTGTATTGTTCATGGCTACGATCAACTCAGGTCATAGGAGTATAGATCCACATTGTATATGCGGTGGCTATACCATTTTGTCAATATAATTATGGATCCGCAATGTATTTTATGGGGGCCATACCTAAAAATTCTTTATCACTCAAGCATAGGTATGACTGCCTTGGGTTTTTGAAACATGTCATAATATTTATTTGATGGTTGTGTGCATCTTTTTCCAGTTTCTCTATGTCCATACCCTTGCTTGAAAAAGTCTACAAAGTACTTCAGTCATCATTGTATTCTAACTTCATACTTTGGGGGGCAATTTGTTACACCTCAAAATTACTCACTTCGATAGTGTCGCAAGTGTCGTCATTACAAGTGTTGTAAGTGTCGCATCTTGTCCGCAAGTGTCACATCTTGACCACAAGTGTTGCAAGTATCATAAGAATCATACTGCCATCTTTCCCATGTCGTGCTTCTAACGACATCACAAAGACACTTAAGACACCCCAAAGACTAGTTTGGAAGAAGAGAAGTCACTTGACAGGGAGTACAAACCTTTTGACATTGAAAAAACCACAAAAAAATGGATTTTGGAGAGGAGCGCTCCCATACCCACTATCAGGGAGTGTTGGCGCTCCCTGAGCCTCTTTGGGGGAGTGCTTGAGTGCCCTGTGCACCCTTTTGGGGAAGCACTGCCCCTATTTTTGCAAATTCTGGGTTTGTTGAGGCAAATCATGGAGGAATCCCTCAATTCCTGAAGGTAGTTGGATTCGAATAGATGGTCAAGGCATGATATTAGGGAAGATCCTCAACTGAAGGAGAAGAATCCTCAACTCATCCCAAAGATCTCTCAAGTGGTTGGACCTCTCCAAGGTTATATAAGGAGACTAGAGATTGATACCAAACTTATGATCCTATAAGTGGTATTGACAAAATACAAGGAAGATTGAGAATTATACCTAACTTATGATCTCATAAGAAGGTATTGACAATGGATATGGGGAATTACATCAAACTTATGATCTCATGAGTGAGATTCCATCAAAGCAATCAATGGAGATTACTTGAGCAAAGGGGTTGGACAAGGAGAACTGGAAGAAGCTTCTGCACCTTCATCCAAAGGATTGTAAGTACTTTTACTTATTCTCATTAATATAATCAATGTTTGGACTGTTTCTTTCAAACTTGTGCTTGTTACATATGAGTTTGTCTGTAGTAGATGGATCTATGATTGAGTTAATCTCAGTAGAGTAGGAAGTCTTTTGTACCTTTGTTTGTTTGACAGGACCTATCAGGGAGCTCAGGATCGAAGCTCAACCTGGAATTTGCAGGGACAAACGTCGCCAATAAGGTACATATCTTTCTCCTTCTCTTTCATTCATTAGCTTGATAGGATCTAAAAGGAAGTGAGTGTCCATGTTAAGAACTTTTCTGTCTTGGCCTTAGGTGTCTAGAGACCAAGAGGGAATCCACTTGTCTGCAAGGGGATTCACCTACAACAATGTCATCGGCAGGTCTAACCGCTTGACAACCTCTTTTGAGATCAGGTTCTTCTGACTGTCACTATCGACAATGAAATGAATCAGATCCCCCTTTACCCACATCTGTGAGTGAAAGAGGTGTTCCCCTTCCTTTGGTTCTTCTAGTTCACTTGGTTGGACTTTGGTGGTAGCGAAATCAGCGTTGGGTTTGGCATCGATTTCAACTCGACCACTAGTGACTGCTTGGAGCGACATTCTTCGATGTTGTGACAAGGGATTGTATGGTATTCACACCACTTTCTCGTGTCCTTCTTCGACTTCTCATTACCCTTCTTGTGTTGTGGCTTGTACTGGTTGTCCTGAGAGTGACCATCTTTTTTTTGTCCCTTGTTTTGTGGGTTGGGGCCGCCTTTTCCTTGCTTCAACAGTGAGGAGTTTGCAGATCCAAACTCTCTCATCTTCTGCTTAAATTTCTGCTCGATCTTGACCACATATCTATAAGTCGTACCCAATGATGCGATGTCTAGAAACTCCATTTCTATTTGAATGTATCTATGCAGATAATCGCGGTATTTGAGCACTAGATGTCTTTCAGAGTCTTTGATACCCAATTTGGTGCATAGGGTATGGAAAATATTGGTGAAATCTGGTACTGTCTAGTCCCTTTCCTGATGCAAGGTGGTCTATCTTGTGCACTAGTCCTCGTAGCTTCCAATAGGGTAGTATTTTTCTTTAATGGAATCCATGAAGGAATACCATGTGGGGGATATCTCAAATATTGCATATTCCTCTATGGCCCTTTGCTCAGAGTAAGTATCCCACCAATCCTTAACATGGGGGATGACCTTGAGGAGTGAAAAAGTAATCTTTTCCTTATCGAAAAATTTTTGGACCGAAAAATACCCTTCGAGCAGATTCATCCATTTATATACAACATCCAAATCTATCAGTTCTTCAAATAATTGAATATCAAAATTTACTTGTACCTTGAACGGGGTTGCATGTCTTCTTGATGAAGATGCATCTCCTGTGGGCAGTTGTCGAAGAATTTGTGCAAAGTTGTCCATCATTTCGTTCCTTTGTCATGCAAGGGATTCCTCGAGCAACAGTTTAAAATGATCTCCTACTCCATCGTCTTTCTTCTCATCCCCCGTGAGTTTTGGTCGAGCTCGACGTGACCGATCTTGAAAAGGCTCGACTGGTTCGAGTCCCAATTTCTTGTACCCAGATCTTGTCGGGGACATACATGAAGAAAAATAAATGAAGAGTAGACCGCTCTGATACCATTGATTTGGATTTATAAGTGGGGAGAAATAAATAACAGATTGAATACAATAACACAAAGATACATATAACAACAATAGATATCCAGTGAACAATAACTTCTATTGAATAAATAAAATAGGTTGAAACTGTAAAATTGTAGAACTAAAAACAACTTGCTCAAATGGTTGTAGCTATCTCTGAGAAGAGATGTGGCTGCTATGCACATCTGTTTGAGAAGAATGATTACAATGAGGCTCTAGAGGCCTTTTTAACATTACTCATGAATGCAAAACCCTTGACATCCAAAAACCTAACCTTAGGAGAAGAAACACCAAACGTTATGTGGACCCCGATGGGTAAGTTGGTACCTCAACTTCTCGGGGTCATAACTTTTGCATATGACCTCCGTTTTAGGCACGTGATAGGCCGCTGGAAAAGTATTTTTGAAAAATACACATTATGCTGTCAAAGTTTGAATCCCCTACAATTTGATTATGGCAAGCCAAAAAAACACTATTTAGGGCCCCAAAACGGCCCTCGAAGTACATAAATATGTGCTGACATGAAAAATTACAAAATAAGCCAGTTGGATTAGATGGGTGGCCACCAATATCCACCTGGAAGTTGTGTAGGGATTTAGACAACCCTAAAAGTGTAGAACCCACAATTACAAAGAATTACAAAAGAACGCGTTGAACTAAAACTGTCAAAAGGAGCTAGTTGGAATAGGTGGGTGGCCACCAATATCCACCTGGATCACACGAACATGTTGCTGGCGGGGTTGAATCTTTTCCACCAACCTGTTGTCTCTGGGCTTGACGAGACATTGTGTAGGCACCATCATAGGTGAAGAAAAAATTTATGCAATCTGTGCTGCTGGATAGAAGGTGTTGAGGCTACAGTGGTTGCAATGGCCTTTCATGCATCCTTTGAACATACTGTGAAGATGATGAATTTTGCAGTATGAGAGATTACCTTGCGACACTTTTTTGGTGGAACAATTATCGAAAATACCTCTGGTATCCTATAGAGATGACCCCCCAGAGTAATAATGACACTACGGGGTTGAGACTAATAAACAACATGATGTTTCCACATATATGGTTGGCCCAAAACAACATCACAGACATCAATAGGGGAAACATCACACACTGCCTCATCCTTGAATGGCTGGATGCCATAGGACATGCGACACTACTGACTAACATAGAGATCTCATCTCTTGTGAAGCCAACCGATGTTGTATGGATGTGGGTGTGGTGTTGTCGACAACCCCAAATTTTTTACAACCTCAGTTGAGATGAGGTTCTTCTGAGGTTCTTCTGGCTGCCGCTATCAACAATGAAATACAACAGGGTCCCCTTCACCCACATTTGTGAATGGAAGAGGCGCTCCCCCTCTTCAGGATCTATTGGTTCTTCTGGTTGAATTGTTGTGGTCACGACAGTAGGAGTGGGGTCTACGTTGATGTTCTGTTTGTTTTCAATATTTTTTGGATAAGATTCTGAATCAGGGTTCGGCTCTTTGTCTTTGACCTCGACCACCAATGACTGTTTTGAGCGACATTCATCGATGTTGTGCCAAGGGATTTTTTTTAATTTGCACCACTTCCTAGTGTCGTTCTTTGTCTTTACTTTACACTTCTTTTCCTATGTCTTGGACTGGTTGTCAGGAGGTTGTTGGTTAGGGCCGTCTTTATCATGCTTTTGTTTTTGCAAATTTGCAGACCCGAACTCCCATTTGTTCTGGTGCCTAAATTTCTTCTCGATTTTGACAACATATCGATAGGCAACTCCCAATGATGAAGTGTTTAGGAAATCCATTTTGGTTTGGATGCACCTATGCAAAGCCCCATGATATTTCAAAACCAGATGTCGCTCAGAGTCTTTGATACCCATCTTGGTGCACAAGGTATGTAAAGTATTTGTGAAGTCTAGAACTATTTGGATCTTCTCTTTCTGCAGTGTGGTCCATCTCATGTACTGGTATTCATAGTTATCATTAGGGTAATATGGTTCCTTCACTGCATCCACAAAAAAATCCCAAGTGGGCTCGGTCCCATATATTCCAAATTCCTCTGTGGAACTTTGCTCCCAGTAAGTTCCCCATCAATGTTTGACATGGGGGAGAGCCTTGAGGAGTGTGAAAGTGATATTTTCCCTTGAAGGGAGAGGTTCCTCCAAAATGGTCGCTTGATGAAGATGTGCCTATTTCTATCGGCAGGCGTTGAAGTATGTGGGAAAAATTATCCATCGTTTCGTCCCTTTGTCACGCGAGAGCTCAAGCAACATCGTTTTTATTTTCTGTCGCCATAGAGGGTTTCTTGGGCATGCGAGAGCGATTGTACTCAAGAGAGACAAGCGCGAGACCCAACTTGCTATACTCAGAACTCGTTGGGGACATGCATTGAAAAATGATCAAGAGCAACCTGCTCTGATACCATTGATCCATATTATTTTCGGAATGAAATGAAAGCAGATATATTACAATGAAATACACATAAAAATTGCCAGAAACAGAGAAATACAATAATACATAATTTCTATTAATGAAAGAAATGTACAGAGACTGTAAAAATACAGAGTGCAAGACTCGCTAGAATGGTGGAAGCTTTATCTCTGAGAAGAGATGTGTCAGCTACACTCATTCACAAGAAGATGATTACAATGAGGCTCCGAAGGCCTTTTTATGATAAACATGAATGCTAAAACCATATAAATCCAAAAACCTAACCCTAGGAGACGAAGTGCCAAAAGTCATGTGGGCCCCGTTCAGGTAAGTTAGTACGCTAACTTCCCAATGCCGTAAATTTTGCATACGATCTCCATTTTAGGCGTGTGATAGCCCATTGGAAAGGTATTTTCGAGAACTACGCATTATGCTGTCAAAATCTAACTTTGTCTATAGTTTGACTGTGACAAGCCAAAAAAACAATCTTTAGAGCCCCAAAACGACCCTGGAAGTACAAAAAGATGTACTGACATGAAAACTTCCAAAATAAACCAGTTGGAATAGGTGGGCGGCCACCAATATCCACCTGGATGATGTTTAGGGCTTCAGGACAGCCCCGTAAGTGCAGAACCCACAATTAGAACCCACAATTACAAAGAAATGCCCCCATTACAAAGAAACGTGTTGAATTGAAAATTGTCCAGGTGAGCCAGTTGGAATTTGGAATAGGTGGGTGGCCACCAATATCCTCTTGGATCAATACTTTTCCAAATCATATACACTCTATGTCTATGTGAATCTGGCAGGTAATCTTTTAAATAAATCAATTAAATTGTTTTGTTTGAAAAACTAAAAACTTCCATGTAGACTCCAAAAAATTACATTTAAACAACAATAAGACAATCAATAAATATTCCCAAAAATTACATTTAAATAATATAAACAACCTCGATGTAGACACCAAAAAATTACATTTAAGCAACAATAACACAATCAACAAATGTTCCCAAAAATTACATTTAAACAATATAAACAATAATATGTTCCTTTATTTTTCCTTATAAACAATAATAACACAGTAAATAAATGTTTCGCTTATGTTGCCTTTTTTCAAAAGACATGAGCTCGGTTAAAGAAGAATGGGTACTTTGCAAGTCTAGCATGTCCCATCACAAATATTTTGGGAAACTAATATAAAGCATTGTCAACATCGAAATATAATGCAAAATCTCTTACACAAGTGTTATATGAGGCATTCATGTTTATGAAATCAAGGTCTTCTAGAAATTTGACTTTAAAAAAAAAGTTTTGTCTCATGTTTTATTATCATATTAGTTTGATTTTTTAAATAGTGGTATGTATACAAATCTTTTCATTTCGAATCTGGATAATTGTGAAAATGGATTTCTGAGATGAAAATTGGATAATTGTGAAAACGGATTTTAGAGATGAAAATAGGGGCGATTTCTAATAAGAACTGAAGCATGAGCTAGGGTCTTCAATTGTTTTTTTTTTAATGCAACATTCAACAATTACAATATCATGTTGTTGTATAATGACATAATTCTGAAAGTAGATTTCAAAGATGAAAACAGGGGGCAATTTCTAGTAAACATTGAAGCATGATAATTGTGAAAGTGGATTTCGGAGATGAAAAGAGGGGGAGATTTCTAGTAAGAACCAAATCATGAGCTAGGGATGCATTTCAAATTTGCATTGAGCTAGTGTATTCAATTGGTATTTTTTAAATGCAACATTCAACATTAACAATATTTAATTACAATATCGTGTTGTTGTACAATGACATAACTGTGAAAACAGATTTCAGAGATGGAAAGAGATGAAAATAAGGGGTGATTTCTAATAAGAACCAAAGCATGAGCTAGGGTTGCATTTCGAATTTGGATTGAGCTAGGGTCTTCAATTGGTCTTTTTTAAATGCAACATTCAACATTCAACAATTACAATATTTAATTACAATATCGTGTTGTTGTACAATGGCATTAAAACACAATTCTACTTGCAAGAGTTGAACCCAAGTGGGGAGGTTAACAATCATTCCTTCCAACCACTCAAGCTAAATCCAACTGGCAACTTCTTATGCTATGTTTATACTTCTATAACCTAAATAAAATAGACATAAAATCATTCAATTATTCATGTCTATAATATTCTAAACAAATTGTGTGTATAAATTGATTACAATGAAAAATCGTATAAAGAATACTGAGAAGGTTTGGTGTTTCAATGGTTATCTCAAGTGGAAGGTTTTTCTTCATCCTTTTATAAGTGGATTCTCTAAGCACTATGGATGGAACTCCATTCTTCAAAGTATGTCATTAGGACTTAACGAGTCATTATACATAACATCCGACCTCTGTTTCCTCATATTCTAATAGTCATTGGAAGATTAAAAACACTAAAAATTGATTTAATGATGAATGCGTATTTTATGTTCTTGTACATGACATCCTCCCACCATACACCCATTTATGTTTATCCTTGTTAGCATATCTTTTGAAGTATTCATTTTCTATCCAAAACCAAAATCTCTAGATTTTTAAACAACATAACCACTCTAGTACACTTCGGTGTTCCTTTTCCCCTACTTTGAGGGTATGTTAGTCACTATCATGGTCGATTAGAAGAAACAATGAGAAAACTTTAACATAATAGTCAAAATGGATTTTATTATTTTATTATTTGTCCACTACATTGCAAAATATGAGTCCCTGAGATGACCCCAATTAACCAATAGACGGCTGAAGATTGTGAATCATTGTTATAACCTAAAAGACCATAAAGACAAGACCCCAATTGAAGATGCACATCCACGGAAGATTGTGAATCATTGTTATAACCTAAAAGACCATAAATACAAGAGTGTCTAACTATAAAAGAATGATGATCTAAAACGCTTATGTCTTTCCATGGATGAGAACATCAAAATAATGACAAGAATGATGATCTAAGATACTTATCTCTTTCCATGGATGTGTTTGAGTGAAGAGCATCAAAATATTGACTCGCCGTATCCAAACTCCAATGTATAGTTTGAAAGTAAGATTTTCAAATCTCACATCCATAAAGAAGATTAGACATGACTAATGAGGTAAATAAAAGGATAAGTAAAAACAAGGACTGTGTAACTTTTGCGTGTTTAATGGCATCTTTCGTATTGATCGTACTTACTGTTTGGTACGATTATTAGGTTGCATAGCATATAGTCTGCTTACCTAAAACAATAATGGGGTTTGAATCGAGAAATGATTGTATGCAATCATGGATTTACACGTCATATATAAGAACTCTAATCCCTTTTAAATAATGAAACCCATTTAGGTTACTATTGCTTTTTCTTTTATTGGAAAAAGACGATGGTTTATATGTGAAAAGAGTGGGTGGTACCGTCGTGTCTTTTTCCAAAGTCTACGATATGACGTTGACGGGTGAGTGGATCCTCGAGGACATTAGTTTCTTTACAACATTTAAATATAATTATGTGTGTATTTTAGGTCACGTGTTACACTGATTTGAGTGGGGATGGATAATTTATAACTACTGGTCCCACCCCAAATGATGATGTTATATAACATAGTCCAAAGCCTAGTCAGATAGGATTATAGCAACTTGCTTTCACTGAACTCAAAGCAAATTAACTTTCAAAATTTACAAACATATAATGTTAAATCCTTGTGAGCTACGGTTAGCCAATCTGAAATCACTAAAGTCACAATAGGGAGCAGTTGGTCTAACTCGGGACAATTCAATTATTCCGTTTCTCATGGGTGGGTCTGCCTCGGCGCGCTAATCCACTGTCTGATTTGACATTAGGTCCCACAACACAAAATATAGTATCGGGACCCACTCGTCCTTCATCATGATTCACGTGCCGTTGCTCCCCCACTTGCCGCTAATGGAATCCTCGAGTGCCTGCAGGCTGCAATCGACGGAATAGCGTGAGGCCCACAGAGTGGGTCACGTGTCTGCACGGTCCTACAGTGGATGGGCTACGGTGAATTGGCAGTGGTGTGAGTGAGACTGAGCTCTGCTTTTCGAATGATGGAGAACGGTAGAAGAATGATGGGCGGGGTCCACTTTGCACGGCCATGTAGTAGCTTCCCAAACCTAGTACAACATAAATGACGTCATAGGTTTTAAATGGCATGCCGTTAAAATTGATGGTTTACATTGGTTTTGATGGAGTGTGGTGTATATATAAAGTGTATATATATTAGTAGTTGAAATTGTATAATTTAAATATAATACTAGTATATTTTTTAAACGGGAGAATGAACATGCCTAAGTAATTTGAGGAAGTTTTCGTATTTCTATGTAATATTTATGTGTAAGATTTACCTCTAGATTATGGTTCGCTGAAGTGTTCAGTAATTTTATGATCTATTTATAATCTCAACACATTTTTCTCTCAACATACATGAGGAGATATGTATGAGGAGATATGTTAAGAATCTTTTTAATAAGTTAAGTTAAGTGTACTAAATTAATTTAGGTTTTATTTTTTTTTTAAATATTTTAGAATTTTTGGCCTTGCCTTTTTCTTAATGCCTTTTTTTTTTTTTTAATGAAGTAGGTTTCACAATGCAATTTAGGGTTTGTTTCCATTTTTCTTACTTTTCATTATGTGGAAAGGGTAGCTTTTTATGTTTTCTAGTTTCTAAGTTTTGCTGAGATATGAGATATTGATGTTATTTTGAAGATTTCTTTTTTTAGGAAAAATACACATAATAGTCCTACACATTGACTCATAGAGCAAACAATAGAATGGACAAGCACCCTAGTCTGCAAGAAGAAAATCAAATCATGCACTCCAATCAATACAAAAGCATTCACCCATAGTTTACAAAGAAGACAATGAAAAAGTAGACAATAGAATGAAAAAACACCCTAGTCTGCGAGAGGAAAATCAAATCATGCACTCCAATCAATACAAAAGCATTCACCCATAGTCTACAAAGACAATGAAAAAACATACAATAGAATGGAAAAACACCCTATTCTGCAAGAGGAAAATCAAATCATGCACTCCAATCAATACAAAAGCATTCACTTTGGAGCTTACGTAAATGATAAAATCAAGACCTATGTTTACTTGATTAACTTCACATCGATGCAAGGAAATGAAAGGTAACAAAACAAAAACAAAAATTAATGAATATGAATAAAAGGACTTTAAGAGCTATAATATAGTATATTATTTCTAATTGCTTACATCAAATTATCTAAACAGAAAAACACAAGGCCAGGTAATTCAATTTTTTAATCCACATTTTAGTTGATTTAAAAAGATTTACAAAATTCTTAAGAGATAATTATAGTTGATATTTTCAGGATCAAAAAGTATCGCCAAGGTGTCTACACTTATAAGAAAGTTTTGGTTCCTTGGGAGTGTCTAGGAGAATTTCAATTAGCAACCCTAAAAGTATAAGTAATTTGCCAACAAATTTTGAAGGTAATCTAAGAAACGACCGAGCACTGGGACTTTGTCATAGTATTGGACTTTGTCATAGTACTGACTTCAACCTCAACAAATATATTTAACAGAAACCTTTTCCATATCAAAATAACACAAAATTATTTTAATTGAATTCCCGATGATAATCAATGATAATTCCATCAAATTAATCGATTTAACTTAGAAAAACAAATTGTCAAAAATAAAGGAAAAAAAAACTCAAACGAGGTCCTGACATTTACAATATCCGAGCCGAATTTCCCATACAAAGACAAACCACAAAATAAAACAATTCTGATCTCAGACCCTAATTTATAGAACATAGTCGAAAAAAACCAAACCCCTTACCTTTTCTTCTCGCTTGAGCTCTCGAGTAGATGCGTAAATGTAACCCATAAGCTCCTGCGTCTGCCTAACGAAAATTGTCCTCTTACAATCCCACTGTATCAAAGTACTTTTAACCCTTTTAGGAAACATTTGTTACCTTAAGCATTCAATATCTTTCGAAGTCCAAACATATAAAAATACCAAAACCCCAAATGCTTAACAATATTTTGGTCCATCTACAATTTACATGTAAATTATAGGGTAACAATTCCTTATAATGATGACACTTGGGACTCTCCATTTTCCATATGCGAGCAAGAGAAAAAAATAACTATGATGGTAGGAAATGTGGTAGGTGGTTCCATGCTCACCACGTAAACTCGAAGCCACCCAAATTCTCGTCACCTCATTAAAAAATGCAGTCGTAACAAATATTGTGCCCTCCACTGCACTTAAAACCTTTTATTGTCTTGAAAAAATGTGTTTGAATGTGAGATATAAATTTGTGAATTTTGTTAACAATACATGACATCACATCAGTAAAGATTGCAATATTTTTCTATATCTAAGCAGAAGAAGAAATTTTTCAGAGGTTGCATGTAGAGAGATGGAAAGATTGCAATATTTTGCTATATCGAAGCAGAAGAAGAAAATTTTCAGAGTTTGCACAGAGATATGGCAGCGGCATGATTAAAATCCATGTCTTCCTCCAATGATATTTCAGGCGATCCCAACAAAACCAATACCAGTCTGCTAGAAACCAGAACATGACTCATTTAGGGCTTCACACCCATCAAAAAAATTCATCAGCATCTATGTGCGTATTAATTCACATACCTATTGTTGATTTCCTTGAGCGACGACAATATCACATTAAAAGGCACGTATTAATTCACATACCCATTGTTGATTTCCTGGAGTGAGAGCAATATCACATTAAAAGGATCATAAGTAGCAAATATTACCTCTAATGGAATCCTCATTCAATATGGATTGCAATGCAAATCACGTTTCTGGATGGTTGATGTCTTCGGGGAGAAAGACGTTCTTACTTCACTGAGTATTTTGCTGGTCAATAACTGTAGCTCAACAAATTCCAATCACATATTCAATGTTATGAAAATAGAAGAGAGATATGAAATTCATAGTTTCAATTTCTCAAATAGGTACTCAGTGGTCATAAAAGCCCAAGCAGGACATTCCTGCTTGTTAATTTCCCTGCTCCCTAGCTTTGGTATTAGTATGGGATTTTATTTATACGCAAGAGTACTTGATTTGCAGGAAACATAACACTTTTTTTAGGCAGAAGAATCGAGTTTTCATAGACATAATCGACCGAAGAGAAAATATCAAATGCCAAGAGAAAAGAGGCCAAGCCACGAAGCAAATAAATTTGTGCCCTATAGCGTGGATTGGAAGGAGTGGGGATCGAATAGGAGCATGCGAGATGAAGTAGGCAATGGAGGATTCGAGGGAGTGGGGATCAAACATGAGTAGGCAAGATGAAGCAACATGTTGGCCAGTAGCGGTGGGGCAGTAGAGGTGTGAGGTGACAACACATGATAGACCACTGGAGGTGCAAACGAATTCAATAGTTCGAATTGATTGCTGGCAGTTTCAAAGGGATGGTTTTAGAAACCCTGTCAACCAATTAACATGTTTTCTACAAAACCTAACCCTAATATATGCCTTCGACATAATTATTTATGAAGGATATAGAATTTATTTCTATATTAAAAATGAAAAATTATAATTAAATAAAAATATATATATAATTATAAAAATATATAAATAATATAATATTTAAACTTATTCTTTACAAATAAAAACATTAATTTTAAAAATAAATTTAACTTGTAAAAATAAAAATAAAACATTAATTTTAAAAATAAATTTAATTCATTAGTAAAGATATATACATTAATATTTAAAATAAATTTAATTCATTGCTAAATATATATAGCAATGTACATATATGAGAAGTTTAGCATTTTCAGTCCCCTAGAGACCATGAGAGTCTTTGGGGTTATATCTCAAAAGACTAAAAATATTGCCTGCTCTTGAGGGGAAACGAGGCTTTAACCAGACTGTAAATGTCATACTTAGCTAGGTTTTGTTTGTCTTTACTTAAAACTGTCTTTAAAAGCCTAAATATCATGAAAATAGTAAGATAAATCATAGAACAAGATTTCACTCGTCATGATGCACCTGTGGGCGAGTGAGGTCCACTATCTCTTGACCAGCAACAACCTTTGAAGACTTAGCCTCAGTATAGGAGGTTCTGGCAGGAGGGGTGAAGTTTCCACCTTGGCATTTTTCCAACCAAGTGATTACCTTAGACACGTAAGCACACTGAATCTCCAATGATTCTTGTCTACTCCTCAACTTTCCAAAGTCTTGCTCTTTAGGGAGCATTATGTGGCCACCATAGTCTTGGTGTGCCAATACAACTCAAGGGTTCTAAAAAACTTTGAGTTTTGGGACTAGGTGCATCCCAAATCTAGAATAAAGCCTCCAACTTGCATCTCCACATCCTCATCGTCCTGGAACTATATGATTTTCCTAACTTCCTCCTCAAACTCAGACATTCTAGCTTTGTCAGCCTCAAGGACATACTCCTCATAAAACTCGGTTGCTTTGATGGCTGCCTTCGTAGCACGAGAGGGATGAGCAGAAGGAGGGCGGGAAGGTTTCTGACCTCTCGAAGCCATTTCTAAACTAGAAAGAAGGGGAAGAATACCAACAACAAGGGATTGAAGATCAAATTGATATTGGAGAAGAATACAAACAGATCTAGGAAAGAGCAGACCATAGTGCATGAGCCAAGCTCTTGCATTTATAACCAAGCCCCGACTGAAATCCCAATCAACATCCATTACCAGTCTATTCATTGTTGAACGTGGGAGATTCTCGATCATTATGAAACACATGCAACCTCCCTTCATCACTGCTATCATTCCCAGACCTCGAGACTGCATGACCTTCACCAATTTTTTGTGAGAGTGAGGGGGAAATGAAACCATTTTCCAACCCCGTCTGCACATAATGACAATCCCTTCCCTCAAACGACGATGTAATTTCGATAAGACTCGGGGTGGTGTACTGAGCATCATATGGAGTCACAAGTGCGTGTCTAGGATGGCTAACCGCCGCAGATTGTGATCGTGGGAGAGGTGTTGCCTCGGTCGAACCCCCCTACTATCATGATGCCTAATAGACACCCATCCAGGGTTAATATTTTAAATTTAAATTGAATGATATTTACAAGTAAATTTGGAGGAAATACCAGTTTAACAATGGTAAAAATGATGAATTGATTTCTTCCTATCAACTAACAACTCAAAACATTTCTTTACGTTTAGTTGATCTTGTGATTGGCGCAAAAACTAGGAAAGGACCAGTTCTCAAGGAAAGATTGTCTCAACAAGCTACTCATCACATTTTTATTTTTTAGCGGGTGCTTCATTAACATTTTTCCATTAGAGCGCTTCATCGTTGAATTTGAATATATATATATATATATATTATTGAAATTGATATAACATTATATATAGAAACATATGTGTATGTTGGATAGGTTATCATTGAAAAGATTTACTCCCATAAATGTTATTTGAAACAATATTTGGTGTATAATATCTAATTTGTAAAATGTTAATTTTTACATATTATTGTTGTTGTTGTTATTGTTATTGTTATTATTATTATTATTATTATTATTATTATTATTATTATTATTATTATTATTATTAGTAATGAATACTAATGTTTTATATTTTATTGTCAAATCTCGATAGAGCGATTGGTTTTGATGGATCAATCGAGCCATAATAGAATTGGTGTGGCCCAAGCCGCACACAATCCTCAACTTAAATGCCTAACAAACAAAAAAAAATGTTTTTATATTTTATTTCTTCAGGGAAAACATGAAGAAATTCTAACTATGTCAAATGAAAAAATATAACATTTTAATTTATGGTAGAACTTTTATATCTTTCTAATTTTTAGAATATAAATATTATTTTAGGATTTAATACAACTCTAGAGTAGATTGGGATTCAATATATAAGCTATCGAGAGATCTTTAAACTTATTTTTAATAATCATTTAATTTAAAAATATATTCAAATCATTACTATTATCTATTTTGTGAGATATTATATTTTGTTTTATTTTTCTTTCATTAAGTAAGTATGATAGAGTGTGAAAAATGTACTTTGATTGATTTTATAAATATATGATGATGCTGATGATGATTAACGTCCACTGAGACCAATTGGTCTATCACACCTTAAGAAGGTAAGAAATTACTTGATTTTTTTAAAATTGTATTTTATGTGTTCAAAGAGCATTGAGAGAAGTGTTCCAATATCACCATAGTTTTGATGACTTAGGAGGTTAGGAAGGTCTGTATTGTGGCAAGTATTTTTAAATTGGGATCTAATTTGCGAATATGCAGGGAAATCTAAGAGAAAGTGTTTTTCATCTTCAACCCTCTTAGTGTCACAAAGATGGCAAATTCTTTCATCCCACGGTGTTTTTGGAATTGTCCAATTGTCCAATGCTCATGAGACTTTGTTCTTATTTTAACAATGTTGATTTTCTTCTTTGCACTTCTCAAAATTGAGAGGTACTTTTGATCTTCTAAATTAGGGTTGACCACCTCCTTGTAGCATCTTAGTTTCGTTTTATCCTCTAATTCTTTATCACACCACCTATTCTCCTTAAATTGAGAAATGATAATATTTGTAAAAATATGGCCCTAACTGTGGAATATCCGGAAAATGAAATCTCTGAAACCTCTCACCACATAAATATGAAAACAATAATTTGTAACACTATTGGTATTCTGCATGATGGATTCTTCTTGTATTTCCCAATGATCTAGCTAATAATTGGCATCTTTATGTCATCCTCGCTCAATGAGCCACTGATGATTTTGGCTAGAGTTTGAAGCAATTTTGGGGAGCTTCTTATCATCACAAAAATGATCTCAATGGGGGAAAGGCTTTCTTCTATGGGAGGATAGGATAGGGTGTATTGTCCTTAATTTTGAGATTATAGGTTATAAAATTCTTTTGAATCTGTTCAATCTTTCTCCGAGATTCTCTAGAGACACTGCAACCCCAAACTTTACATTCATATAAGATAATCGAAGTGATGAAAGTATGATAGAGGCCTTTTTTTCTTATCCCAAAGCCAAAGGTCTGTTTATTTACAATTGTTTTCAAGCCCATAATAAGCTTGCCTCCCTCCATTTATCCTTTTATCAACGCTATCGTTCCAATGGAGCTTGTGGTGAATATCAATTCCAAGATACTTGTATGAAGGCACTTCCTCCAAGCTATTGTTGTCGTATAAAAAAGTATCGTAGGTGATCTTTTTGAATTTAATTATTATAACCTTTGTTTTGTCTGTGTTCGCAACCATGCCCATATTAGAGAAAAAGTCCTTGAGGATTATAAGTTGTTTACCTAGGTCATAGGGACTATTGTCCATAAGAACACTATCATCAACATAAAGAAGAAGGATGATGATTATACTAGCGAGAGTCGGGCCAACACAACCTGCATCCTCCAAACAATCTTCGAACTTATCAATATAGATGCCGAAAAGGGTAAGGAATATGGGGAAACCTTGCTTGACTCCTATATTACAATTAATTGCTTCCAACCATCCCTCAACATTCCTAAACTTGGAAATAACCTTCTCATATAACCTTATTGCAACAACTCTTAAATCGAAAGGGACTTTAATCTCTTCTAACCTATTCCAAAGGTTAGTCCCGAGCACAATGGCAAATTGTTTTATAAAATTAATGAAACAACAAAGGAGATCAGTTTTATCATTATGACACTCCTCTACAATGATCCTAAATGTAACAAGTTGGTCCATAGTTGAATGGTAGCCTCTAAAGCCAACTCAACCTTTATCTCTTTTTCCATTGTTTTCTAGCCATGTACTGATTTTATTTTCCAAAATACTTCCATATAGCTTAGTTAAAATGAAGCTAATCATAGTGGTCCTATAATTAGAGGGATTTGTTTTCCCCCCACTTTTAAAAATAGGTACAATGAGGCTTTTAGTTCAAGGTTTTGGGAAACCTTGCTGGGTAGCTAAATTGAAGAGCTTATGTATGTGATGGATGATGATAGGTCCTCCAATTTTTAATATTTTAGCTTGCTAACCTTCAATGTACTTAGCTTTTCCTTTTGAGAATCGTTGAACCCCAAACTTAATGTCTTCTATAGAAAACACTTCATCCTTTGTAGAATTATTTGGAATATTGTCCATGATAGAGTGTAAAAATTATAGTTTGATTGATTATATATATATATATATATATATATATATATATATATATATATATA
>ML779223.1:297726-325042 GCA_009831015.1 Picea engelmannii
TTATTATAATTTAGAATAATTTTATTTAATATATTATATTTTTTATGTTTTTTAATATTTACATTTTTATGTTTTAAATTTATTATTTAAAAAAAATACTATTTTATAATTTTAAAGAAAATCGTAATTTCTAATTTTTATCTAAGATGATTTTTTTTTTTTTAATAATAATTATGTGATTATATAATGACAACACTAATAAATTTATTACAACAATAACATTAATAAATTTATTTATATCATTTTTTTCAAAAAGTTAAATTCCTTGCTATGTGCTCTTGTTGAAATATTGACCAATACTGAGGGGGGGAGGGGGTGGTGGTGATGAATCAATATTGCTTCTTTTAAAATTTTAATAATTATTAATTAATAAATTAATTAATCATAACAATTGATCAATAAGAATGTATTCATAATAGATAAATTTAAATATAACAATAACAAGTACAAGTTACAATTGTGGGAGAGACACAAATCTCTCCTCTTCTGAGCACCAACTCAAGGAGACACCAATCCCTTGGTTTTAGAGCACCAACTCCCTTGTTTCAGAGCACCAACTCTAGGAAGCTCCAACTCCCTAATTTTAGAGCACCAACTCTAGGAAACACCAATTCCCTTGTTTCAGAGCACCAACTCTAGGAGTCACCAACTCCCTTGTGAAACAGGTTTTAACCTGCAGAGGACTGAAATCCTCCCGAACTCCTCCCTACCACCCTCACTGCATAAAATGTTTACAGTTTCTTTCTTGGACTTTGATCCTTGTGATCTTCTAATGTAGACTATAGAGACACTTTTCTTCTTACCATTTTTCTCTTTTTATATAGTCTCTCAAGAGGTATATGATATTGAAACAATGTGTCTTTTTGTAAAAGAGAAAATGAACCAATGTGTCTTTTTAATAATAAAACATTGCACCTCTTCATTTAATTAACACAAATGTTGATTTTTTTTTGTCAAATAGGAAATGAATGAGCTAATCGAACCGGACCATGAACGTAATAAAAGATCCTTGAACCTCATAATTTTTGGTATAAAAGAACAACAAGAGGAGGATACGCTAGCAATAGTAAAAGAATAATTAAAAAATAAATAACAAATTGAAACAACTTATTTCATAGAAGCAAAGAGGCTAGGAAAAACAATTGATCATAAAGATAGGTTGATCCATGTCAAAGTAAGTTGTAATGACCATAAATATAACATACTCAGTAAATCTTCGAGCTTAAAAGGGTCAATAATATTTATAAATGAAGCCTCATTCCTGAAGACCAAGCTTAATTAAGGACGAAAGTTCAAAAGGTAAAAGAAGCCAGGAAAGAAGGAAAATGGAAAATAATTAGAAATCAAAAAGCTATTGTTAGGGATAGAGATCAAAAGGATAATAATAAATAGGAATTTGGGACACTTGGGATCCTTTTTCGGAACTATCGTGGCTTTCCATTGAACAAAGTTCCTATGATAAGTTAGATCCCGAGTGATATTGATATCATTTGTCTAGTTGAAACTTGGGAGCATGAAGAGTCTAAGGTCCCTAACATAGAAGGATTTGTCTTATGGTCGACATGGAACAAAAAGTCCCACCGTAGAGTGATATGAGGCATAGATTGTTATATTAGAAAGAACATTTCTCCTCACATTCAACTTCATAAGATCGACCCTCTCAATCAGTACATCTAGATATAAATTTCAGACACCAATGCTAAGAAGATGTATATAACAATTTGCTATTTTGTACCTATTAATTATACTTTTTATAAGAAAAACAATCTAGATAGCAATTTTCCATATAATAATTTAGAATAAGATATTTATAGTTTTAAAAATGAAGGTAATATCCTCCTGCTAAGAGGCTTTACTGCTAGGACTACAACTAACCAAGCTACTCTTTTAAGCAATGATTCCAACCATAATCCTTTATGGCTAAATGAGGACCTTGTTTTATCTAATAGCTACAAAAGAAGCTCTAAAGACCTAATTTAGAATTTGTTTGGTACTGAGTTGGTCAAGCTCTGCAACTCTCAAGTCCTAATAATTTTCAATGGAGTAATGAAGTGGCCAGACTCCAACCAGATGACTTGTATTCATGGGCTAGGTAGCAAAGTCGTAGATTATGTGATATTTGATATCCCCGTTTCCAACCAAATAGTAACTTTTGACCTTTTAAAAGACCATGAACCCAACTATGATCATAGACCTTTAACCCTAACTCTAAACCTTGACATGCATAGGAGTGCCATTGAAGAGAATTTTGATAATCAAAGGCAACTATATTTTGAAAAAAGTAAAGTTGACCTTTTCTTAAAGGATTTAAATAGGGAATTACATCTCCTAACTTATAAGGACAACATTGAAGATCTCTATCATAATTTTACAACTAACCTTTCCACTTCTGTTAACAAGTTCTCTTTCGAGGTGTCCTGTAAAAAGAATAATAGAATGACCAACCCTTGGTATGATAAAGAATGTAAAATTGCTAGGAAATCCATTAGGGATGCTTTTAATGAGTCCTTAAAACTCGGTAAGATCAATACGTACAAATCCCTAATTAAAAGGAAGAAAAAGGTACTATATCAATAAAAGGAAAGAGAAGCTTTCACAACTATCTAAGATGGATCCTAAGAAGTTCCAGAGACAAATTATAATCCACAATACTAAAGAAAATAATATGATTCCCTTAAGGGATTGGAATTCCTACTTTAAAAATCTTTATGAGTTCCCTAATGCTATGGAAACCATTCCTATTGTCCCTACAGAGGATGAATGTTTTTCTTTGGATGACATAGAGTTCGAGGTTAAGAGACTTGCAAATGGGAAAGCTAAGGACATTGAAGGATACCAAGCTGAAATTTTTAAAATCAGAGGGCCTATCCTCATCCCTCACATACACAAGCTCTTTAATTTAGCAGTCAACCAGGGCTTCCCTAAACCCTGGACACAAAGCCTCATTGTTCCTATTTTTAAAAATGGGGATAGAAATATTCCCTTTAATTATAGGACCATTATGATTAGCCCGATTTTAGCCAAGCTTTATGATTAGGACCATTATGATTAGCCCGATTTTGGAAAAGAAGATTAACCTTTGGCTAGAAAGTCACGATAAAAGAGATAAATGCCAGACCGAGTTTAGGAGGCATCATTCAACCGTGTACCATCTTGTTACCGTTAGGATCATTGTAGAGGAGTTCTACAATACTAAAACCAATCTTTTTGTTGTTTTGTTGACTTTAGAAAAGATTTTGACACGGTTCCCATGGAAAACCTTTGGAATAGGTTGGAAGAGATAAAAGTGCCTTTTGAGTTGAGGGTTGCTGCAATAAGGTTGTATGAGAACATTATTCCCAAGTTTAATAACACTGAGGGATGTTTGAAAGAGATTAAATACAATATTGGAGTCAAGCAAGGTTGTCCCTTGTCCCCAACCCTTTTTGGCATATACATTAACAAGTTAGAATATTGCTTGGAAAAAGCAGGTTGTGTCGGCCCTACTCTCACTGGTATAATCATCAATATTCTTCTTTATGCCGATGATATCACTCTTATGGTGAGTGTTACAAGGGAAAAACTCTCTATGGCCAAGGGTAAACCACAACAGACAGATGTGACTGCAGAAATCAACTCAATTCCAACATATGCTATATAGACTAATGTGAAATACAAGAAAGAGGCCTACCTCGATCCAACGTTTGATGATGTTCCACCGTTGAGAAATTTGACCCAAAGATTTATACCTGTAAGAAGTTCTCAACAAACAAGCAAAGCAAGTATATAGTGATGATATAAAAGGGATTAACACATCAGATAGCATAATCCATTAATACACATTACAAACACACCCATGGATAATAATCATATATTTGAAACAAGCAAAGCAAGTATATAGTGATGATATAAAAGGGATTAACACATCAGATAGCATAATCCATTAATACACATTACAAACACACCCATGGATAATAATCATATATTTGCAAGATACCAATAGGACGGGAAAGGGGCATTTCTATTAATAATTGATCAACATAAGTCTCAACATTACAGACTTTCGTGTCAGCACGATTCGAAACCAAGAAACCAAGTTCCTTCCAACTGGGTCTCCACCACTTCAATCCTCCACCAAAGGCAAGCTCATGAGAAAGAGGCAAAGAGGTCCTCTCAACAATAGGGGAAGAGCTTGGGGGCTGAACACTGTGTTCAGACTTGAGGGACAAAGGGATGCAGACTCAATATGAAGTAATTTCTCCAGAGTAACTTTTCTCTCAAAGTTGAATTCTTTCTCTCCTTTTCCATAGCTTGAAATTGTGCTCTTATATCCTTCAAAATGCAACTAAAGAGTTGATTCAGAACATTTCCAGTATATGGAAGGTGAAGAATCAAAGATCTCCTGTCGTGACATGGAAACCCGACCTCATTTTTTTATTTTCTAGCACAAATCCTGATATACGCGAGCTGCAGTGGAGCATTTAGCCTATACACATCTTGTATAACTTATAGGGAGCATATATGTGGAAAAATGTATGTTTTAGCTCTGGATTCATCAAAAAAGGGATGATAAGTCTGCACAGGGAAATGGAAAAAGGTCCTCTGTGCAAGATAACAATGGTGAGGCAAATATTGCTATAACAAATGCCCCCCTAATGTGTGAGATCGGAGGAGTATCTGCGATGGCCAAAATACATTATAAATAACCCAGAAGTGGAGTGGTAGAGAACTAGCTGGATGAACTCAATTGCTCATTACATTATGTACTGACTTTGCATGCATGGCTGCCAAGAATACAATGCAGATCCATGTGGAAAATATACCAAACAAGTGTTCATGGCCATGAATAGGAAAATACAAATGTGGTTATATGCCAAAAGATTTCATAGTCACGAACAAGGCCCAGTGAAACCAGTCTCAAAAATCAATTTGAAGATATTTGTATACCATGGAGTACAATCTGATCTCCCATGATCACTGAAGTCAAATAGGTACTGGTCCAATGAAATGGAAGCAACAACTCAGGAAAGCTACGACCACATAGTGATGTCTTCAAGTCTTCTACACTATCCGCCAATGGTGCAAGTCTACATCATGTGAATAAATGAGTTGAGGTCGAACATAATGAGACATAATTTGATTACCGATCATTGAAGTATATCGTTAACAAACATGAGACATCCTACCGATAATGAAAATAGGTATCAAGGAACCGACTACATCTCTACAAATGTGAATAAAGGAGTTGGTGTTGAACACTTGAGAGATCCATTGATCAGGATACATTGATGTATTCCCATCTGTCAATGGCGAGGGAGCTTGCCACTAATGACTGCAAGCCTCAAGGTACTCATAAAACTCTAGGTCTCGTATCCAGAATAAATGAGTTGAAGTCGATGGAAAGAGACTCGCTAAAAGGAGAGCATTGAGGAATCTCTCATCAGTCAACACGAGGAACAAAGAAGGAGCTTCATGATTTGGTGGAGATCGGATGAAGAACATGTTCACAAACCAATGACCCTGTGTGTCTTTTGCGTGTGCCAAATGCAAGCGGTACATGAAAAATACCCTTTGAATAACAACCAATGATGAAAACTGCTGACAAAGGAGAGGAAACCACCAATAAGGCTAATGGCATCCAAGACATTGCACGAATCCCAAAGTGTGAATAGATGTCTTGTTGTCGAACACAAGGGAAAGCACCCAGTCAATGACCAATGATGAAAAGTCGATTGTTGGGTTCAAGGTGACCTACCAATGATGAAAGTAGAGCCAGGGTGCATGATAAGACCAAGGTATCATCTGATTCTGAGACAAACTGAGGGTATGGATGACATGCAAAGTCAATATTTTTGAGGAGTGGCCGACACAGGTTGATATACTTCCTTTGAACAAGAGCATGAGACATATGGTGGACTCCGACAACATGGACTCAATGATGTGACAATTAGATGCAGGAGGCATAAAAAATGTTCTTTATAGGGACTGGAAGAGTAACCAATCAGTAGAGAAAACTCTGTAGCGAGATCAGCTTCCTAAGGCCATGCTAAACCCAAAATTATGATGACACAAGGACTCAATAACTTTGTGCTCTGTTCAAAGGCGACATGACTGCTGCCAATTACAATATAGTATTCCCTTCCCGCCCATATTTTTTTGTTTTTTCATGACAAATGAATGTTATGATACAGAGGAGGGAACGAGTGTCGCAAGTAAGCAAAACTAGTTCCAATAGTGGAACGTACCTATGCTCAATGCAAGGAAATGCATGCAGGAGATGGACACTCGGGGTGATGTTCCCTCCAGGGTATAGGGTGTCAAATTGTGAAGGATAAAAACAAGGCTCTGCTTGGTTGAGGATGCAAACTGTTTAGGCAACGGTTTATAATGCAAAGCGAGAACCGGCTAAAGGCTCAATACAACAAGTGAGGGCATGAGATGCAATCAAAACTTAATGCCAAAAAATGTCATTTTTTATATCTTTTAGTCTACTTGGTGTGAAAAAGGGGTAAACTTGTGCCAAATAGACGTCTTTTCAAATCCAATTTACGAGTGTGAAAAAGACAAGTTCACTCAGCAATCTTTGCTATTTTTGATAGCGAGTCGAAAAAGAGCTTAACTAGGACTCATGATCTTTCAAATCCAATTTTAACGAGTGTGAAAGGGACAAATCACTCGACGATATTTTCAATTTTTAGACGATTCGAAAAAGAGCTTAACTAAGACTCTTTATTGGGAGTCCGCGGGTAATAAGGCCGCATGTGCATGAATGAGAAATGAGGCTCATTGTAAAGTCACGTATTGAATTATAATGGACTCCCGGTCCTAAGGAAAAAAACTCGGCATGGGCACCAAATGAAAAAGAGGTTCTAACTAGGGTACCCGTGTTCAGTAAGTCTCTACCATTTATTAACGATGCTATTAATAACATATGGACGTTTATGCATCGCAATAAATGGGTTCATACCTAAGGTGTAAAAAGCGGTAGTTGAAGGATAATGCAAAAAAAAAATGCATGATGGAGTAGATACCTATCTTATATGCTAGGTTATGAATATACCTGCCCGAGTAGACGAACAACCAACCATGACGTTGAAATCCACAAGAAAATTGAGTCGAAACTACAAAAACCAGCTTAAAACCATTCTTGAATTAGTCCATTAGACAAAACAATAGAATAAAACTATATCAAGTGGGTAAAAAATGGTTTATAAATAGTAATAAAATCAAAATTTACTGTATCATTTTCTTTTTTACCCAAATAGTGCAATTTGGATGAAAACACCTTTAGAATTCAAACAAAAATCGCTGGAGCAATAGGCAACGGAATCATGCACCGTCTGGACCATGTAACTCTTCATCCCATCCTCTTCAAATTCAGTGGTTTACATTTTTGAGTTAGGTTCTATTTTGTTAGTTTTTAAGGGTGCAAATTGGGTTTTTCGGTATACGCAGGTTTCTTTGAATAGGTCGCGTATACGACTAGCTATAAATAAACCACGTATACGTGTGCAAATGAAAAAAAAAAAATGTTTTTAACTCAAAATTGATTTGTTTTTTTGCAGGATGGTGTTGGAATGGAGAGAGTGAGAGCACGAGGAGGTAGATGTAGCAGTGGATCGAGATCCAGTGGCTCAAGAGGCTTTAAAAAGATGTGGTTTGTACAAGTTTTGGGCTCTCAAAGGAATGAGGGCCCAAGTAAGGTTGTTGGAAATGCTGGTGGGCTATTGGGATCCCGATAGAGAGAGGTTTATCCTTGATGGAAAACCATTAAGGATCGAAGTAGAGGACATCTACTTCTTGACTAAACTTTCATGCCGAGGAGAGGTTGTGGACCTCAAGTCACGCGGGGCAGGGAGTGGGATGAAGGTCGAAGAATACATCGATGCCCATTGTGTTGCAGGGACTCCCATGGTGGGAAGTGAAATCCCTATCCGATCTATAGGTAACCTCAACCTGAAGATTATTGTGCTCGTGATTAACAGGATCACAGGATTGGCCTCGTTGCATCAAGCATCAATACCACTTATGTTTTACACACTAGAGTGTGTGAGACCCACCGTCTATGATTGGTGTACGTCACTGCTGACCAGCATGAAAGTTCAGTTGATAGAGTGCAAGCAGGGGGGAAAGCGAAACTTCGGGTTTGCCTCTATCCTTTTCATCTTCTTTTTTGAGCGAGTCCCAGGTCTGGGACCTAGAGTGGAGATCATTCCTAGAGGACCACGTGATCCAACTATGGCGTGATGGATCAAGGTCATGAGACGACAAGGGGGAGGTAGGGTGGTGACACCCTACAATGATGATTTTTTCTTCTGGTGGTGGAGACAAATCATAGCTCTGGACGACTATCCCTATGCAGGAATCAATTTCAGAGGAGATCCTGATATGACGCTTCCACCAGGAGTTTCCTACGGTGCCATAGGTAAAAAGTTTTTATATATTTTATTTTGTATTGAAGAGAACAAAAATATTTTTGGATGGTGTTTTAAATATTAACTCGATACTTGTGTGATTGCATATGTGGGTCCACAAGGGCCAGAGGGATTCCTACGACATAGGTGGAGGCACCAGGGAGATGAGGCAGTGGGAGGAGAAACAGACAGAGTCCTACAGAACGTGCAGGGTAACTTGTCTTGTTTGACACAGGGGATTCCTATGGTTCAGGTAGAGGATCTACCTGAAGCCATGCAACGACAGGTTGTCGGTGTACCTAGAGCATGGGTACGACTCTTCCAATGTCTCACAAACTTCGTGGTTTTCTATCATGATACACATCCGGCACGACAGGCGTAGATGTCATGGGACATGTATATCGGTTGTATATGTATTTTGAGGGTTTTAGCCCCAATTTTGTAATATAAACACCATATTTTTTGGAAATATATAAAGAGGGATCTTTGGCTTTACTCATATCTTACAATGTGTACATTGATTTAATGGTCTTCTTTGCTTTATTAATGTGACAAATGCCAATCTAAAACATAATTAGTGTAGGCATTGAATACATGATCAGAACTTCTAGGAATGTGGAAGTATGTAATAAAATCGAATTTTCTTTCTAAAAGACGTACACGTAGGAATTGACGGAGTAACGTCGGATTACTTACACGGTAACAACCGTTCAACTGACATATGAATAACTGAGAATCCAAGAGAACCTCTAGAGAGCGAATACCATGTGAGATAGCATTGCGCAAAAGTTCTATGACGACACTATGTTCGGCCACATTTTTCGTGGATGGCCCTAGGCATACGCCACCTGAAGACATCACTAGACCCTCGGGTGAGTAAATCACCCAAGCGGAGGAAGCCAAGTTCTGTGTATGATGACTGGCTCCGTCTGCAAATCCTAGGTAGACCGAAGACTCCGTTGACATCTGCCAACCAAAAGGGAAAACTCGATAAGCAAGATGAATACAAAAAGAAAAAAGATGTATATACACTAAATTTACATTAGTATACAAAGGGTTTCGCCCAAGCCCAGGGCTCAAGCGTAATACCTTTTCAAGTAGAGCCCATTTCTGAGCTCGACCAATTTCTTCCCTTCATAATCTTCCAATTCATAGGCTCCTTTTTCTAGAACACGTCGCACGATATAAGGACCATGCCACATGGGTTTAAACTTGCCTGCCCCTAGCGGTTCTTTGGCTTGGTCATACAAGAGGATCAAGTCACCCTTGGTATACAACCGAGGACAGAAAAAATTATCGTACTGAGCCTTGACATGTTTTTTGTTTGCCTCTATAGCCGTAAAGGTGTCTCGACGCTGCACTTCAAGACTCTTTAGGTGCACCAGGCGTCACTCTAAATCTGAAGTGTCAGGTAGGAGCTCAACTGCCAATTTGAGAGAAGGGATTTCACATTCAATGGGAAGTATTGACTCCACATAGTGCACTAACTGAAAAGGGGAAAAAATGGTGGCAGTATTAACCGAGGTTCGGTATGCCCAAAGTGTGGGATACATCATGATGTGCCAATTAGAATTACTCCGACTGACAGTTTTTTGCAAGATAGTCTTGAGAGACTTGTTAACAGCCTCTACTTACCCATTTTCCTGGGGGTAATAAGGAGATGAGTGACCATGTTTAAACCCCAACTTAGACACTAGTTCTACCATCATTCCATTCTGAAAGTGACATCCATGATCAGTGACAATCTTACTCAGGATACCGAACTGGGTGATAATTTGGTTGAACACGAAGAAGGCTGCAGTCTTCCCATCGGATTTTATAGTAGGCATGGCTTCAGCCCATTTGGTAAAGTAGTCGACAACCACGATGATGTGTTGATTCCCCCCAACCAAAGTTGGGTTGAAATCAATGAAATCTACCCCCCACTTGGTGAAGGGACCGCCGGTAATGACTGGGTGAAGAGGGCTGGGTGCGAGCACATTTTCCGAGTGAACTCCTGGAAGGGGTGACACTTCTTAATCACTTCAATGCAATATTTAAATATGGTGGGACAGAAGTAACCGACTCACAGGATTTTTTGGGTTGTCGCAAGCCTGGATAGGTGACCACCACAAGCCCCTTTGTGGCAATCATTTAGGACTAACTCAACTTCCTCATGAGTTAAGAAACAATGTAAGATACTATCTATTCCTCGGCGATACAAAGTGTCACCGATGATGGTATACTTTTTGTATTGGTATCTATCTCGTCGTCGATCATCTCACGAGAGATGCTGAGTGAACTTCCAGGTTTGAAGATATAAAACAATGTCTCCATACCAAGGGTCAGAAGATGAGACAAGGAAAATGTGTTTGTCTGCAAACAAATCAACATGGATAGCATCCTCATCTAATTGTGGGAAATCAGATATTAACTCTGCAAAAACTAGTGAATTCTTGGACTTGGATGAAGCAAAGTCGAGATCAAATTCTTGTACGATGACAATCCATTTATTATATTTCCCACCTATGATATGCCTAGTGAGGACGTATTGAAATGGATTAACATTAACGACTACAGTAGTTTTGAAAAGAAATATATAGTGTCGTAAATGTTGGACTGTGTGAATGACAACCAAAGCTCTCTTTTCGACGTGAGAGTAATTAAGCTCAGGACCGACTAAATTTTGGCTAAGATAGTAGATGATGTGCTCATGAAGCTCATCATCCACCTGAACTAGAACCATACCAATCGTCTCTTCGAACGCAAAAATATATAACAAGTAATATCTACTGTAATCAAGAGATTTCAACAGAGGAGCTGATACCAAGGCTTTCTTTAAAGCGTCGAAAAACTTCTAGGCTCACTCATCCCAGATAAACGGGGTTTCTTTCTTCAGTAGGTGCATGAAACCCTTAGTGATATTGGCATAATTCACTATAAACCGATGCAGAAAGTTAGCTTTCCCCTGTAAACCTTGAAGTTATCTAATCGTGCGTGGGGGAGGCAATTGAAGTATTGCCTCAACCTTAAGAGAATCTACCATGATCCCAGTCTCAGAAACTAAAAATCCTAAGAGATGGCCATAACTAATGAAAAAGATGCATTTGTGAGGGTTTAACCAGATTCTATAGTAATGACATCTTTCAAAAACTAGCCAAATGTGTGTGACAAGATCCACTCTCTTGCGAGAGTGAGCAACAAGATCATCGAGGTAAGCTTTGACTATATGCTTGAGATCGTGAAAAGCGAAAGTCATGGCATGTTGGAAGGTTGCTCCGACATTTTTCAGGCTGAAAGGCATTTTCCGGTATGAAAAATTACCCCAAGGACATATAAATTTCATCTTGTGTTGGTCCTTAGGTTTGATCTGGATTTGGTTATATCCTGAAAATCCATCCATAAAGGAAAATATTTTTCTTCTCGCACACTCATCGAGAATTTGATCAATGAAAGGCATGGGGAAGTTATCTTTAGGACAAGCTTTGTTCATGTCGCAAAAGTCCATACACACATGGATGGTTCCTTGCTTTTTATTCACAAGAACAGGGTTGGATATCGATTCGTCCAAGGGAACCGGGTAGATGAAGCCAACATTAAGTAGCTTCTCCACCTCTGCCTTAATAGCAGGGGCCTTCCTAGGATTAACAGATCTAAGACATTTTTGAACAGGTTTAGCATCCATATAAGTTATAATTTCATGTTCGACAATACGAGGGTCGATCCCTGACATCTTTTCATATGACCAAGTGAATACATCTCGAAATTCTTTGAAGAGGTTGGTGTAGATCATGATCTCTTCTGGTGAACAATCCACACCTATATTTACGTTCTCAATTTTTCCAGTGGTACAAGAGATGTCGATCGAGATGGTAGGAGAAATACTTGCCATATTTACTTCGGCATAAATACCATGCGTATCAAGTGGAACTACGACATGACCGACTATCTCACTCAAGGTAGACCAAAAATCATCTTGCTCAATTCTTTCAAGACTTGGGAGAAAACAAGATCGATGATGCATATTGTCCCAAGGTCTCTTGGAACCATTCATGGCTTCGAGGATGGCTTCATCCAAAGGCAAAGTCTCATCTAATAAATCATGTGAACAAGATAATTAAGTGGCCCATACGGGCCTAAGAATGAGATCCTCCTCGTCTGTCTGCGAGGTAACAAGATTTGGATCGACAGAAGAGTCAAGGATAACTTGATATGCAATCTCCGATGCCGATAGTGGCATAGCCATGCCAACATGCGACTGAAATTCAATCGACAAAGTTAGAGAAGCTAGGGTCCAAGGATCACTAAAATAGGAAGTGTGGAAAGGAATGGACCTCTCTGTTGAAGCAAGCCTACTAGACATGGTGTAAACGTGGTGAATCGGTGCTGAGAAGTTGAAAGTACCCATGAGGGAAGAATACATTATGACACCGATATTCTCAGTTGCTGGCTGATAATTGTCGATCACAAGGATCGATGATCCAACAGATGCATTAGGACTAGAGTACGCAAAGGATAACTAGTTGATCGTCACGATCTCCCCCTGGTGAGGAAAACAAAGTACACGGAAAACGGATGATACGACAACGACCATAGCATAGGTTCAATTGCGACCTAGTAACAAGTTATAATTGAGAGGTGCATTAACTACCTCTACTTCCACCTCTACCGTCTTCCCACCTAACTAGACCAGAAAGGCGGGGATAATACCATGAGGGCGGAAGGAATGACCATCAAATGCAGTCAACATGTTCGATGACTTGGAAAGGGTCGGAGAACCGATAGCTTTCCAACAGACCAGGGACATCATGCAAGTGGAAACACCTTGATCAATGAACACTCATTTGATAGTATACTTGGAGTAATCCACATGGATTTGAAAAGCCACATGGTAGGGTAAGCGAGGCTTCACGTCCATGACATCAAACTTGATGACTTTTGAGCCACTAGGTTCTAGAGATCCTAAGGTAGAGAGTAAGGCGTTCCTCTATGATGGACATGTTTGGAGTACCTCCAAAGTTGACATCGCACAAGGGGTTTGGCCCAGATCTTCAACAATAGAGTAGTTATGGGAGGCTCTAGCATTAGGGTTGTGGGTAGAGCTCTTGAGTACTCCTTTCGGAATACGAGGCAGTGGCTCTGGTTTCTCGATCTGTAAGTTCGTCTTCGGGGGTGGAGGAGGAGCTTCTAGGTTGGTACTATATTTTGAAGAGCTATAATTGCGAGAGCAGGTGGCTATATCAATTTTTGCGTCAACCATATTGATGCAAATACGATCACCATCTTGCGATGGTGGGTTTTGACTTCCACTAGATGCATTTATGGTGCTCGAAGAACTCGAGGCTAAGTGATGGTTGTGTGGGAATGGATTCGTCAGCACATCGGGCTATAGATTTAAAAGCCTAGCAGCCTCCGCAAGTTTGGGGCACAAGTGGGTAAGGTGGTCATCGGTACAAATTTTACAAGGAAACTTCACCTTACGCTTCTCTTTCTTTCCCTCTCCAACATTATCATTCTGTTTCCCATTATTATCTTTGTCCTTGGGTTTATTATTATTATTCTTCCCACCCTTACGATTATTTTGACCTTTTCTTTTATTCCCATTTGGTTGTTGGTTACCATATGGATTTTTCAACTATTGCATAGAATGTACATCCACCGACTGGATGGGTTTCTAGGATCCAAACAAAGCTGGTCCTCTGACAGACTTCATTGTCGAGTCTGTGGATTATATATTGGTGGACCCTACAATGCCATCGTCATGAGGTCCGGGAGTTTTTCTAGGATCGTGATTTTTTTTCGGTGCATTTGGAAGAAGGTGGTATAACATCCCAGACTGAGCATATATCAAATCAAATTGTTGGGCTCTAAGGATAGCTTCTTCCTCTCTGAAGACCCCAAAAGTAGCAATGTCCTTTGAAATAGGAGCGTGTAAAGACTTTAGGAACCATTCTAGAAGAACGACCGGGGGTATAGGAGTCTTAGCCAACTGCCTTCACCTATGCCATTCTTGGATATGGTCCAGGATGTGAGTGTCGGTACCCTGATGTAAAGTTGACAAAAGTTCAAGGCCAACATCATAATGAATGGGCAGTTGAAAGTGATTGAGAAAGGATAGCACCAAATGATGGAATGAACCATATGTCCCCCTAGGTAGCTCAATGTACCATTGTGATGCCACTCCAATGAAAGTGCACTGAAACAATCGTAACCTAATAGAATAATGGTTAAGAGAATTCGATGAGCACCAAAGGTGAAAAGTAGTGACGTGATCACTAGGGTCTTCACCATTCTTACCTTCAAACTTTGGAATGTCTAATGGAAGTTTGGTAGGGATAGGGGGCCATGTGGAGTCATGACTCACCGGGTCATTCATTAGTTTAGACAAATCTGGTAGATTAAGCGTGGCCATAAAGGGAATACAGGGTTGCAACACCTGACCACATCCTCCCGCGAAAGATTGTGTGTTAGGAATTGTGTTCCATCCAGTATTCTAGTGAGGACCAAAACCTTGTCCAGAATTATAAGACCCTCCTCTAGTCTAATTTGTAAAATATGGTTTGGGCATCATTTCAACAGGAATGTTCTGATAAGGGTTATGAAAATTGCCCCCAGTTGGATTAGATCCAAGCTAGGGGTTGTTAAAACTGCCCCCAACTGGATTAGATCCAGGTTGGGGAGTGCCCAAAGTGTAAGACTGACCTCATCTAGGTGGGAACCTGGAGGATTGAAGTGGATTCGTCATGCCAAAAGTATTGGTTGGAATTGGCACCAAGGGGATAGGGATATAGGGTGGAACTTGTCCACTAGCTGGGTTGTTCCATCCAACCGTAGAAGGATTAGACCCAGGGTTAAGAATAGGGACACTCCCTACATTAGGATTCACTTGGGAAATATGAGAACCAACAAACGGGAAAGGAGTGTAAGGAGGTGTAGTGCCCCCAAGTCTAAGGCTATTGTTATGGCCAGCAGCTGGGGTGGCAGTTGAAAATTGCGAGGTGAAGTTAGGCATACCATAAGAAAACAGACTAGAAGCCATGGGGATGGTTTGAACATTGTAACTCGACGAGTGGCCAAAAACCCCAAAAGGGTTTGAGGCAAGAGATGAATCATTAACTATAGGACGAGCCATAGTACTGGTGTAAGCCTCCATCACTACAACTGTAGCGGCTGCAGGTGTCAAAGGAGTGCCATTAATTATATTGGGATTGGGAGTTGAAGAAATCCTAGTGTTCTGAAGACTAGACTTGGTACTCATCCTTGTGGGATCACAAGTTTGAAAAGTGGTTGTGTGTGTACCACTACTAATAACTCTACACCTTTTAGAAGGCAAGGACTCAAAAACTGGTGGTAACTGTAACAACCGATGGGAACTGCGAGGAAGTTGGTCTGACTCCACGACGAATTATGACTCTTCCAAAAAAAAAATATATATCCTATGGCCAACTAGTAGTCAAAGAGCATACCAAAAAGTCAAATGACCAATATGCATGCAAACGGGCTAAATTGGCTGAGTGGCCTCCCTCGCAAAATAAGGTATGTATCATCCAGGAGGGACTTGAGACTCCTCGCTAAAGTTTGGAGGTAACATAATCAGTTATAAGGGCCCTCGTGGGCTTAACAACCAGTCGGTTAGATCCCCCCATAGAGGTAATCCTCCATAAAGGCTATGTGATGTCTGACCCTTATTTGACTCAGGGTACAAGTAGAATAACCCCTGAAAGTAACCTATGAGATACCTAAGTCAGGAAACTAATAAACCACTGTACAATTGATGCACATGCGAGCATTCGTAAGTCAGGATCACCGTATGGGCAGGGTATCAAAGCCCGAAACCTTGAAAGCATCACCTCTCATAGAGGTATGGGCACTAGCAAGATCCCCAAATACGAATAAATCCACAAAAATATCTCTGATGCTAGGCGAGTATCCAGGGGTTATCCCTTCAACTAACTTCACGCGACCTCGTGATTAACTCCGGTGTGAGCAGAGCCTCCTGATCTTATCGATTATACAATGGACTTCTCAACTCCCCGTCTCAGACACATATGTTGATTTAATTGCCTTGGAGAAGTTTACTCACAAAATCCTATTCCAAGGCACTAAATCCTAAGCTAGTTTGTGCACCCTAAAAATAAAATCGTGACTAATCAATTTTAGTTTAAAGTGTAAATTTTATTGGCCGTGGTTACTCAAAAAGGTATGGAAGTGAAACTCATGGTGTTATGACTCTACCAGAAAATAAATATGGATATAATGCAAAGTCTATCTTTAACTTTTCAATGAATGATATGATAATAAAAACAGTGCAGTCTTCAATTTCAAATCTGCAATTTAGAAGTAAAATACAATCTTTCGCTAAATGTGCTAAGCTAATGATAAAAATTCAAAGATAAAAATTCCAACCAATGCAAAATGTCAATTTTTTTTTGTATTTTCAATATTCTAAAAAGAAAATGCATGGATTGATAAGAAAGAATACCAGGCAACCAAGCAAACAACCCAGAAGCCAAGGACAAATTAAAAATAGAAAACAAAGAGAAAGACTACGCCCAAAAATTCAACTCCAAACAGGCTTCCTGTCATCCCAGATAATCTCAACAGACACTACAGAGACCTAAGAAGGCTCAACAATCTTTAAATCCCACCGAACAGTCAGTCAACCAAGCAAACAAGCAAGGGGAAGTGGTATACGCGACTGTTTAGGAGAACATAGCGTATATACGCTTCTTGCAGTGAGACAACAAGAGTGCATACACGACTATCAAGGAAAAAAGGGCGTATATTCTTTAAAACAAGGTCAGGCAAGGGTAAAAGGTTGAAAACTCAGACTCAGAGTGAACAGGATCTGTCAAGCAGTGATACGACAAGAAACACAAAGGAAAAAGAGCAATGTAATAAGAAAAAGTACTTCAACCCTTAGACGGAAGATCTATCCCCAATGGAGTTGCCATTTTAGTTGCAAGGGAAAAAATCTCTATGGCCAAGTGTAAACCACAATAGACATATGTGACTGCATAAATCAAATCAATTCCAACATATGCTATATAGAATAATGTGCAATACAAGAAAGAGGCCTACCTCAATCCAACGTTTGATGATGTTCCATCGTTGAGCACTTTGACCCAAAGCTTTATACCTACAAGAATCTCTCAACAAACAAGCAAAGCAAGTATATAGTAATGATATAAAAGGGATTAGCACATCAGATAACATAATTCATTAATAAACATTACAAATATTCCCATGGATAATAATCATATATTTGTAAGATACCAATAAGACAAGAAAGGAGTATTTCTATTAATAGTTGATCAGCGAAAGTGTCAACATTACAGACTTCCATGTCGGCATGGTTCGAAACCAAGAAACCAAGTTCCTTCCAACTGGGTCTCCACCACTTCAATCCTCCACCAAAGGCAAGCTCATGAGAAAGAGGCAAAGAGGTCCTCTCAACAATAGGGAAAGAGCTTGGGGGCTAAACACTGTGTTCAGACTTGAGGGACAAAGGGATGCAGACTCAATATGAAGTAATTTCTCTAGAGTAACTTTGCTCTCAAACTTGAATGTTTTTTCTCCTTTTCCATAGCTCGAAATTGTGCTCTTATAACCTTCAGAATGCAACCGAAGAGTTGATTCAAAACGTTTCCAGTATATGGAAGGCCAAGGATAAAAGATCTCCTTTCGTGACATGGAAACCCAACCTCATTTTTTTTTTATTTTCTGGCACAAATCCTGATATACATGAGCTGCAGTGGTGCATTTAGCGTATACGGATCTTGTATAACTGATAGGGAGTGTATATTTGGAAAAATGTATGTTTTAGCTCTGGATTCATCAAAAAAGGGATGATAAGTCTGCATAGGGAAATGGAAAAAGTCCCTTTGTGCAAGATAGCAATGGTGAGACAAATCTTGCTATAACAGTGAGGAGTCCCCACGATATTGAAAACCAGCTAAGAACCCTCAAGGATTTTTCTCCAATATGGATATGATTGTTAATACTGACAATACTACGGTCATGATCATTAAATACTATAAAATCACTTATGATACCTTCGTATATGACAAAAACAACTTGGAGGAAGTGACTCCATACAAATATATTGGAATCTATATTCACCACAAGCTCAATTGGAATTATAACATTGAGAAAAAGATTATTGGTGTAACATCCCCAGCCACCAACAGGCCGGGCAATGCCACTACTCAGACACTTCATTTAGCTCTAATACCAAATTGTAACATCCCCGACCAACAAAGAGACCGGGTAATGCTACCACTGTGGAATATACACTTATATAATATATGCAGTTTAATCAATTACAACACTTAATCACAACAATCACAAAATTACTGCTACCATACATAATCAATGGAATTAACAATAGTTCATATACGCAACATAATACATGATAACATTCAAGCATCACTGACATGCATAACATATAAATTAAGCACAGACTGATACTTGTCTTTTAATTGGATTAAAACCCACCAACTATGTTCCGACCTTCCACGAACCTCCCAGCCTTAGACCATGCTGCTCATCACTCTCAGCAGTAGGTCACCCCCGAGCTGGGACTAAGCTCCACCGGGCAAGAGAATCCTAGGCTAGGCAAGGTCAACAAGAAGACACACAGTTTATGAGAAATGATTCTCTCCCAGGAGCCACTTATGCCTACTTCTCACAGAATCTCATTCCCCACATGCTTGTCCCACCCCAGGAGTATACACCTTCACTATCACAAAGTCCATCGACTGATTCACCTCCCTTTCCTTGGGCTTTAGCAATAGTCCGGAACATAATTCTCAAAGCTCTGTAGTAGCTATGGGACCCCTTCCAGGAGTTCTCGCTTCATCAACACACCTCTCACCTAGAGAGAGTTGCTCACAGGCCTGACAACTTGCCTCTTCAACCACGGGCCTGACAACCTGCTTCTTCAACTAGTTTCAACTCAATTCCCACAAGGTGAGGATAACAACAACATCAATAGCAATTTGGTTAACTCATGGGTGACAACAACAACATGAATTTGGGTATGAACATCCAAAAATGGCAACAGTCCACACTAAGACACAACACAGTTTAGGCCATATCAAAGATGTGTCGGGCTTCACAGTAAAACAACACAGGTCGACTTCACGGTTTTTGGTTCCAGAGATGTGTGAGGGTATGAAGATATTGACCCAGAGCTAAACATAATTCACGGAGGATGGGGAAGAATGACCCATGAATCCACGACATAGCTGATGCTTCATCTTTTAACTGCATGTGCCCAGGTTGACACTTGTCTTCCCGGAGTTGCATGTGTTCCCTTTTGCACATGTTACATTTCCCAGGACTTGGGATAAAAACATGTCTTTCACACAACTTTGGAATAATAATAAATTATTATTCTCAAGGAATTAAACCCCTAATCTTAGCCCCTCTTTCCAACCTTTCAACCCCCTTTCCCTTATCCACCTTGTGGAAGATTAGTCCCCAATCACTCTTTCTTCGTGGTCGGTCTGCACACAACGATGTTTAATCTTTATTAATGTTCTACATAATTACATATACAAAAACATGCTCCTAGCCTTTAACACTTAGGCTCTCTGGCCTAATAAACACATAAGCCCACCAGCTTATCAACACTCAGCTCACCAGCCTACAAAAATTGTTTACAATTCATAAATACAACTGGGGCTCATCCTTGGGGATATTACAATCCCCTCCCCTTATTTTTTCACTGTCCTCAGTGAAACTCTTTACCCAACATCAACAAGATTTCCAAAATCTTCAAAAAAATGCAGGTATTCTGCCCGCATAGCATCTTCATGCTCCCATGTCGCGACCTCAAGACCGTACCAGGTCCACTAGACCTTTAGAATCCCTATGGCTCGATTCCAGAGTTGTTTGCTCTTCTGGTCCAATATGCGCACCATATGCACTTGCAAGACACCTTCTTGGTCCACTTGAATCACATTCCAATCAATAACATGATTAGCATCAAGTATATATTTCTTAAGCAATGAAATAGGAAACACATTATGTACAGTCATGGATGCAGGTAATGCAAGCATATATGCAATGTATATATATGTATATACAGGCAATTTTAATAACATTATAACTTGTATACAAGATACACAACATACAATAAATAAATAATTGTTACTTATCTTTTGATTGAGAAGACATTCCACCTTTGAGTAGGGATATGACTCCATCGGGGCAATGGCTTCCCAAGATAGCCACGGTCCACAATCCATATCCACGTGGTCTAGGCCAAGGTACCAAACCTCAACAACACTCCAACCAATGGTCTCTCCTTCCCAAAATGCTTGTCCCACCCCAAGAGTGTACACCTTCATTGTCACACAATCCATTGACTGCTACACCTCCCTTTACTTGGGATTCAACAACAGGTCGGCTTAGGAAGTCTCAGAGCACTGTGGCTCCCAGAGTTCCAACTTCTCTCAAAGGTCTCCAGGTACCCTCCAGGCCTCATACCGGGGATCCTATCCCCATACTTCTCCCTCTAGGTCTCCAGCCTTCTCCAAGGAAACCCAAGGAAAAGTGTACACACACTCAGATCCACTCAGGATCCACAGGGTAAGATCTATTGTCTCTAATCAACATCTTCCCCGAGCTGCTCTTTGTAGTCAACATTCCAACTTTAATCAACATCATCTCATCTGCATCACCCACATGCAGTTATCATGAGGGAACATACAATAATTCATTTAGGAACCCCAACTTAGTTCAAAAAGGAATTCAACTTTTTCCCCAAAACATGAAATTCCATTTCATAATTCTTCTTGGTTTTTGCCATATTATGAATGCAACCATCCTTGTGGTTTTCCACAGGCACCAAACTTCATACAATTTTTCCGCTAATGCTTCATCTTGCATACAACCAACAAATTGTCAGTATTTCTTGTACATTACAGTTCAATTACAATATGTACAGAACCATATGCAGTGAACTTAGAATTGTCTGCATCTAGCAATTCAATCATAATTACCAAAAGATTTAATAAAATAGAATGACTCGTTATTCTATGCATATGCATGTTCACAGTAATATCTATAAGTTCATTACTTCTTTTTCTGAACAAGAAAATTTCCTGTAGTCAATGCTCATGTGACTACTTGACTTGCAACTTTCCTGTTGCAATGTCTAACACCTCCCTGAAATGTCCTCAACTTCACGAGTTACAACATTTTAGCTGTTAGTAACAATTATTTCCATGCAATAATATATATGGATGTACTTACAAAACATATTCAACCATTGCATTTAGTATTCAATTCTATCACTTACTATGCATGAGTGCAATTCTCAATGCATACTTATTCAGTGCACCTTGTATTGAATTACATAATGCTCTTTGTCTCAGTCATGTATCTCACCATCCATGAGTTGGAATTCTGTCCAGTGTTTTGACCCATTCTCCACACACTTCCTATTGTGTTCCCAATTAATTGGATGCCTTCCTTTTCGACTCGAACACTACACCAAGAATATAATTCTATGGTGTTCATTAGTGTTAGCAAAAAGGTTGCAGTCCAAGTTTTATTTAAAGGTAGAAATATCTTAGCACCTGTGTGGCTCATAACCTTTCCATATTCGTACCTTGACATATCCAACCATGTCCTGGTCTCATACATGACTAGCTTACTCACATTCATTCCTATATCAAGCTCTTATCTTTTAATTCTTTGGTTATTTCCCCATAACCAAATTAACATGACATTCTACTATGTCAGTGTGTGCATTCAGAAGCTAAAAATATTTGAATTAATACAGGCCTCCAGCCTTTACCACATCCAGTGGTATGCACTCAATAATATAATCATATGATTTTATATAATAATTTTGGCTGAGAAAATTATTACCTGAATTTCCTTTCAACAATTATGCAAAAAGAGTAATAAATAATCATACCTGCATGACTACCATTAATAAATTTTATACTACTTGAATGTCTGATGGCAATAGAAGCTTTCATGCTTCTTTTATCAAACTTATAACCAACACTCTCTATTGCTTCCCTCCTTATGCAACAACATCACCAACAACACTTGCAAACACACAAGCATTCTTTCCTCTGGCTGACCCAACAAGCCGTAACATACTTGCTGCCACATAAATTGCAACAACTTCTTTCTCCCTATAAAACTTTTCCTTGTTGATCCCATAAGTATACAATTCTTCTCGGATTCCTGGATCATCTTGTGCTCCCATTGTGTTCATTGTGCATGATTATTCATGCCCTGAGCACTTTCGACGCAGTGCCCCCACCTCAACGGGGTCTGCTGACCTCTAGGTCAAGGATCTTTCCAAATGCTGAGTTGGATTGACTCTTTGGGCCTTTGCTAGACCCCTATTAATCTTACATGGGTCCCCTTTCCTTCTGTGTGCATGTATTGACATACTTGTGGGCTATTCTTGTGCGCTTCCAAAACTCCAAGTTTTAGGCGCTAGCCCCTTTTCCATTAGCCCTTTCCTTCATATGACCCTGGGCTATGACCTCATGGAAAAATGTGATTGCAGGCGTGGGCAAGAGTTGTTTTAGGCCAACCCACTTTTCTCCCCACAATTCACCTCCAGCTGCCACGCATCACTTTGTTAAAACTGTGGTATAAATTGTGGCCTGCTCTCAGATTTTTAACATCCGAGCAAGTTCTAGCCCTACAATCCAACTCGTCCATTGATCTCCAATCCCTTGGCTATGATCCACGATCAATGATGGCTATCTATCCTCCCTTTTTTACCTTCTTTCCTCCTTCCACACATGATTCGAGATCTACACGATCTGTCGACACGTAGCTCCCTTCTAAATCAACGACTACGGTTGATTCCAGCTTTCCAACCCTTCGGAGTTTCAACTCTCAACTATCTACTTTTCCTCGTATGACAATCTTCCAGAGTGGAAGTTCTATTGACACCTGTCCTCAACAATCAGATGGTTTTGATGAACTCCAACTCTCCGACCTTCGGGAGTTCTCACGTCTCCACACACACAAATCTCCAGAGTGAATTTCCCCGGAGTGACGAATCTTCTACCACACGTCCTCTCCAAATCAACGACCCTGATTCTCTTCGAGACTTCGACTCTTTCCAACCAAGAACAGATCAACGGTCCTTTGACCTCCTCCTTGATCAACAATCGAGATCTCCTTTGGGACTTTAGAACTTTGACAAGTCCAATATCCTGCGCACACAAGGGTTAAGTCTTGTGCGCTTACCTCCAGATCCAATGATTGCTGATCCTTTGCGCTCAGACCTAACGAATGGGATATGTTCCTCTCCTCTACGTTTCTTTTGTTCTATGGGACACTGATCTAACAATATAGGATCCTCCCCACAACCAATTTGACAGCTGCTATCGCTCCTCCTCCTGAGATTTTGACTTCTTTCGCCTTGGAAGATTTTGTCAGTGTTCAAAGGCTTCGACCTTTGACCTTTCTCCTACGAGTCCACCTCTTGGATCTCATCTTTGATCTCGTAAGAATTATCTCTTTTGATCTTTAGGAATTATAATGAGTCTGTCTCCCATGCACTCCTTGCGTTATCTCTTCTGAGATTTTCGATTTATTTAGTCTCCTAAGGGTCTCGACCCTTCTGTTTCCTTTCAAAGGAAAACTTTGTGCCCTCCTGGCAACCTTCTGCTCAAAGCACACCTTGCTGAGCGTTGTCTACAAAGTGTTAAAAAACTCTGTGAGTATCTTCCTATGATACTCTTCTCCCTGAACTTGACAAAGAGTTCTCTCTGTGCACACTTGTAGTCGCTCGATGCCTACCTGGCAGATCCCTACAAAGTTCTCAATGACTCTATCTCTCTCTGAACTCAACACAAAGTTCTTCCTGTGCAATCCTTGCACTTCTGCTGATGAAGGTTCAACGGTATCTCTTCTGAGCTTCTCTAAGGTTAACTTCCCTCTGTCAACACACTCCTTGCACTCGAAAACTCAAAGAAGAGAAACAATTGAAACTTATTCAATACTTCACTAGTTTACACATTCAAACTATGACAACATATAAAAACATAATAATGAACACAAATACATAAACACACTATATGCAGGAAAAACTGCTTTTTTATTATCTCTGTGAGTGTCTCCTAAGCGCTCTGTGAAAATTCGATTTGTTTCTAACACTCGTTGAACTCTGCAAACACAATGTGTAGTCAACCAGAATTTGTTAGGCCATCATTCCTTAACAAATCCCACAACATTCATAAATCAATCTGATTTAAGAAAACGTTTAGATTTTATTTTCTTTCCGAGCTCTTCTCTTCTCTGTAATCATTTTCGGGCACTAGCCCCTTTCTCTCATTCCCCAATCCATGTGATCACGGGCCATGACCAAGCGCTATATCACTAGGTGATTACTCAGGCCTTTGACTTCAGAAGTTTTCAAAGAACCACACAACAATCTCTTAGAGTTCCGTATTATCGAACTTGCAAAGTAGGGAAAATCATTAGTCCATGTCTACCTAACATCCAATGGATAACACTCATTGTGGAACTTCTATCATCGAAGATTCAGGACTTCGGAGCTTCGGAACTTCGGGTTCTGGAAGCTTTCATGCTTGCTTCCTTCCAATCTCGCGACTTCCGAACTTTCGAATTCTCTATCCTCCGGGACCACTAGTACAGTTGTCATCAACTAAGGCGATGGAACGTGGTATGCCTAGGAAGGTCCATGTCACCCCAGGCGACGTCATCTAGCCCCACCATGTCTACCCTTTCACTTCAAAACTTCGGGCTTCAAAAGTTTGTGCATCAACACATTCCCCTTCTCCTGACATCCAAAATCCGAAGTTATGGTCTAACGGTAAGGCTTCCAAGATAAGCCTCCTGTACCTTCTCTAGATTTGATGGTCATAAATGATTTCCCTTCCTTCCAAATAGATCCTACGGTCCCAACAACACCAATGTTGTGATCTCTCTCTCTCTGGCCAAATACCACGTAAGTTGCGGTTTTACGATACTGCTACTCCTCCTGAGCTTCGTAACACGATCAAGGTAACCTCTTGACATTTAGGAATGTTTCCTAGGTCCAAAATTGGTTCCTCTTAACACACTTTCCACTTGAAACCTTGGGTCCAATGACCACTTACCCAACCCATCCAGGTTCAATGTTGAAACCTTGGCTCTGAACTTGAATTTTTTCTACTTCGACAACAATTCTTTCCAAAACTTTTGCTTCATTTTCCACTAACATGGCCCATCCAAGCTCAATGTTGAAAACCTTGGCTCTGATACCAATTTGTAACATCCCTAGCCACCAACAGGCCAGGCAATGTCACTACTCAGACAATTCACTTAGCTCCGATACCAAACTGTAACATCCCCGACCAACACAGAGACCAGGTAATGCTACCACTGCGGAATATACACTTATATAATATATGCATTTTAATCGATTAAAACACTTAATCACAATAATCACATAATTACTGCTACCATACATAATCAATGGAATTAACAGTAGTTCATATACGCAATGAAATACATGATAACATTCAAGCATCACCGACATGCATAACATATAAATTAAGCACAGACTGATACTTATCTTTTAACTAGAGTAAAATCCACCTACTACATGACGACCTTCCATGAACCTCCCAGCCTTAGACCACGCTGCTCATCACTCTTAGCAGTAGGTCACCCTCGAGCTGGGACTAAGCTCCACCGAGCAAGGGAATCTTAGGCTAGGCAAGGTCAATAGGAAGACACACAGTTTACAAGGAAGGATTATCTCCCAGGAGCCACTTATGCCCACTGCTCACAAACTCTCATTCCCCACATGTCTGTCTCACCCCAGGAGTATACACCTTCACTATCACACAGTCCATTGGCTACTTCACCTCCCTTGCCTTGGGCTTCAACAACACTCTGGACCAGAATTATCAGAGCTCTGTAGCAGCTATGGTACCCCTTCCAGGAGTTCTCACTTCCTCAACACACTCTCTCACCTGGAGAGAGTTGCTCACAGGCTCGAAAACCTGCCTCTTCAACCACGAGCCCGACAACCCACTTCTTCAATCAGTTTCAACTTAATTACCGCAAGGTGAGGATAACAACAACAACAACAACAATTCGGTTTACTCACGGGTGACAACATCAATAGGAATTTGGGTATGGACATCCAAAAATGAAAATAGTCCACACTAAGACACAACACGGTTCAATCCATATCGAGGATGTGTCAGGCTTCACAGTAAAACAACACAGGTCAACTTCATGGTTTTTGGTTCCAGAGATGCGTGAAGGTATGCAGAGATAGATCCCAGAGATAAACAGAATTCACGGAGGATGGGGAAGAATGACTTGCGAACCCACAACACAACAGACGTTTCATCTTTTAATTGCATGTGCCCAGGTTGACACTTGTCTTCTTGGAGCTGCATGCATTCCCTTTTGCACACGTTGCCTCTCCCAAGACTTAGGATAAAAACATGTCTTTCACACAGCTTTGGAATAATAATAAATTATTATTCTCAAGGACTTAAGCCCCTAAGCTTAGCCCCTCTTTCCAACCTTTCAACCCCCTTTCCCTTACCCACCTTGTGGAAGCTTAGTCTCCCATCACTCTTTTTTCATGGTCGGTCTACACGCAACGATGTTTAATATTTATTAATGTTCTGCATAATTACATATACAAAAACAGGCTCCTGGCCTTTAACACTTAGGCTCTCCGGCCTAATAAACACATAAGCCCACCAACTTATCAACACTCGGCTCACCAACCTACAAAACATGTTTACAATTCATAAATACAACTAGGGCTCATCCTTGGGAATATTACAATTGGGGGATGGAAAGCTTATTATGGGCTTCAAAACAATTGTAAATCAGTCGATCTTTGGATATGGGATAAGAAGAAACTCCTCTTTGAGACTGTTGTTACGTCTGTTAGTCTTTATGGATGTGAAGTCTGGGGA
>ML779223.1:337864-349997 GCA_009831015.1 Picea engelmannii
CCAATGACCTGGATTAGTCCAAAACCCTAATTCCTTAACCGGAAATAGAAAACCATCGGCAAAAACCATGTGCCGAAAAACCACCTGAATATCATGTGGTCCCGGAAATATGTCGTCCCGGAAATATGTTGTCTCGGGAAATTTTTTTTTGGGGCGCTTCCCCCGAACCCCCGCGTGGGGGGCTCCGCCCCCTTGCACCCCCCGAGGGGGGGCCTAGCGGCCCCCCCTCTAACCCCCCTGCGCGCCCGGCGTAGACGCTCAAACACTACTACTCGTGCAAAGAATATAACACATACCCAATAGTCATCAAGCGGCTAGCCCTGCTGACAACGCCGCACCTGCAACCCTACACCATCGGATGGTTCTGTCAAGGAAGCGATCTTCTCTTCAGCCAAGAGTGTCGCATGTCGTACAACATCAAGCTATTCAAATATGAGGCATTGTGTGATGTTTATCCCCTTGAAGTTTGTGATGTTCTTTTGGTCCAACCTTATTTATGGAAACATCATGTTGTATATGAGTCTAGGCCTCACAGTATTATTATTACTTTGAACTTGAAATTGTACAGGATACCCGAGGTAGTCCCACCAAAAGATATTTCCTTAATCTCTACCAAGCAACGCAGGAAGGTCATTTCTCAAACCAGGAAGTTTGTCTTCTTCATCATTCGCCCTCAGAGTGAGTGAAAGGTTTCAACCACATCCATGGCCTCCACAACCGACCTCTCCACACAACAAAAGAAAGTGGATAAGGTTGTGGAAGAATACAAAGACATATTCTCGTCACCTACTAGGGTACCTCTACAATGTTAGGTCAATCATCCCATCGATCTGACCCCCGACACACCACTTCCCAATGGGTCAGTTTATCACCGCTCTCTACTAGAAAATGAGGAGATCAAGCATCAGATCCAAGAACTGCTCCACAAGGGGCACATCTGACCCAGTGCATCACCTTTTGGAATCCCAATTGTGCTGGTGTAGAAGAAAGATGGGACCTAGTGACTCTGCATTGATTAATGGGCCCTAAATAAAATTACAGTCAGGAATCAGTACCTGATTCCCTAAATTAATGATTTCCTTGATTAGCTCAAGGGGGCCAAATACTTTAGTAAGATTGATTTGAAGTCTGGTTACTATAAGGTCCCAATAGAATAGACAGATGTATGGTAAACTTCCTTCAAGTCAAAAGAATTTTTTTTTAAATCGTTGGTCATGCCATTTGGTTTGACAAATGTCCCAACAACTTTCATGAGGATGATGGACGATATCTTGCGGCCTTTCACTAATTATTTTGTGGTGGTGTATCTAGATGACATCCTCATCTACAACAAGACTTGGGCATAACACTTGCAACATATTCAGGAGGTTGTACACACTCTGCGGCAACACAAGTTATATGCCAACTTGGAAAAATTATCTTTCGACATGGACAAGGTCCAATAGCTAGGATACATTGTTGATTCACATGGTGCGCATGTTGATCCATCCAAGATCCAAGTCATCTGTTACTGGCCAACCCCAACCACGCTCACTGAGCTTCAAAGCTTCATAGGCCTTGCTAATTTCTATCCCAGGTTCGTGTTGGGATTCTCCCATATTGCATGGGATCTGATCCAAATAATCATGGGTGGTGGTAAGGAAAAATTTGTGTGGGGCATGTCTCAACAGAAATCGTTCGATGATCTGAAGCAACACTTGTGCTCATCCCCAGTTCTTTCATTATCTGACTTGCAACAATCCTTTGAGACTGAGACAAATTCTTCAGACTATGCTGTGGGCACAATCCTCACTCAACACGACCACCCCATGGCATATCATAGTGAGACACTATAAGATGTCATTTGTAAGTACCCTACTTACGAAAAAGAAATGTACTCCATTGTGCAAGCCTGATGCTAGTGGAGGAATTACATTCTCGAGAAGGAGACACTAATCCACAATGATAATAAGCCACTATAGTTCACGAAGACAGAAGGAAAATTGCAGAATGAATGCTATCAGAAGTGGTCCACATATTTGCAGTAGTTCCACCTCAACATCAAGTATAAAACAAGAAGTACCAACCGAGTCATTGATTTCCTCAGCTGACCTCCAGTTGCGACACTCACCACAGTGATAGAATCTTCCGGCCATGAGACCTCCAGATGAACCCACCTCTATGAGACATATCCTGACTTCGCCAACACCTACCAGATGTTGGGTGCAAATAAAACTGTCACTAATTTTCATATTCAGGATGGGTTGTTGTGCCATCTAGGTCATCTTTTAATTCCATCAAGTGAGAGAGAGAAACTGATTTTGGAAGCCCACTACAGTCAGGTGGTAGGACACTTCGGTGTGGAAAATACAGTGGCAGTGATGCAACGACTATTCTACTAGTTGAAACTTCGACAGGATGTCCGCAAGTATATCCGATCCTGCACTGCCTGTGCTATTGCCAAAACGACCACTAATAAACAAGGCTTGTACACTCCTCTTCCTACTCCTGACAAGCCTTGGGAATCCATCTGAATGGACTACATGTTGGACCTTTCATCCAACAAGCGGGGAAATGACTGTGTTTTTGTGGTTGTTGATCACTTTTCCAAGATGGCGATTCTGACCTCCTGCAAGAAGAGCATCACAACGGAGGCTGCTGCCAAGATCTTCTTTGAATGAGTGTGGGTAAAATTTGGGATCCCACAAAACATTATCTTAGATTAGGATAGCCGGTTCCTCTGCACATTCTGGTTGAGGCTCTGGTCACTGTTGGACACCAAGCTCACCAAGTCCACTGCCTTCCACCCCCAGACGGATGGAAAAACCGAGGTTTTCAACTGGATGATTGTGCACATCCCGCGCATGTACAGTTCTAAGCACCCTTGCACCTGGGATGAGTGTCTTCCCTATGTTCAACACAACTATAACAGAGCCATACATAGCTCAAACGACCACAACCCCTTTCAGGTGGGGTTGGGATTTCAACCATTGGGTCCCATGGATGTTGAACTACCCCTTGCGACCACCTAGACATACTCGTCACGTGCTCTAACTGAAGTTGACAAAGCCACCTGGTTCATTGAGCAGATCCGGAACATCTGCCAACAGGTTCAGGATATCTTACATAAGTCCAATGCCAAGTACAAGCAACACCATGATCAACATTGGGTGCCACATGATTTTTAGATGGGAGAGAAAGTTTGGTTTCACTTGTAGAAAGAACGCCTTACAGGGCTTCATCGAAAGCTTCATCCACTCTGTTATGGACCTTACACCATCACCAAGGCTATGAGTGACAATGATTTTGAGCTCAACCTTCCCCCCTTCCTTGGCTTGCATCCAGTGTTCAATGTTGACCTCCTTCGACCTTATTTTCCACAATTATTAGACACCTTGGAGATAACAGAACAATTGACACAAACATAGATCAATCATGACTACATGGAACATGCATCCACTGATCAGATCATGGAAACACAAGTTAGGGGCACTCACCAGCAGAGGACCCAACTTTATCGGGTTGTCAAAGTAGGGCAGCTCTTGCAGCAAGGCAAGTGGCTCACTCGGGGGCAAATTAAGCAAAAATTTCCTCATCTGATGGGGGCGCTCAATGCAATGGATACCATTTCTTCCTAATGGGGGATGATTGATCTAGGAGGATCTTGGTGGCCACCCACTTTTTCCAACTGGCTCAAAACAATTTTTTGGTAACTTACTATTTTTAGCAGTGTTTCGGGTCCCAAACTTCTGGGGCCATTTTGAGGGCCTAAACGACGTGTTTTCACGATCGAGAACCTCATTGATAGCCAAAGGATATGATTGATCCCCTTAAATGAATCTCATCATCAATACATTTTCAACAAGATATCGTGCGCCCTAAATAGATATCGTATGAAAAAATTACGACCTCAAGAAGTTAATGTACTAACTTACCCCAACGGGGCCCACATGACTTTTGGCGCTTCATTTCCTAGGGTTATGTTTTTGGATGTCTAGGGTTTTGGAATTAATGTTTATTGTAAAGAGGCCTTCAGAGCCTCATTGTAGTCATCTTTTTGTGAATGAGCGTAGTCGTCACATCTCTTCTTAGAGATAAGTTGCACCATTCTAGCAAGTTTGTTTTCAGTCTACAATTTACAGTTTTCAACATATTTCTTATTTAATAGAAGTCAAGTTTTATTGTATCTCTATTATTGTTTACTATGTCTCTGTGTTAATATTATAAATCTATGGTTTCATTTCGTTCCGCTCATAAATCCATATCAGTTGAGAAGTAGCTACATAAGAAATGTGGTTATGAGAGGTCTATTGAAGGTGCACTGATAAAAATGAAAATGGATTTGTTAGAGGAGAAATTATGGTAAAAATTTGGAATGGAGCAAGGCTTCTTCTTGCTTCCTTCGTATGACATGGGTATTTTCCTTCATTATTTTGTACCTTCTGAAGGTAAATGCCAAGGACAATGAAAATTTTCAAAACCCCACCTAAATTTATATGTATAATAAATGGGCGAATCCCCATTGTGCATAGGATAATTTGAAGGCTATTTGATCAATAATATATATATATATATAACGTTTTAACGAATCTTTTACTAAATTATTTAATCTTGGCAAATATTTAACTTAATCATTAAATCTTGTAAAATATTGGCAAATCTTTCACTGAATTATAAAACATTGTGAAGTCTTGGTGAATTTTTGATAAAGTATACGATATATAATAATAGGAAAATATATTCATTAACTTATAATATACTCATTTTACATGTTTGGGAAAGGAAACATAATTTTTCCTTCCTCTAGATAATGTTGCAAGCATCAAAGGTTGTGTTTGTCAAGGTTCTTACTATACACTGTTACATATCCGTTTATTAGTTTTGATGATATTTCACCATAAAGTTCTTATATGCGTTGATCTTGACCATGACTTATGTTAAGTTAAAATCTATAATGATTTGTTTGCAAGAAAAGCGTTTGTATTTGAATGTGTCTGCAAAGGAAGAGTTAACACCAATATTAAAGAAATATGAGTTTAAGTGAAATGATATAGTATGTGAAATGAGTTGTAGTTGTGTGATTTATGAGTTACAATTGTTTCATTTCTTTTGAATGACATGCAAAGGATGCATGTCTGAGAGAAATGGGAAATGCACATTTAGAAATGTATACATGGTCTACCTCCAAGTATCAATAATGATTTTAAGTCCCTAAAGGTTTAACTTAGTTGAGTTTATCAGTTGTGGCCAAACTCTAAACCTTTGCTTTGACCAATGAAAGGGATAAAAGGCGTATTGCAGCTACATGGGGGTTTTGGCTGGAGGAGGAGGTTCATATGATGTTAGTATAGTTTTAAATATTGGCAATGTTAAAACCTCATGTGGGAGCTCTGGCTGGAGGAGTAGGTGCATATAATGCTCATAGTGTTGGAGATGTAGGTAGTGCTAGAAATTCCCTTGATGGTTAGATGTATTGATAGATTCTTTTTGTTGTGAGATATTTCTCAATAGTTGGATGTTAGCTATAGAGGTAGTGTTGAAATTATGACTACATATCCAATCAACTGGAAATTTGATTTGATTTTGTTTATAAATAAGGTGGCCTTTGATATTCCATGTGAAGTTGAACATTTCATCTATCATACAATTGAATATAAACCATGTATGAGCCTAATGTCATGGTATAAATTTTCTCCTAATTGAAATTTCTGTGAGATTCTTAACAAATTTGTGGTTAGAAAGAGTTTCCATTTGCTACAAGATTATCTTACTCCTCTTCCTATAGCTTGCAGAAAATGATCTTACTAATTGAGGATTTTGTAAAACATTCATTCAGACATTGCAATTAGGAATGGTCTCAAGATCATCTACAACAAATATGAATTCCCTTTTGTAGGTTGAGTCAACCCCTATTGAAATACATTAGAGTGTTAGGGACATGGGAGTAGTGGTCTCTAATGATCGAGTTGGTTGAGTATGAAAAGAAAAAGGTTTTCCTTATGGTTTTAGGAATACAATATTAGTATCGGCTTGTGATTCTACAAGTTTAAAAGATTGGATGCCCATAGTGTTGATGGATGGTTCACAATATCAAAGGAGATATTAAATTGATGTAAGAGTGGTTGGTGGGAAAAGTCAACTCACTAAATTTATGACAACATGGGCTGAGTACAACTACTTTTTGGGAAATGTGAGAGTCAATCTTGCTTGAGAAGAAAAGGAAATTCAACTTCATTTTTGGGATAGTTTTTACATGTTGGTTTTGGAGAACAAGAGGAGATTTGAGTGCTAGGAAAGAGCACCAACCATGTTGTGTGTTAGAAAAACCATTGTTGGGCTATGTTTATGATGAAATTGTGGCCTATGATGCATTTTCTTGTTGAGGAAATGGCGCAATAGCCTTGAGAAGGCTATTGTGAGCAATCTTGGAGAAACTGAGAGTTCATGGAGTCCCAAACTATGAGATTATTGTCCAACCAAGTGAACTAGAGGCCTCAAGGGAAGTGGGAAGGCCTGATGGATTGTGTGGTAGAAAAGGGGGATCCCATTCCTCGAGTTGCACAGGTTGCAGGGAAGAGAGCTAATGAATTGGAACTGTTGTTGGAGTAGAACCTGCGTTTTGGGCTACCGATTGTGGAGAGTGGAAAACCAAGAGGGTCAGACCTCCTTATGGAATCATATCCTCAACTCAAGGGTGGATTGTTGTTGATATAAATGGAAAAACAATTCCTATGGTTGGGAGGAACATCCCCTATATGCAACCAATTGGTTCAATAATTAAAGATAAGTTTATGTTGTGTTTTATATGTTTATTTCCACTGTGAATATATGCTTAATTTGAATGTTTTTTTATGATTTTCTTAAATGGATGTATTTATGTGTTTTTATTTATGCTGTAAGATGCATGAGGAAAAATTATGGGTCTACTACTCCATGTTTAATTTATTTGGATTGGGGCATTTTAATTTCATCTTTTAGCAGGTAGAGTTCATTACAATTGTTGCACTCGTAAAGTTTCTTTTTAGGACTTCTTACTTTCGTACATACAAGTATTTGTTGTGATTCGTACAAGATTCCCAAGTGATTCTTTCAATATCCTCCTAGTTTTTAACAAGTTCATTTTACTTAAATATTAAAAATAAAAGTTCTAAGACTTCCTTAATTGACATTCTACTCTTTCCATGATTTGAGGGAAAAACATCTTTGTAATACCCCTAGGTTGAACACCAGATTGTAAATGTACATATGTTTTATAGGCTAGTGGGCCAAGATGTGTGGGGCTTGCACGCCCATGTGTATATACATCACTATTATAGACTGAGTTAGACGAAAGAGACAAAAGAGTGTGGGGGACTAGGACTCCACGAGAGGGAAAGTGGGTTAGGATATAAGGAAAAGGGACTAAATCAAGGGGGATTAAGCCAAGGGAATATAATAATATATTCCTAAATCCACAAGTCTTATGATACTATTTTATCCTAAGTTCCTAAGTGGAGGAACAAATCATCAAGTGGAGCAAAAGGTAGTTCCTTGAGTGCCATGTATCAAGATGGGAACATGTAAAAATAATGTTGGATTTTAGCGGAAATTCGTTTCAGTCTTCCATTCCATCATTTTGACCTCTTTTGTGGAAAGATTGAGCTAAGGAAATATCATAACCTTGTAGCATTGTGTTGGTTGTGGAGGCTGATTATCTTCCTGATTCAGAGGTTTGTTTCAGCCATGCTTGGATGCCTTTCCCTAACAAGGGGGTTGGTGGGGGCTTGCCCCCCCACAAATGTAGGGAGATTCTACGGGGGGGGGACAACAATTTTTGTAGCCCCCTCCCTGGCGGGGATTCAGGGGAAGCTCCCCCAAAGAGAAATATTGGGAAAAATTTCCTTATAAAATATTGTAATTTCGTAGTCAATATGGACCGTTCATTATAAGGTTGCATATCTGATGGTAGAAGTTATTTTTAGGGTTTTTTTCCCTAGAAGGAAACCCTCTTTTATGAGGGAATTGTATTACGACTGTGTATTATCACAAATATTGTATTCTGAGAGAGGATACTGTGAGATAAAGAAGAGGAAGTTACAACGGGTGTGTTGTAGGTTGCATCCCTTCATTTTTCTAGATAATAATAAGGAAGGACCTGAAAATTTATTTGGTGGACGTAGCCCACACCGGGTGAATCATGTATATCTCTGTCTCTATTGTATTGTGTATCTTTTGTGTTTTATTTCTGTATTTGTTTTATTTATTTCTCCACGATCATGTTTTTCTAACAACTAGTATCATAGAGAAAGGTAACTCACAGGAAATAAAGAGGGATCATGGTTCGAGTGGGAGGAATGGCAAAAGATGGAAAGTTTAGGGTCGAGAAATTTAATGTCCAAAACTACCAGTTATGGAAGATGCAGACGGAATATTATTTATATCAAAACGATCTATTCCTACCATTGGGTGGAATAGCAAAGAAGCCGACGATCATGAAGGACGAAGAATGGGAGGTTCTTGAAAGAAAGGCACTAGGAACAATACGACTGAGCCTGGTAGCGTCAATTGCTTTCAATATTTCAAAAGAAAATAAAACGAAGGAGATGATGGACACATTAACTAAACTGTATGAAAAACCCTTGATGTCCAATAAGGTATTTCTAATGAAGAGATTATTTAATATGAAAATGTCAGAAAGTGGGTCTATTGTAGACCATTTAAATGAATTTAATATAGTTACTAATCAACTAAGTTCTATAAAAGTGGACTTTGATGATGAGGTCAGGGCTCTTCTAATCCTGTGCTCATTGCCAGAAAGCTAGAATGGATTGGTCATGGATGTAAGTAACTCTGCCTCGGGTTCAAACACTCTAAAATTTGATGATGTTGTTGGTGTTATCCTTAGCGAGGAAATGCAACATAAAAGCATAGGTGAGACATGAGATAATGTATTAATCATGGATAACAGGGGAAGACAAAATGATAGAGGAAAGGGCTCATGGAACCACGAGAATTCTAGGAAGGGAAGATCCAAATCCAGACTAGGAAAAATAGAGTGCTGGAATTGTGGGAAGAAAGGACATCCGAAGAAATACTAAAGAGCTCCAAAGAAACAAAGATATGGACAACAAGAGAAAAATCAAGAAGCAAATGTAATGGGTGATGTGTTACAAGATGCTTTGATTCTTTTTGTAGATAATATTTCTGAGTCTTGGGTAGTATATTCAGGGGCTTCATTTCAAGCCACACCACATAGGAAACATTTTCTCGATTATGTTCAAGGTGATTTTGGACAGGTTCATTTGGGTGATGATGCACCATGAAAAATTCTTGGAATGGGTAAGGTACAAATAAATAAAAAGAATGGAAACCAATGGTTGTTGAAAGAGGTAAGACATGTTCCGGATCTAAGGAAAAATATTATTTCAACATGGCAGTTGGCAAGTGAAGGTTGTATATCTATATTTATAGATAAGGTGTGGAAGGTCACCAAATGATCACTGGTGATAGCAAAAGAAAAGAAGGTAGGTACATTGTATTTATGTACTGATAATACTGATTCTTCTAAATCTTTAGCTTCTACAAGAGTGAATACAACACTTTGGAATCATAGGCTTGGACACATGAGTGAGAAGGGGATGCAAATACTTCACAAAAGAAATTTGTTGCCAGATCTTAAACAAATTGATTTGGATTTTTGTGAGCACTGTGTTTATGAAAAACACAATAGAGTTAGATTTCTCAGAGTTGGAAAAGAAAATAAGAGTGAAAGGTTAGAGCTTGTGCATACATATGTATGGGGACCAACTCAGGTATCATCTCTTGGTGGCTCTCGTTATTATGTTACTTTTATTGATGATGAAACTAGAAAAACTTGGGTTTATTGCATTCGACAAAAATAAGATGTTTTTGACACTTTTAAGAAATGGAAAGTTTTGGTTGAGAATGAGACAGGAAAAAGGGTTAAAGTATCTCATATCAAACAATGGAGGTGAATATTGCAATAATGAATTTGATGATTAATGTTCATACCATGAGATTCATAGAGAGAAAACAGTTCCAGGAAAACCACAATAAAATGGTGTGTTAGAAAGGATGAACACAAAAATCATGGAGCATGCAAGGAGTATGGGATTGCATGCTGGGTTGCCCTTATAGTTCTGGCTAGATGTTGTAGATATTGTTGTTTAATTAATAAACAGAGGACCTTCAAGCTCTTTGGATGGTGGAATTCCAGAGGAGGAATGGACAGGTAAAAAGGTAAACTATTATTTTTTGAAGACTTTTGGTTGTGAAGCATTTGTCTATATTTATAAAGAAAATAAAACAAAACTTGAGGAAAAATCCAAGAAGTGTACCTTTATTGGATACAATGTTAATGATTTTGGTTATTGTTGGGCTCCAGTTTTGTCATACTTTCTGCCATATAAATACACTCATATGTTGGTTGTGGAGCCCGATTATCTTCCTGATTCAGAGGTCTTTTGTTTTCAACAGTGTTTATACCCCATGAAGTATTTACACCCCAGAAGTATGTACACTCTTCCATGTGGGGGAGTGCAGAGGGAGGTTACCCCCTCTGCGGAGTTTGGGGGGGCTATCCCCTCAGCTGGGTTGTTCGGGGGCAGCGTCCCTCGATGGGGGTTTGGGGGCAGCGTCCCCCGATGGGGGTTTGAGGGTGAATCCCCCGAAGGAAAAATTGCCTTGTAAAAGTATATTGTAATTTCATTGTAAATCTGGACCGTTCATTATAAGGTCACATATCTAACGATAGAAGTTATGTTAGGGTTTTTTTCACTAGAAGGAAACCCTCTCTTATGAGGGAAACATATTGTGGGTGTGCATCATAGCAAATATTGTATTCTGAGATAAGAGACTGTGAGAGAAAGAAGAAGAAGTTACAATGGGTTTGCTGTAGGTTGTATCCCTTCATTTGCTGGATAATAATAAAGGAAGGACCTGGCAATTTCTCTGGTGGACGTAGCCCACACTGGGTGAACCACGTATATCTGTGTCTCTATTGTATTGTGTATCTTCTGAGTTTTATTTCTGCATTTGTTTTATTTTATTGCTTCGCGATGCTGTTTTTCCAACAACTGGTATCAGAGGGAAATGTAACTCACAGGAAAAGAGGGTTCCTGGTTCGAGTGGGAGAAATGTCGAAGGATGGAAAGTTTAGGGACGAAAAATTTAATGGCCAAAACTACTAGTTATGGAAGATGCAGATGGAAGATTGTTTATATCAGAAGGATATATTCCTACCATTGGGCGGAATAAAAATGAAATCGACGGCTATGAAGGATGAAGCATGGGATATTCTTGACAGAAAGGCTCTAGGAACGATACGACTGAGCTTGGCAGTGTCGGTGGATTTCGATATTTCTAAAGAAAAGACAACGAAGGGTTTCATGGACACATTGGCTAAATTGTATGAAAAACCCTCGGCATCCAATAAAGTATTTCTAATGAAGAGATTATTTAATATGAAGATGTCAGAAGGTGGGTCTATTGCAGATCATTTAAATGAATTTAATATGGTTACTAATCAACTAAGTTCTATAAAAGTGGACTTTGATGACGAGGTCAGAGTTCTTCTAATCTTGTGCTCATTGCCAGAAAGATGGACCAAATTGGTCATGGCTATAAGTAACTCTGTCTCTGGTTCAAATACTTTAAAATTTGATGATGTTCTTGGTGTTATCCATAGTGAGGAAATGCGACGGAAAAGAACAGGTGAGATATCAGGTAATGTGTTGAACATGGAGGACAGGGGAAGACAAAAGGATAGAGGAAAGGGCACAGGGAACCACAAGAATTCTAGGAAGGGAAGATCCAAATCCAGACTTGGAAAAATAGAGTGCTAGAATTGTGGGAAGAAAGGACATCTGAAGAAAGACTGCAGAGCTCCAAAGAAACAAAGAGGTGGACAACATGAGATAAATCAAGAAGCAAATGTAACAAGTGACGTGTTACAAGATGCTTTGATTCTTTCTGTAGATAATGTTTCTGAGTCTTGGGTGGTAGATTCAGGGGATTCATTTCATTCCACACCCCATAGGAAACATTTTCTAGATTATGTTCAAGGTGATTTTGGACAGGTTCATTTGGGTGATGATGCACCATGCAAAATTGTTGGAATGGGAAGGGTAAAAATAAATCAAAGCAATGGAAACCA
>ML779223.1:350047-361856 GCA_009831015.1 Picea engelmannii
TCAACAGGACAGTTGGCAAGTGAAGGTTGTATATCCATATTTACAGATAAGACGTGGAAGGTCATCAAAGGATCATTGGTGATAGAAAAAGGAGAGAAGGTAGGTACATTGTATTTATGTACTGGTAGTACTGACTCTTCTATATCTTTAGATTCTACAAGAGTGGATACAACACTATGGCATCATAGGCTTGGACACATGAGTGAGAAGGGGATGCAGATAATTCATAAAAGAAATTTGTTACCAGATCTTAAACAAATTGATTTGGACTTCTGTGAGCATTGCGTTTATGGAAAACATAAGAGAGTCAGATTTCTGAGAGTCGGAAAAGAAAACAAGAGTGAAAGGTTAGAGCTTGTGCATACAGATGTATGGGGACCATCTCAGGTATCATATCTTGGTGGCTCTCATTACTATGTTACCTTTATGGATGATGCAACTAGAAAAACTTGGGTTTATTGCATTCAACAAAATTCTGATTGTTTTGATACTTTTAAGAAATGGAAAGATTTGGTTGAGAATGAGACAGGAAAAAAGTTGAAGTTTCTCAAATCAGATAATGGAGATGAATATTGCAACAAGGAGTTTGATGATTACTGTTCATACCATGGGATTCATAGAGAGAAGATAGTTCCAAGAAAACCACAAGAAAATGGTGTGTCAGAAAGGATGAACAGGACAATCATGGAGCGTGCAAGGAGTATGAGATTGCATGCTGGTTTGCCCTTACAATTCTGGGCAGATGCTGTAGATACTGCTGTTTACTTAATAAACAGAGGAGATTCAAGATCTTTGGATGGTAGAATTCCAGAGGAGGAATGGACAGAAAAAAAGGTAAACTATTCTTTTTTGAAGACTTTCAGTTGTGAAGCATTTGTCCATATTGATAAAGAAAATAGAACAAAGCTTGAGGCAAAATCCAAGAAATGTACCTTTATTGGATACTGTGTTAATGATTTTGGTTATCGCTTATGGGATTATGAAAATAACCTAATCATTAGAAGTATAGATGTCATATTCAATGAGAAGGTCATGTACAAAGATCAGTTGCAGGGAAAGAAACTGGAAAAAGAAAAACCAGAATACACAGTGCTTGATGAGATCACTGGAAAACAAATTCCAAAGGAACCAAAAAATCCAAAATGTACAACAACAAGAGCAACAGGCACCTCAAACTTCTGCAAGTGTATTTAGAAGATCTATGAGGTTAAGTATACCCCCTGAATGATACTCTCCTTCATTGTATTATTTATTGTTGACTGATTATGGTGAACCATAATGTTATGAAGAGGCAATGCAGGTAGACACAAAAAAGAAGTGAGAGCAAGGCATGAAGGAGGAAATGGATTCCTTGGTAAATATCTAGACTTGGGACTTGGTTTAGTTGCCTATAGGAAAAAGAACATTGCAGAATAAATGGGTTTACAAGTTGAAGGAAGAAGATGGAGGAGAAAAATGATACAAGGCTAGACTTGTTGTAAAGGGGTCTGCACAAAAGAAAGGTATAGATTTTGATGAAATATTTTCTCCTGTTGTTAAAATGACTTCAATTAGGACTATTTTGAGTCTCGTGGCAGTAAAAGATTTGCATCTTGAACAGTTAGATGTAAAAACAACTTTTCTCCATGGGGATTTGGAGGAAGAGATTTATATGCAGCAGCCACAGGGATATGAGGTCAAAGGGAAGGAGAATTTGGTATGAAGGTTGAAGAAAAGCTTGTATGGCCTAAAGAAATCTCCAAGGCAATGATATTTGAAGTTTGACAGGTTTATGACAGAACAGGGTTATAGTAGATGTCATTCTGATCACTGTGTTTATTTTAAAAAGCCAGAAAATGGAAGCTATATTATCTTGCTATTGTATGTAGATGACATGCTTGTTGCAGAATATAAATGTTCTCAAAAAGAAATTAGAGAATTCATTTGCGATGAAGGATTTGGGTGCTGCAAAGAAAATCCTTGGTATGAGAATAACAAGAGACATGAAAAATCGCAAATTGACATTGTCTCAGGGTGAGTACATAGAGAAGGTGTTGGAGAGGTTTAGAATGTAGAATGCAAAACCAGTTAGTACACCTTTAGCTAGCCATTTCAAATTAACTAAGGAAATGTGTCCCAAGACACAGGAGGAGATAGAATACATGTCCAGGGTCCCTTATTCATCAACAGTTGGCAGCTTGATGTATGCAATGGTTTGCACAAGACCAAATATTTCACATGCAGTGGGAGTTGTGAGCAGGTATATGAACAATCCAGGTAAAGAACATTGGGAGGTAGTAAAGTGGATTCTCAGGTATTTGAGAGGTACTGCTACTCATGCATTATGTTTTGGAGGTTCAAATTTTTTTCTACAGGGATATGTTGATTCAGATATGGCAGGTGATAAAGACACCAAGAGGAGCACTACAGGGTATGTTTTTACTATAGGTGGAATACCAGTAAGTTGGATTTCAAAACTACAAAAGGTTGTTGCACTTTCAACAACAGAGGCAGAGTATGTTGCCGCTATAGAAGATAGTAAAGAGATGATTTGGTTACAGAGGTTTATGGAGGAATTGGGAAAGAAGCAGGAGAATAGCAGGTTGTACTGTGATAGTGAGAGTGCTATTCATCTTGCAAAGAACTCAACCTTCCATTTGAAGACTAAGCGTATACAATTGAGGTACCACTTCATACGATCCACCTTGGAAGATGGACATTTGAAGTTGGAAAAGATACATACTAGCCAGAATCCTACAGACATGTTAACAAAGGGAGTAACCAGGGAGAAACTAAGTTCCTTCTCAGTTTCTGTTGGTCTTCAAGAATGAAGATGAAGATGAGAAATTTGCTAGGTCCAAGAAGTTTTAGACTCCAGCATATACAACAACAATGGAGTTGTTGAGATTAGTCTCCAAGTGGGGGATTTTTGGTTGTGGAGCCTGATTATCTTCCTAATTCAGAGGTATTTTTTTTCCATCCATGTTTATACCCCATGAAGTATTTACACTCTAGAAGTATGTACAGTCTTCCACGCAGGGGAGTGCAGAGGCGGGTTATCCCCTCTGCGGGGTCGAGGGTAGCTATCCCCTCGGTTGGGGTGTTCGGGGGCAAGAAGGCCCTCGACGAAGGTTCGGGGGCAGCGTCCCCCGATGGGGGTTCAGGGGTGAATCCTTTGAAGGAAAAATTGCCTTATAAAATTATATTGTAATTTCATTGTAAATCTGGACCGTTCATTATAAGGTCGCAGATCTAATGGTAGAAGTTATGTTAGGGTTTTTTTTCCCTAGAAGGAAACCCTCTCTTATGAGGGAAATGTATTGCGGCTGTGCATAATAGAGAATATTGTATTCTGAGATAGGAGACTGTGAGAGAAAGAAGAGGAAGTTATAGCAGGTTTGCTGTAGGTTGTATCCCTTCATTTGCTGGATAATAATAAAGGAAGGACCTGGCAATTTCTCTGGTGGGCGTAGCCGACACTGGGTGAACCATGTATATCTGTGTCTCTATTGTATTGTGTATCTTTTGTGTTTTATTTCCACATTTGTTTTATTTTATTGCTCTACGATCCTGTTTTTCCAACATCATCATTACACCTTCTCACCGCATTTCATCAATAATATATCCCTAATTACATCATAAACCTCCATTATCTTTTGTTATTTATCATATGTGTTTAATACATAATTTTCCATTATTTTAGTGATTAAAAGGATGATTATACAATAGTTTTGTTGATGATGGTTTAATCCTATGTTTCTATGTCCAAACAGTATGTTCCTGCACTATTTCCGCACTCTAAGTCATTCGGTACCAAAAGGTTCTACAGTCATCCGGTACATGCATAGTCATCTGGTACTCACACTCCATGTCCTCCGGTACTTGTAATTCAACTCATCCAGTACCAGAATGTTCCAAAAACCATCCGGTACCAAAATGTTCCAGGTCATCTAATACCAGCATCAACAACCATCTAGTACTGGATTATAGTCGAAAATTTGGAATGCTTCTAGAGGAAAATCGGGGACATGGGTTTTGTCTAGAACGACGTCTGTATGCAGAAAAAAGTTTCAGAATTCACCCATCTCACGCTTGTGGACCTCCAGGTCAGGGAGAATGATTCTGTAAAAATTAGTAAAAATCTCAAACTGCCAACTTGTGCATCGATTTTCGTGCAAATGATATTAGATCTAGAAATTCTACGATATGGGTTTTGTCTAGAATATGGAAGTTTAGGTAAAACAAAGGAAAGTTTTCAAAATTCAAAACGGTTTAAGATTTATGGGTGGATCTTCAACTCGAATTTGCCCAAATTGATGAAAAACCCAAATTTTTGTGATTTCATTCAAAAAATTGTAAAATTGGTTTTAACCAAAATTTGAGTTGGGGAATTTGGTTTTATCCATTCCTCCATGGATTTATTGTATAAATAATCCTCATAGGGCTGTGAGAAGGACCCAATTGTCATTATGATCATTCTTTTGTAACAAAGGTTCATGTAATAGGGGAAAAGAGTTATGATGCCATTGTTTTAATTTGATCTTGAATTTAAATAGATGAAAGATGATTGATTTCAGATTTGTGGTGCATCATTGAGTTTTCATCTGAAGTATCTCTAGCAACAATTTCCAACTTGGGAGGGCCCCTCAAGATTGGTAATGTGCTGCTCATTTATATTTGTTTGTTAGATTTGTTTGATTTATTTTTATGTATATGTTAGTTTTTCTCCGTGTGAGAGATTTTTGTTGCATTGTTAATTTATTCATAGATTAGATGTTCTATTCAGTTTTCTAATTGATTTATGTTAATTTTATTTATTGGTTAGCTCAGACTTTGATTTTTCTTAGTGTGACAGATGTGCGTAGATGAATTTCTGAACTTGCATTCCTTTGTTTCATAAAACAATGAAATGTTTGATTGCTTGATTTCATTTTCTGTACTGTATATAGTTCTCAGCTCCCATTTACTTATTGAAATTCATGATTTCTTTTCATGCTCAATAAATTTTTGATCACACAGTTTTGTTTTAGTATTTCATTTTGTTTGGCTTCTTATTGCAAGCTTGTAATTTTACTCACCAAAGGACATATTAAGGGTCTAACTTGTGAGATATGGCCTCCCTGTGATGGGCTTCATCCCAGGGAGTTAGTTTATTTCCTGTCACTTGAATTTATTTCTATTTTCTTGTTTCTTTTATTGCATTTAAAGTGTGGATCCGCTATAGGAAATAATCATTGAAGGACATAAAACTTAAGTAAGATACTCATGATTAATCAAACAAAAATCACCCTGAGTGCATGAAATATTGTGATCTAAGCCTTTATAGCACTAAGTTATTCCTGTGTCCAAGTGATGAATCCTTAGTGTTTATCTCCCACAATTTACATTTAAATTTTGCAGTGTGGGTTTGAAGATTGTTTTGTCGGCTTTAGATTAGGCTAGATTAGGCTCCAATCATGCATTCCCTGTGCTTGTACCTTGAATCTTACGAGCCCCAGTTGATAATTTAATGTGTGAATTAATAGTGCATATATTTAGCCCCACTTTTTTGGTGTCATTGTCGGGGAGGTGCTAAAGGGATTAGAGCATAGGTAAGTTGCTTTTATTTCTCCAAAGTCTTTATTGTTTCTTTTATGCAAGTGTGTTTCTTTTCATGAAAGTGTGGTGTGCTTTTAAGGATGACCTAAGGGCAGAGAGAAGATGATAAGACGTGAGGGAAGATCCCACGCATCCACTTTAGTGGGGTTGCTCCAAAGTTAGGTTGTCCTCTTCCTTTCAGTGGTTATAATTTTTGTTGTATTAGCATTAGCATTTTTTTTATATATGATAAGAGAAGCTAACTTGTGTGAACAGATAACTTGGTGACAACAGGGTCCTAGTAGCATGGTGACGCTTCATGTATATAATTGGTTTGCTTACATTTTCTTTTAGTTTGCTTCTTTTTATTTCTTTAGGATTTTAAATTTTTTTTTGGGCACTATAAGAACCCCCCTCTACACTAATCCATGTGTGAAATAGAGCCCATCAAACAACAAGGAATCAAATATGATCAAGAGATTGGAAGAACTCTCTCCATCCTAGTAGAAGCTGGGATCTCAATCTCTGCCTCGCAAAAAGAACAAATCTTGACAACTGTCAAGAACTTAAATGTCGCTCCACATCCACAAGAAGATCTAGAAGTATCCTTTGATTCCCTTTTTCCAATATATTGAGGAGACCGAAGAATCATGGACCACATTTGATGGAGAGTCACCATGAGAACCCAAGATCAAGGAGTTTTTGATATGCCTTTCTGAAGATCCTACATGAACTGACAAGACTTGTTATTCGAAAGAAGATGATCTGCCTGGCATGACAGAAGGAGACAAGCAAAGTGGTCTAAATAAGGAAGTGAACCAAGAACATCATGACTATATCGAACATTGGTTCCAGATGACAACCAGATTGAACCACCGCTCTCTTCTTCAACAACTCTTCACATCATCACCAAATTAGCTGGTTCTTTGTACTTTGGTATGCATTAAAGATTCTATTTCAAACCCGAGTATGAATGTGTTTTTACACCTGTTACACACATGGTAACATTGGAAATATTCTTACATGTGAAATGTGATTTCTTGTTCTTAGATAAGATAGAGTAAAAGTTGCGTGTTAGTTAACCTAGTTCTAAATAAATGCAACATCTTTTCATGTTTCTTTTCAAATAAATGAAATGAGATGAAGATAATATTGGTGATCTAACATCAAAAACCAAAACAACTTAAGATATTTATTCTTCTTATTACATACAGATTTCTGACTATTAATAATAACAGTTGCTCATGCGTCTAATCTTTAAAATATTATGGGGATTTACAAAATCTTTAAGGTCTTCATAATGATGCCCATAGGTAACTTGTACATCCTACTTTCATATAAGAACTTGTTATTCAAGCATTATTATCAAATACTAGCAAGAGAGTGAATGAAACTTCTACTTGCGAGGGAACATAATCTTATATGGATAAGATGAAATTGGGGACTAGAGGCACTTTTAGGTCATTATCTCATGGCCTCATCCACCACATTAAGTAAGTTTGACCATGATATGTCTTTCGACTAATCTCAGTACATAAGTCTATTTTTCATACGAACAAACTTTTATGGACAATCTATAAATTATCTTCCAACCCAATACCATCCCATACTGTAAAAAGGTTTTCAAATATGCTTCCCCATTTAACCATTCGAAATAAATTTATAAATTTTATCTTAAGGGTAAATATTGGGACAAGAGCCTTTGATGGAAAATGGGTGTAAGAGACTAATCCATTGGGATACTGAACAGGTTTGCTGGCAGCAAGTACCGGCCTGTGGTATAACTAGGAAAACCCATCAGGGTACTGAACATGCTCGTGGGAAATGGGGCATTATTCATGGGAAGGATATTTATTAGATGTCAAAATTACCCCATTAGATTAATGAACATGCTTGCTAGAAATGGGTTCTGATTTTGATGTCTTTCATTATGCCTAATCTATATTTGTCTGTAAGAACAATATACTTGTGTAAATCCTTAAGAAGAAGCATGCATGGTTGAACAAAATGCTAATGAACCTCATCTAATTGCCATTTGAGAATGTCCGTAAGATGGTATTAAGATCCCGCCATTCATACCTAGGATGTCATTTTCCTCGAGGTGGGACCCATAAGTGTAGGAGTCTAATAAACTCAAATGCAAACTTTATCAATATCACTTGAATGACACAAATTCTCTGAGAAATTAAACAGGGATGATTGGTTTCCTATCGGTTTCTCATTTATTAAAGACCACTTATGGTTCCTCATGTTCCTCATGTTCTCCTGTTCAAGGATGAGAAGAAAATTCCCCCATCATACTTAACATGGTTTCTTGAACACACAACTGTTAATGATTGATGAAATTGTATGTAATAAGTAATTTAGGAATTTCCTTTATGTTTGTAATGTTTTAAAATTAATTTCATTTCCAAATTTACAAGCATGGATAAAGTTTAATTTTTGGTTGTTTCTTTGGCATAACATCAATGTTTATTTATTCTCTCATAATACAAGTGTTGGTTTAGTTCTTTTATATTTTTTTGTTCCAGTACTGTTGGTACAGAAACCAATAGGTTTCTGTACCAATAGTACATAAATTTAAATATTTTTCGAGGGTACTTTTTGCAGGATATTTTCAGCAGCTCTCAGCTTTGGCATACTTCATTTCCCTCCTTCAATCAACATGCACTGGTTCCACATAGTCCTCTTTCATCTTGCAACAATTTGATGTGCTAATAAGAGTTTGCATGAGGACATGCAAATCAACAGGCGTGGGGGAGAGAGAGATATAAGGAATCTCAACAGATCAACATTCATCAATAGTCTCCTAGATCTCTAGTAGCTCTCAGTCTTGTTCGACTTAATCTTCAGTTTCAACGAGCATGTACTCCCATTCATCTTCCACTTTATCAACCTACAATGCATATTAAAGTGAAGGTAACTTGAGGTAAAACTAGTACAAATATTTTTAATTTACTAAGAATTTGTAAAACGTGATGCATAACCACTATTACCCACTCCACATTCCATTATGCATTATCACAATTACTCAGTAAAACCTCCATCTTCACTCCACTTGTCATAGTAAAAATTATACATTGATCATAAGACCAAGTAATGAAAAGGAAATATGTGGTATACAAATACAAAGAAACATCTATAGTGTCTTCTCCTTGTACATAATAAAGAATTCTTAAGTCATCTTAGTGTTATGAATAAGAGGATGAAGTCATTGTTGCATATCTAAACAAAGAACCACAAAGTAAATATTGGTCTTAAAATTGATGTAAGATACAGAGTATAAAGGCATCCAAGTTCATACGACCACCATCACCATCATTTTATAAATCATTCTCCACATGCACACCATTCACCATCACTCTGATGCCCCATCCACTGCTTGTCTTCCATTTTTATGATAATTTTGTTTCTCTGTTTGAAATTCAATCCATGATAGTTTCCAAAGTGTCGCTCCACAAGAACCAAAACCTACACAAAAGAAACAATGTCACATAAATCTATAAGCAGAGTATCATAAGTTTTTCACCTTGTTTGCATGAGGACATGCAAATCCTTGGGTTTGGGGGTGTGTTGAGCTCCAGTTTTGTCATACTTTCTTCCATATAAATACACTCATCATTACACCTTCTCCCCACATTTCGTCAATAATATATCCCTAATTACACCATAAGCCTCCATTATCTCTTGTTATTTATCCTATGTGGTTAATACATAATTTTCCATATTTTTAGTGATTAAAAGGATGATATACAATAATTTTGCTGATGATTGTTTAATCCTATGTTTCTATGTCCAAACAATATGTTCCCGCACTCCAAGTCATCCGGTACCAGAAGGTTCTACAGTCATCCGGTACTCACACTCCATGTCATTTGGTACTCGCAATTCATCTCATCTGGTACTAGAATGTTCCAGAAACATCTGGTATGAGAATGTTCTAGGTCATCCAGTACCAACATCAACAACCATCTGGTATTGGGTTATAGTCAAAAATTTGGAATGCTTCTAGAGGAAAATCCAGGACATGGGTTTTGTCCAAAACGACATCAAAATGCGTACTTGAGTGTCATAATTCACCCACCTTACATGCGTGGACCTCCATCTTAGGGGGAATGATTATGCAAAAATTAGTGAAAATCTCAAATTGCCAACTTGCGCCTCGATTTCCATGCAAATGGTATCATATCTAGAAATTCTACGATATGGGTTTTGTCTATAATATGGAAAATTGAGTAAAATAAGGGGATTTTTTCAAAATTAAAAACGGTTTAAGAGTTATGTGTGGATATTCAACTCGAATCTACCCAAATTGATGAAAAACCCATATTTTTGTGATTTCACTCCAAAAATTGTAAAATTGATTTTAACCAAAATCTGAGTCGGGGAATTCGGTTTTATCCATTCCTCCATGGATTTCATGTATAAGTAAGCCTCATAGGGCTGTGAGAAGGATCCAATTGTCATTATGATCATTCTTTTGTAATGGAGGTTCATGTAATAGAGGAAAAGAGTTATGATGCCATTGTTGTAATTTGAGCTTGAATTTCAATAGATGAAAGATGATTGATTTCAGATTTGTGGTGCATCGTTGGGTTTTTATATGAAGTATCTCTAACAACAATCGCGAGCTTGGGAGGGCCCCTCAAGATTGGTAATGTGCTGCTCATTTATATTTGTTTGTTAGATTTGTTTAATTTATTTTTATGTATATGTTAGTTTATTTCTATGTGAGAGATTTTTGTTGCATTGTTAGTTAGATTAGATGTTTTATTAATTTTGCTAATTGATTTATGTTAATTTTATTTATTGGTTAGCTCAGAATTTGTTTTTTCTTAGTGTGGCAGATATGCGTAGATGAATTTATGAACTTGCATTCCTTTGGTTCATAAAAACAATGAAATGTTTGATTGCTTGATTTCATTTTCTGTACTGTATATAGTTCTTAGCTCCCATTTGCTTATAGAAATTCATGATTTCTTTTCATGCTCAATAAATTGTTGATCACATAGTTTTGTTTTAGTATTTCATTTTGTTTGGCTTCTTATTGCAAGCTTGTAATTTTACTCACCAAAGGACATATTAAGGGTCTAAGTCGTGAGATATGGCCTCCCCATGATGGGCTTCATCCCAAGGTGTTAGTTTATTTCCTGTCACTTGAATTCATTTCCGTTTGCTTGTTTCTTTTATTGCATTTAAAGTGTGGATTCACTATAGGAAATAATCACTGAAGGACATAAAACTTAAGTAAGCCACTCACGATTAATCACACGAACACCACCCTGAGTGCAAGAAAGATTGTGATCTAAGTCTTCATAGCACTAAATTATTCTTGTGTCCCAGTGATGAATCCTTAGTGTTTATCTCCCGCCGTTTACATTTAAATTTTGTAGTTTGGGTTTGAAGATGGTTTTGTCGGCTTTATATTAGGCTAGATTAGGCTCCAATCCTACATTTCTTGTGCTTTCACCTCGAAGCTTATGAGCCCCAATTGATAATTTAATGTGGGAATTAATAGTGCATATATTTAGCCCCACAATTATTGCTTATGGGATTATGAAAATCACAAAATCAAATATGGCAGGTTTTGGAGGTTCAGACACTGTTCTATAGGGATATGTTGATTCAGATATGGCAGGTGATAAAGATAGCAGGAGAAGCACCAGAAGTTATGTTTTTACTATAGGTGGAACAAAAGTATATTGGATTTCGAAACTGCAAAAGGTTGTTGCACTTTCAACAACAGAAGCAGAGTATGTTGCTGCTATAGAGGCTAGTAAAGAAATGATTTGGTTACAGAGGTTTATGGAGGATTTGGGAAAGAAGCAGGAGAATAGCAGGTTGTATTGTGACAGTGAGAGTACCATTAATATTGCAAAGAACTCAGCCTTCCATTCAAATACTAAGCATATACAACTCATGTACCATTTCATACGATCCATCTCGAAAGATGGACATTTGAAGTTGGAAAAGATACATACTAGCCAGGATTCTGTAGACATGTTAACAAAGGGAGTAACCAAGGATAAACTGAGTTCCTGCTTAGTTTCAGTTGGTCTTCAAGCATGAAGGTGAAGAAGAGAAATTTTCCAGGTCCAAGGAGGAGTATAGTCCAGCAGGTACAATAGTACTGGAGTTGTTGTGATCAGTCTCCAAGTGGGATATTGTTGGTTGTGGAGCCTGATTATCTTCTTGATTCGAAGGCTTGTTTCAGCCGTGCTTGGACCCAATTCCCTAATGGGGGCAGGGGTTT
>ML779223.1:370541-387834 GCA_009831015.1 Picea engelmannii
TTGTGTCACTAGCATGGGAACACAAGAGACCACATTTTTGGTGGATGAAAATATCGTTCTCATAAAGATAGAGAAGATCCCAATTATTTAAAAATGTTTTAACTATTAGATATAATCTAATTGAAATTTACTTATAGATCATTATTTTTAAACTAATGATCACATGATCATTTTGCAGGAAATTATGCTTTTTATAAACATCTAAATGATTGGCCACTGGATATATTTGGGCCCACCATCCACACAAGGTGGTATAAACAAAGTAAAAATTTAAAAGATTATCTCACTAATTGCTTGATTGGGTTGTTTGGTGGTGAGACCTTCAACCAAGCGAAGGTCCTCAAGAAAGTCGCCCAACATATAAATATTGTGAGGGACCAATATAGGGTTCATATAGAAATGAACCCTAGGTATGAGCACCCTCCAATGAATCTAGTAAGGGAGTGGAAAGACCTGCTTGATGATGGAAGGGAGAGGGATTTAAGAAAACATGGAAAACTACCACCGAACATTGGAAGGTATGCAATACTTTGAAAAATGTACTTATATGTTTATTAATCTTTATTTTTACATGAAATTTACAACATCTAACATATTTCAAACTTTTCATAGGCTTCCAGACACATCAAGGGCCACAAAGGCCAGACAAGAAAAACATGGTTAGTACAAGATTAGCCCTGGTGGTTATTCCAATTTGGTGCACGAATTGTAAGTATCAATAACTCAAATATTGTATCCAAATAATAAATTTCATATAAATTTGTTTTATTTCACCATAAAAGCTAAATTGATGATCTTGTGAAACATCGCATGCTGATCGGTTCAACGAAGTGCCCACGGAGGAAGACTTGAGGCTTGGCTTTCATCACGGCTTTGCAACTATTATTGAACATCGAAAAAGTTTGGGCATTGGGAAAACAAAGTCTTCCAGTGATCCATCCTATGTGTAGGTAAATAAAATCAACAAAGTTTATTTAAGATTGATTACTTGTGCAGTCTATTCATTATTAATTTTGGCCATAAAATATTGAGTCTCTTTTTTTTAAGCAAGCAAGCAAAAACACACATAATGTTGAGGATGGATAACGACCCAATGAAGGTCATGTTGTGCATCCTGGTAATGGATGTATTCATGTGCTACAAAACCATTAGTATGGATTACAATTTAAAATTTTTAATTGCAAATAATGTATTAATTGTAATCTTTGATGTTTCAACTCCAGATCATGCAGAGGGTCATCTTGTACAAGATGAGGCGGCTAGACAGGAAGATGAAGTACATGATGTGGCTCCATTAGGTAAAGAGAACCACTCTAATGTTTTTTTTTTAATGAAATACTTGTAATGATAATAACAAAACATATCAATTTAACATTTCTTCATTATTGCAGTAGATCCTGGCACCTTACAGTAACATCCATGTCGTGAGTACACGACCCGAAAAACAATAAGACAAACTGTAGATGTGGCCAGAAGAACTGATAAAGAATTTGTAGAATATGATCAATTGATTTCTAAATTTGTGAAAATAAAAAAGACAAAAAAGAAGTGATTGTAATAAAATTATGACATATTCTTTTTGATAATATAAACTAATGTCATGAAATATTTTTTGCCTATGAATGAATGAATGAATGAGTGAATGAATGAATGTTATAAGTACTTAATGCATCAATGTTGAATGTTTCTTTATGACGAAAATCACGTATTTGCACATAAATTCATTTATTTTCAAGTACATGCATTGGGTATGGGGAATTGAGAGTGATGTGAGGGGGGGGGAGGAGGGGAAGGGGCCATATGAGCTTCAACCTTCATGTGGTTGGCCCTGTTCAGTAGAGAATATTAAACTATTCTCAAAACAAAGAGAAGCTCAATAAGGTAATGCTCTTTATTCTTATGTATTATAGAATCTTGTAAATTTTGAAATGCATGTCTATTTATTAAATTCTTTTTCATAAATTTAACATTTCATGGATTTTTGATTTCTACAGGACTTCACACTAGGAATTGCAACTGATCACTAGCCTATGGGGATATGCTGCATCAATTATACTAAAAGGTACATAATACTTATGAATCTATCTTTTTATACGTTGTTTTAGTTATTTACCTTTCATGTGCATTGTAGTGTTTTACTTCATTTATTATACGTAGTTTATTTCATTCATTCATGACTGTATGCATATTTCCCTAACAAACCTAATTCTCACTTTACCCTACCATCCCCTACCTTACCTTTCTCTCACCTTCCAACCCTAACTTGACGTAACCTATCCTGATCATCTAACATACCTTATCTTTTCTTACCCTACCAACTCAACCTAACATAGCCTACCCTTACTTAGTCGAACTAAACCTAAATTAATTGTGTACTATATTGTACCTCATGGGCACCATTGATGGTGTGTACCATTTCATGCCAATAGGGTGAGATAAGAACATTGAATGGTATGCCACTTGCATAGAAAACCCTAAACACGTTTTCATCCATGTTGTTAGTTCTTCAGACAACCTCCTTGATTGATGAGGAGGTTAGTGTCAAAGCATTCAATAATTGAGTATGTGTTTTCTTGGATGGAGAGGAGAAAAGTTGGACTATCCAACTCTATTTTCAAATAAAATTTAGGAAGCAAGTTTTCAGGTATACAAATTATGCCAAAGATCAGGGAGCTGAGCAAATAGAACTAAACCAAAGATTTTAAGTAACTATATACAAATGGAAAAGAAGAAATAAGTAGGTAAATCAAATGAACCAACTATTACATGTAGTTATAGTTTAACACTTAACTAGAAGAATAATTCATAATTCATAAAAACTAAAATCTTTATGAAATTTCTCTCATGAAAACAATATATAATCTCATGCTTTTGCAGAGAGGCATTCAATACAAAAGAAATTGAAAATATAATTGGAGATAATAGTGCAATTTTATAATTTCATTGACATGCAACAATAGGAAACATGACTCATATTTTTCTCCATCATAATGTTGTGCAAAGGCTTGATCAACCTGATCATTGTATCCCTGTAGCTTTTGACAAAACCTGTAACATCCGACTAGGTCAAACCAAACAACACAATAGTGCTTCTTGTCCAACAATTCTGAACCAAAAGGCTCATGCCTTTCCACCTTTCTTGAATATTTGATGATTTTTATTTGAAACGGACAAAACCCTCACTAGAAAATGCCAAAAGATGCCTGTTACAAGGGAAAAACTCTTTATTGCTAAGGGTAAGCCACAACAGACAGGTATGACTACAGAAATCAACTCAATTCCAACATATGCTAAATAAAATAATGTGCAATATAAGGAAGAGGCCTACGTTGAACCAACATTTGATGATGTTCCACCGTTGAGCACTTTGACCCAAATCTTCATACCTGCAAGAAGTTCTCGATAAACAAGCAAATAAAGTACACAATGATAATATAAAAGGGGTTAGCACATCAGATAGCATAATCCATTAATAAACATTACAAACACGACCATGGATAATAATCATATATTTGCAAGATACCAATAGGATGGGAAAAGAGTATTTATATTAATAATTGATCAGCAGAAGTGACAACATTACAGACTTCCATGTCAGCACGGTTCGAAACCAAGAAACCAAGTTCCTTCCAACTAGGTCACCACCACTTGAATCCTCCACCAAAGACAAGCTCATAGGAAAGAGACAATGAGGTACTCTCAACAATAGGGAAAGAGCTCGGGGGCTGAACATTGTGTTTAGACTTGAGGGACAAAGGGATGCAGACTTAATATGAAGTAATTTCTCCATAGTAACTTTTATCTCAAAGTTGAATGCTTGCTCCTCTTTTCCATAGCTCGAAATTGTGCTCTTATAGCCTTCAGAATGCAACTGAAGGGCTGTTACAAGGGAAAAACTCTCTATGGCCTAGGGTAAACCACAATAGATAGGTATAACTGTAGAAATCAACTCAATTCCAACATGTGATATATAAACTAATGTGCAATACGAGGAAGAAGCCTACCTCGATCCAATCCTTTGATGCCGTTCCACCATTGAGCACTTTGACCCAAAGCTTTACACCTGCAAGAAGTTCTCAACAAACAAGTGATGCAAGTATATAGTGACAATATATAAAATGAGTTATCACATTAGATAGCACAATCCATTAATACACATTACAAACACGCCCATGGATAATAATCATATATTTGAAAGATATCAATAGGACAGGAAAGGAGTATTTCTATTAGTAATTGATCAACATAAGTATCAACATTACAAACTTCTGTGTCGACACGGTTCGAAACCAAGAAACAAAGTTCCTTCCAACTAGGTCTCCACCACTTCAATCCTCCACCAAAGGCAAGCTCATAGCAAAGAGGTAATGAGGTCCTCTCGATAATAAGGAAAGAGCTTGGGGGATGAAGACTATGTTCAGACTTGAGGGACAAAGGGATGCAGACTCAATATGAAGTAATTTCTCCAGAGTAACTTTGCTATCAAAGTTGAATTCTTTCTCCTCTTTTTCCATAGCTCGAAATTGTGCTCTTATAGCCTCCAGAATGAAACTAAAGGGATGATTCAGAACGTTTCTAGTATATGGAAGGCCAAAGATCAGAGATCTTTTGTTGTGACATGGAAACCCGACCTCATTTTGTATTTTTTGGCACAAATCCCGATATACATGAGCTGTAGTGGAGAAACAAGCGTATACACATCTTGCAAAGCAGTTAGGGAGTTGTTATCAGACAAATTGGTAGGTGCGGACACTAACAGATCTCCCTAGATCCACCTGGATCTAGAAAAAAACAGGACAGAACATGACGCTTTCCTTAAGTTTTAGATATTGAATTTACTAACTAAAGTGGGATAGGTGACATACCGTTTAAACGTCGTTTCCTCTCGCTATCGCCATCCTAGATCCGTTCCAATACTCATACAATGATGATCCTGCAAAAGAACGCAACCAACCAAAGTGATAGTAATAGCATAAACTCAATATAAACCTATGTATTTGATCAAGGAATCATACAATAAAACACAACAAGCTTTATAGGAAAGAATCATATTACTGTATCATATTAAATGTGAAAGAGAGATTACAACCATGGCCTTGATGTCATAAGGTCCCTTCCAACTGTCCTTCATTCCCCACACACTTTCACTCCAAGAATTCTGAGAGAACAGATCTGATAGTATTCACAATCTATCTTGACAAAGGCAAAACTCAAAACCACTCTAACCAAGCTAATAATTCCAAGCCAAATCCAACTTAGCCCAATCCAAGCTCCAAAGCTCCAAAGCTAACTTTCTCCATGAGAGCTCCTCTCCTTTTATAATATTAAGAGGATAAGGTGAGGAGGTTAGGATGATCCCACTAAATCATGAAAGTGAGTAAGATCCAAACCATTTGGATGCCACCTCACCATGGAAGTTTCTCCTTCTAGAAGATTCGAGAAAACGCTCATTTTTCCCACGTGTAAGCATTCTCACACCCTGCCTATAGAGCAACCTGTGAACCTCTCGCAACCCAACTATGGTGCAACCTGCGAGAATTAGGCATTCTCGCACCCTAATACATAGGCAGCCTGCGAACTTCCTTTTTTATAAGGTTTTTACACAGGAAAATGCAACTTCTTTTCTCAGGAAAAATTCTTCTCCCTTCTCTCTTCAGGCCACTGACCCCTCTAAAGGAAACATATAGGTTTACATCATTAACGGTCATAGGGATGACAAAAATAATGTGTAACAGAGAGCCCCCCAAAGTATGAAGTTAGAACAAAGTGATAGCTGAAATACTTTGTCGATGTGTGTAGGGAACAAGGAACAGTCGGTCAGAAACTTGCCAACAAAAAAGGAAATACAGTACAATAATATATCATCACTAAGGTAGGCATTCTCATACTTAGAATACAAATGACTCAAAGCATAAATGCTGACATGCGAAGATCCATGTCAAGTAAGACAGGTCATGGCCATGAAACATACATTGTGGATCCATGCCAATAGGACTCAAATCTGAACATAGCCACCAAAAATACACTGTGGATGTATGTGTTAAAGACTCAAATTTGAACATAGCCACCAGACATACAATGTGGATCTATGCAATAGTACACTGGATATACTCCAACACAACTTGGATCTGTCTGAAAATATCCAGGGTCTTCATCTTCGTCACTCTATAGTACAAATCTAACCATGCAAATACATGTGTTGAAGTCAAACATGGTAGAAACCACTTGATTACCGGTCATTAGTGTATACCGTTAACAAGTGCACGAGAAATCACCATTAATGTCAATGAATCCCAAGGTACACTAGTACAATCCAACGAATGTGAATTAATGAGCTGAAGTCGAACACTCGGCGAAATCTCCCAATCAGGGGTCAATAATGAAAACCCACTGTCGAAAGTAAGGAAACTTGCCATTGAAGCATGCAAGTTCCAAGGTACCAATTAGTTTCTAAGTCTAATTCCTGGATAACGAGTTGAAGTCGACAGGAAAAGACTCATCACAAGAGAGCCTTAATGTATCCCACATCAATGACACGAAACAAGTAACAAGATTTGATGTAGATCATAGTAACAAGTGATTCAGGACTGACTCAGGGATGGCCGACACAATAGAAGGCTTTAAGGACTACATAAATGGTCAACGCAATAGAAGGCTTTTTGGGTTGAACATATTTTTGAACATATTGACGATAGGACAACTGTCTTAGAAATACTGACTCAACAACAAGGATCACAGACCAATTTGTAATCTTATAGGAGTATGATCAGGAGACAAGTGGATTTTCCAACCTAGACACAAAGCGAGTGAAAGGGTGTCATGTTCAAAAGTGACTCTTCCATAGAATACATGTTTAGATACATTTCTTTCCCAATTTTCCCCCCACCATTTCTAGCGAGTACCTCTTTATTTTTACACAAGCTTGAGGAGGATAACATATGCTCATCCTTCGGATGAGTCCCTCAGAGTATGTTTAACGAACCCTAAGAAGGAGTGGTTCGGTCCCATATGGGCCTTTCAATGTTTGTTTTATGAGTCCAAAGAAAGAAAACTCAGGGGTTTTTCATGTTTTGAGAGTTTGAAAAACACTTAAAGAGAACTCTCCCAGTTCCTTTTTTGTAAATTAGTCTGATGAGACCGAAAAAGAGATAAACCATCGCTCAACAATTGTTTTCTTCAAATAATTTAACGAGTGTGAAAAGAACAAGGTCGCTTGACAATCTTTTCATGTTTAGAGAGTCTAAAAAGAGCTTAAAGGGAACTCCAGTGGGTGCCTTTTTCGTATAACCTTTATGAGTCCGAAAAAGTGATAAAAGTATACTCAGTTACATTCTCACATATTTACGAGCACGAGAAAGAACAAACACTAAGCTCAATAACTTATTCTCATGTATTAACGAGCATGAGAAAGAACAAAGACCAAGCTCGGGATTGTTTTCATTTTTACGCAAGCTTTAAAAAAAAAAAAAAACTATGCTTGGAATAGATTTTTATTTTTTACACAAGCTTAAAAACTAAACAAAACTATGCTTGGACCTAGTTTCATTTTTACACAAGCTTGAACCAGAGGAAACTATGCTTGAGGTAGGTGGTTTCATTTTTACACAAGCTTGAACCATAGAAAACTATGCTTGTAACTTCCCAACACATGGTTGGTACTTAGCCCCCAGCTTAAAAAGCTAGTGGCTCAAACTTTAGCATGAAGTCCATAGGCTGTAAGAAAATGCCCCCCCAAGCTTTGTTTCATCCAACTACAAAGGAGAATGAAATGAAGCTTCAAATAGTAGACGAAGGACTTGACTCAAACAGAGAGGGGGAAAACTATTTCATTTTTTAATGAGCTTTACACAGAAACAAGAACTATGCTCGTAACCTATGTTTCATTTTTTAACGAGGTTGCCACAGAGATGAAAAAACTATCCTCGTAAGTGGTTTCATTTTTTAATGAGCTTGAATTAGAAAACCATGCTCAAAGACCTCTATTTCATTTTTTAACGAGGTTTCCTCAGATATGAAAAAAATATCCTCGAAGTCTCTCTTATTGATCATGGATTCCAAGAGGACAATGATCCGGACCGACACCATGTCAAGGGACAAAACTCAATCATGGCTTTCAAGAGGTCTTCATTGGAAGGAAGAAACACACTCTGGAAGGACACCAAGTCGAGGGTCGCAACAAGAGTAAAGGATCATGATCTAACAACCCTATCAGAGAGATCACCATGTCAACTACTGGATCTAAGTCATCAGAAGTTGAAATCATGGGCGACAACGCCACATAATTGACCTATGGCGGGGGTGATACCGTCTGCATATAAGAACCATTCAGGTAGGCAATCCAGCAGGGGTCAATGAATGAAAGTTGATCAACAATCACAACTCGTCCATCGTGAGGGAAAGATATCACACGAAAAAGAGTAGACACAATAGATTTCATGGCATAGACATAATCTCGGCCAAGGAGTAAAGAAAAATCCAAGGGGTCTTGGACTACCATGACGTCAATAAAGACAATTTTCCCTCCCAAAGTTACAGTAAACTGAGGAAGGGTCCCTAAAGGTTGACTAGTTCTTCTGTTAAAAGCTAATAGATTCTGTGTAACCGGCGCAAGTGGAGGACAACCCAAAGCTTTCCAAGAAAAAGAGGAAAAAATATTAACAGACGAACCTTCATCTATCAGTGTCTGAGGAACGTCTCGACTACAAACCTGTACTGTAATATGGAAATGAATGTGAGAGGGAAGACGAGGTCCACTTAGCACACCCCAATCAAAATGGATGGCCTCATAACTTGGAGGGGGTTCCATGGGAGAAGGAGGAATATCCCCAGCATGGTAGATTATGTATCAACGAGAAAAACATGGGCAGTATCGGGTTTACTCCTTAGCGGGAGGGTAGGATCGACCGATGGAGAGATTAGATCAACCACTTGAGTTTCATTATCCAAGGAGAGAATGGGGTCGACAGATGGAAACAGATTGACCACTTGGGTTTCACTCTCTGAGGGGAGAGTGGGATTGACCGAGGATGGTATCGGATCAACCACTTTGTCAACTAGTTCAACTAAGGATGTGACCGGATTGACGACATGATCAACCGGATTGACTGGTGAAGGGACCGAAGTGATCATTCCATCAACTATTGGAGGGTTGAGAGAAAGCTTATGGTAAGCAACTGGAAGTTGAGACTGTGAAACGGTCATGTCTTCCAGTAATTTTGAGGCTTTGTCCATACGAGAACAAAGGTGAGTGAGATGACTCCCTTTGCATAACATACATGGGAACTTGACTCTACATTTCTTCTTCCCAACTGTATCATGACTGGTTGATGGGGGGTCGTCAGCATGTTGTTCAGAGGATGATGACATGGACTGGAAAGGAGATGTAGACCATGCTTCTATAACCTTGGATAGACCAGGGCAATCTTTAAGAAGATGGCTACCCTTACAAAGCCTGCAAGGGTACTTGGGCTTACGAGTTGTTTGGGCGATATTGACATCATCAACACTCCCAACATGATTAATAGTAACTGGTTGTTTTCCAACACGTTTGACAGTGGTTGGAGGTTTTGACCCTTGTTTATCTTTCTTCTTCTTAATCTTCCTTTTCTTCTTCTTCTTATTTATCGGGTTACTAGCTTCAAAAATTTCACTTTATGAATAAGATGAAACAGAAGGCGACCTTGCAAGCGAAGAAGGTGAAGAAGACCTTATTGGTGAAGAAGGTGAAGGATCAACATGAGGTTGATACTCTTGGGGGGAAGTGCTTGTGACTGAAGCACTAACTGCATTCAGGATTACCCGAGTGGAAAATAACCATACCGGTAATCTAATAGTGAGACTTGGAAGGCTCAAAGTAGCGATGTGAGGAGGACCAATGTTTCCATAAGAAGGAAAAACAAAAGGTTCCCCTAGAGTAGGGGTTCCTTCATTGGTCATTCCAGGAACTTACGCCATTAAATAAATCCAACCTAGAGTCTGCTAGGGAAAACAAACAACACACTCTAAAAATCTAGGAAGCAAGCAAACAAACAAAACCTTCTTACAATGAGCACACTAGTTGGTGATGAAATCCAATGTCATGGGAACAATGTAGAAGGGGATGAGATAGAGCGGGTGGAAAAGTTACGTTGACGACCTGCTTAACGGACTTACACCTTGGTGCAAGCTCCCACATATAATCGTGGGTATACCCTCCAAGGAGCCTGAGTGAGTTTGGCCAATGTCGATTCCAGGTACCGTGAAGACTTGCCCCTCTACAGTCACCTCGCGTAAAGAACCTAGAGAGATAGGCCACTGAGGTTACCAATCACTACAGTGATGTCTGGGAAAATAGTCGACAATCTGATCCACGCACAAGGGCAGGGTATCTAGCCTGAAATCAACTTGAAAGGCTTCCACTCATCATTGTGGGTATACCTCTCAAGTGACCCCCATAATACACGTAATCTCTACACCAAGACCAACAAAGCATGGTGAGTAACTCGGCTAGTCTCAATGCGACCTCGTGATTGGCCCTTGTGTTAGAAGGGCTTCCTAGGAAAAAATGTAATAAGTGGATTTAACCGCTCCCTAACTCAAGATTCTATGTTTGTTTGCAACTTTGGAAAGTTATGTTTCACACCTATTCCAAAGCCTTACAACTAATCTAATGTAGGTTTGCTACCAAAAAAGATAAAAATATCTAATCAATTTTTATAAGCGCTTTATTTTATGGCTATTGTTACTCAAAAGGAAAATGGTGTGGACAATAGGGTGTTTCGACCGACTCGAAAGTTATGCAAAGAGATGAAGATGCAATTTTTTCATTTCGATGAAAGCTATGCTATGAGAAGGAGAAAACGTTTATCATTCCTACATGCACAATGTCCCAAAATATTAAAACTCATCAATATCAAGATTCTCAAGAAATGAGAAAAAGGTTGTGTACACCAATGCACAAAAATGCCAAGAATCATGCAATTTCGCTACTTCAAATGCAAGTATGCCCCTAATCTAATATAAAGAAAGAAATTAAATCTTTTTGTTTCAAAAATTTCACTAAAAGCAATAATGAACTTTCTTAAAACAAAGAAACCCAAACTAAAAGTTTTCTTTTAAAGCAAACTATTCAGAAGAAATCTGATCTTTCCCTAAATAATTCTAAAGAAAACACATGCTTTGTAATTGAAAGACACTCAAAGCAAGAGACTAATCCTTCAAAACCAAACAAAGAAAAGATGGATAAAAGAAGCTCAAAGAATGTCAAGAAGACTGTAAACAGATCAATATAGGCTCCGAAAGTTCAATCCAGCTGTTCAAAGCAAAACTGGGCATCAAAAAATGACAAGACCCAATCCAAAATTTTTTACAAACAAGTTCGCAGGCTGGCAGTGTATTACAGTGTGATAATCAAAGATTCTCGTAGGCTTAACAAAGGTTGACTGCGAGGGGTTCTCACTGGACTTAACACCAGGGTGCGAACTTAGGTGTTTCTCACAGGCCACTAAAGGGTACAGTGTGAGAATGCCTGTAAACAAGCAAAAATTTGAAAAAGGACTAAATTTGAGTGAACTTTCAGATCCAGAGAGTCTGGATGGATCTCCCATAGAATCAAAGCCTAGAAAACAAGAAATCAAATCAAGGGAAACTAGACTAACTAGGAAACAATCCGATCCCCAGTATGGTCACCAATTTTGTTATCAGACAAATCGGTAGGTGCGGACACTAACAAATCTCCCTAGATCCACCTGGATCTAGAAAAAAACAGGACAGAACATGACGCTTTCCTTAAGTTTTAGATATTGAATTTATTAACTAAAGAGGGATAGGTGACAAACCATTTAAACGTCGCTTCCTCTCTCTATCGCCATCCTAGCTCTGTTCCAATACTCATACAATGATGATCCTACAAAAGAACGCAACCAACCAAAGTGATAGTAATAGCATAAAATCAATATAAACCTATGTATACGATCAAGGAATCATACAATAAAACACAACAAGCTTTATAGGAAAGAATTATATTACTGTATCATATTAAATGTGAAAGAGAGATTACAACCATGGCCTTGATGTCGTAAGGTCCCTTCTAACTGTCCTTCGTTCCCCACACACTTTCACTCCAAGAATTCTGAGAGCACAGATCTGATAGTATTCACAATCTATCTTGACAAAGGAAAAACTCAAAACCACTCTAACCAAGCTAATAATTCCAAGCCAAATCCAACTTAGCCCAATCCAAGCTCCAAAGCTCCAAAGATAACTTTCTCCATGAGAGCTCCTCTCCTTTTATAAGATTAAGAGGATAAGGTGAGGAGGTTAGGATGATCCCACTAAATCATGAAGGCGAGTAAGATCCAAACCATTCAGATGCCACCTCGCCATGGAAGTTTCTCCTTCTAGAAGATTTGAGAAAACACTTGTTTTTCCCACGTGTAAGCATTCTCGCACCCTGCCTATAAAGCAACCTACAAACCTCTCGCAACCCATCTATGGTGCAACCTGCGAGAATTAGGCATTCTCGCACCCTAATACATAGGCAGCCTGTGAACTTCCTTTTTTATAAGGTTTTTACACAGGAAAATGCAACTTCTTTTCTTAGGAAAAGTTCTTCTCTCTTCTCTCTTCAAGCCACTGACCCCTCTGAAGGAAAAAAATAGGTTTACATCATTAGCGATCATAGGGATGATGAAAATAATGTGTAACATGAGCGTATATGTGGAAAAATATATATTTTTGGCTTTGTATTTATCAAAAAAGGGGTTGATAAGTCTGCATAGGGAAATGGAAAGGGCCCTCTATGCAAGATAACAATGGTGAGGCAAATATTGCTATAACAAGGGCCAAGTTGGAACATTTCTAGTATATGGAAGGCCAAGGATCAAAGATCTTCTGTCGTGACATGGAAACCCAACCTCATTTTGTATTTTCTAGCACAAATCCTGATATACGCGAGCTGTAGTGGAGAAGCAAGTGTATACACATCTTGTATAACTGATAGGGAGAGTATATGTGGAAAAATGTATATTTTTAGCTCTGGATTCATCAAAAAGGGATGATAAGTCTGCATAAGGAAATGGAAAAAGGCCCTTTGTACAAGATAACAATGGTGAGGAAAATATTTCTATAACATATGCCCCCTAATGTGTGAGATCAGAGGAGTATCTGCGATGGCCAAAATACATTATAAATAACCTAGAAGTGGAGTGGTAGAGAACCAACTGGACGAACTCAATTTCTCATTACATTATGTACTGAATTTGCATACATGGATGCCAAGAATACAATGGAGATCCATGTGGAAAATATACCAAAAAAGTGTTCATGGCCATGAATAGGCAAATACAAATGTGGTTACATGCCAAAGGCTGTCATAGTCACGAACAAGGCCCAGTGAAACTAGTCTCAAAATCAATCTGAAGATATCTGTATACCACAGAGTACAATCTGATCTCCCATGATTACTAAAGTCAAATAGGTACTGGTCCAATGAATGGGAAGCAACAACTCAGTAAAGCTATGGCCACATAGTGATGTCTTCAAGTCTTCTACACTATCCGCCAAAGGTGCAAGTCTACATCATGTGAATAAAGGAGTTGAGGTTGAACATGACGAGACATCGTTTGATTACCGGTCATTGAGGTATACCGTTAACAAACGCGAGAAAACCTACCAATAATGAAAGTAGGTATCAAGGCACCGAGTACATTCCTACAAGTGTGAAAAAGGAGTCGATGTTGAACACTTGAGAAATCCATTGATCATGAGACATTGATGTATTCCCATTTGTCAATGGTGAGATAGCCTGCCACTAATGAATGCAAACCTCAAGGTACTTATAAAACTCTAGGTCCCATATCCAGAATAAATGAGCTGAAGTCGATGGAAAGAGACCCGTTGAAAGGAGAGCATTGAGGCATCTCTCATCAGTCTGCACGAGGAACAAAGCAAGAGCTTCATGATTTGGTGGAGATTGGATGAAGAACATGTTCATGAACCAACGACCCCGTGTGTCTTTCACATGTGCCAAATGCAAGTGGTACATGAAAAGGACCCTCTGAATAGAAGTCAATGATGAAAAACTGCTGACAAAGGTGAGGGAACCACCAATAAGGATAATTGCATCCAAGACACTGCACAAATCCCAAAGTATGAATAGATGTCTTGTCGTCGAACACATGGGAAACCACCCAGTCAATGGCCAATGATGAAATATCAATTGTTGGGTTCAAGGTGACCTACCAATGATGAAAGTAGGGCTAGGGTGCATGATAAGACCAAAGTATCATGTGATTATGAGACAAACTGAGGATATGGCCGACATGCAAAGTCAAGATTTCTGAGGAGTGGCCGACATAGGTTGATAGACTTCCTTTGAATAAGAGCATGAGACATATGGTGGACTCCAGTAGCATGGACTCAATGATGTGACAATTACATGCAGGAGGCATCATTAACATTCTCTATAGGGACTGGAAGAGTAACTAATCAGTAGAGAAAACTTCTATAGCGAGATCATTTTCCTAAGGCCATGCTAAACCCAAAATTATGATGACATAAGGACTCAATAACTTTGTGCTCTGTTCAAAGGCGACACAACTGCTACCAATTACAATATAGTACTCCCTTCCCGCCCGTCTTTTTTTGTTTTTTCCTTACAAATGAATGATATGATACAGAGGAGGGAATGAGTGTCGCAAGTAAGCAAAACTAGTTCCAACAGTGGAATGTACCTATGCTTAATGAAAGGAAATACATGTGGGAGATGGACACTTGGGGTGATCTTCCCTTCAGGTTATAGGGTGTCAAATTGCGAAGGGTATAAACAAGGCTTTGCTTGGTTGAGGATGCAAACTGCTTAGGCAACAGTTTATAACGCAAAGCGAGAACCAACTAAAGGATCAATACTGCAAGCGAGGGCATGAGACGAAATCACAACTTAACGCCAAAAAATGTCCTTTTTTATATCTTTTAGTCTACATGGTGTGAAAAAAGGGTAAACTTGTGCCAAATAAATGTCTTTTCAAATCCAATTTATGAGTGTGAAAAAGACAATTTCACTCGACAATCTTTTCAATTTTTGGTAGCGAGTTGGAAAAGAGCTTAACTAAGACTCATGACCTTTCAAATCCAACTTTAATGAGCGTGAAAGGGACAAATCACTCGGTGATCTTTTCAATTTTTGGACGAGTCAGAAAATAGCTTAACTGAGACTCATTTTTGGGAGTCTGTGGGTAATAAGGCCGCATGTCCATGAATGAGAAATGAGGCTCATCATATAGTCATGTATTGAATTATAATGGATTCCCGGTCCTAAGGAAAAACTCAGCATGGGCACCAAATGACAAAGAGGTTCTAACTAGGGTACCCATGTTTGGTAAGTCTCTACCATTTATTAATGATGCTATTAATAGCAGATGGGGGGTATGCGTCACAATAAATGGGTTCGTACCTAAGGCATAAAAGTGGTAGTCGAAGGATAATGCAAAAATGCACGATGGATTAGATACCTATCTATATGATAGGTTATGAATATACCTGCCTGAGGAGATGAATGATCAACTATGACGTTGAAATCTGCAAGAAAATTGAGTCAAAACTGCAAAAACCAGCTTAAAACCATTCTTGAATTAGTCAGTTAGGTGAAACAATAGTGTAAAACTATATCAAGTGGGTAAAAATAGCTTATAAATAGTAATAAAATAAAAAATTACTATATCATTTTCATTTTTACCCAAATAGTGCAATTTGGACTAAAAAACCTCCAGGATTCAAACGATGATTGCGGGAGTGATAGGCAACGAAATAACGAATTGTTTGGATCAGGTAACTCTTCATCCCATCCTCTTCAAATTCAATGGTTTAAATTTTTGAATTAGGTTCTATTTTGTTCGTTTTTGAGGGCGCAATTTGGAGTTTTCGGTATATGCGGGTTTCTCTAAATAGGTCGTGTATACGACTAGATATACGCCCCTGTGTGAACCATAGGGGGCATATATTAGGCCCTACTCATGACTATTTGTGGATAAACCGCGTATAGGTATGCAAATGGAAAAAAATAAGTGTTTCTGAAAAAATGATTTGTTTTTTGTAGGATGGTGTTGGAATGGAGAGAGTGAGAGCATGAGGAGGTAGATGCTGTAGTGGATCAAGATTCAGTGGCTCAAGCGGCTCTAAAAATATGTGGTTTGTACAAGTTTATGGCTCTCAAAGGGATGAGGTCCCAAGTGAGGTTGTTGGAGATGCTGGCGAGATATTGGGATCCTAATAGCGAGAGCTTTATCCTTGATGGACAACCATTAAGGATTGAAGTAGAGGACATCTACTTCTTGACCGGACTTTCACATTGAGGAGAGGCTGTGGACCTCAAGTCGTCGGGGGCAGGGAGTGGGATGAAGGTCGAGGAGTACATCGAGGCCCACTATGTTGCAGGGACTCCCATGGTGGGAAGTCAAATCCCCATCCGACCTATAGGTAACCTCAGCCTAAAGATTATTGTGCTCATGCTTACTAGGATCATAGGATCGGCCTCACTGCATCAGGCATCGAGATCACTTATGTTTTACGCATTGGAGTGTGCGAGGCCCACTGTCTACGATTGGTGTACCTCACTGCTGACCAATATCAAAGGTTAGTTGATAGAGTACAAGAAGGGGGGTAAGCGAAACTTCGGGTTTGCCTCTATCCTTTGCAGCTTCTTTTTTGAGCGGGTCCCAGGTCTGGGACTGTAGTGTACCCTTCACTACCCAGGTTCACCCAACCTCTCGAATTACCATTCATTACATGGATTTAAAAGAAAAAAATTCATTTAACCAGAATTAAACACACTTAACAACTCAGAGTAAAATATATGGGTACTGCTATAATTAATCATTCCATAGCATTTATCCTTAATTCATTCACACAGCGAAAAACATGATACAAAACAACACAGTCATGTCAAATGTGATAAACATAACTCAGATTACTTATCTTTTATCTGCTGTAGAAAACACCAACCAAGTGCAGGCCTTCCACGAACCTCCCAGCCTTAGACCACACTATTCATCAGCTCAACAGTAGGTCACCCCTGAGCTGGGACCGAGCTCCACCCCAAGGCAAGGAATCCTAGGCTAGGCTGAGGTTACAGGGAAGATAGCACATACACATTCACCAGGAAGAAGTTCTCCCAAGAATCTCCCACGCTCACTGCACACAGACCCTCATTCCCCACATGCCTGTTCCACCCCAGGAGAGTGCACCTTCTCTGTCACCTAGACAGTCCTTCGGCTGCCAGTCTCCCTTACCTTGGGTTACAGGAATAGACCGGACCAGA